>JAGFMF010011726.1:0-38456 GCA_019455555.1 Galemys pyrenaicus
CTCTCACCCCCCCCCCACACCTCTGGCCTGTACCCCAGTGCTTGTATGCATAAATAAATAAATCTTTAAAAAAAAAAAAAAAAGAACTCTGGTTTGGAATAAGAAATATGTGACTTATTATTCTTCATTGTCTGCTTATTGGTATTTCATTTCTTCCTTAAGATGCCTTACCTTGACATCAAAAGTACTAACCCATCCCACACTAAATAGCATACTGTAAAACTTAGTTTCCTCTCTACTTAAGAATTACTCTACGTTCCCTCAGCCCTCCCTTCCCTGAGATGCATGTGGAACACAAAAAGTCAAAATAAATCATCAAAGATCTATGTGACAACTCCTTACACCAAAGACTTTAATAACACCAAGGAGTTTGTAAAACAGCACACATGCACCCAAACATAGCATTCATTAAATATTTAGGATATTTTCACCTTTAAATTGTCAGGGAGAAAGTTACAAGCAGATGATACGAATAGTTCATTGATATGCTTAATACACTTACCTCATGAAGTGTAAAGAAACTGTAAAAAAAGAAATTATGAACAGTGTTTCAAGCATCCAGGAAGTTAATTTTTATATTTCACAAGAATAATCATCAAATACCGTTTTCTATTTCATGCAAGTTAATTGGATAGCGGCATAAGTTTTCCCTGGCATATAAAAAGCTGAAAACAATGCAAAAACTAATCAACAATGCCACTAATATTGATGGTTCTAGAAGGCCAAGTAATGTGACATGTTCCAAAGGTGACAGGATCTCTGCAAAAGGTTTGGTGAATTACCCTTTTTAGGGTTTCGTCTACCTATTTTTCATTTGTGAATGTGTGAGCCTACAAGAGAATAGCCTAGTCAAATGGATAACCTTTGTTTCTGGAAAGAATCTCTGCCGTGCATCTTTTGCTCTTATTCTATTTTAATGAACAAATTCAGTATTGTAGGTAGAAATATGTTAAAATTCATTTTTCTTATCTCCTGAGATACAGCATTTAGAATTCATTGCAAACAGCTAACTTTATGTTTTCTTTTCTGAAACTACGTTCTGAGCCCTCTGATGTATAATGCTGATGTGTGTGTTGGTGGGGGACAGGAAGAGAGAAAGAGAGAGAGAGAGAAAAAGAGAGAGAGAGAGAGAGAGAAATAGAATCCCTGCAGTGGAGGAGAAAAACATCCAAAGTAGACATATTGACATTTTCAATATGAAGTTCAAATTGAAATACATAGGCTATCAAAAGTTTTCCTCAATATGTCTAATTTTTAAAATTCTATGACCCATATTAGGTTAACAATTCCATTTCTTCTTTTTTCCAGAAGTTCTACTGCTATCTACCACCACAAGCATTATGGTCATTTTTCCTACACCCATCCAAGTTTGAAATTCTCTGAGAAATTAGAAAGAATGAAATCAATACACAGTGGGAAAGAAAATAGGGCCTCTGTGCTGGTTTGAGTTTGATGCAGGATATTTAAAA
Source organism: Galemys pyrenaicus (assembly GCA_019455555.1). Classification (NCBI taxonomy): domain Eukaryota; kingdom Metazoa; phylum Chordata; class Mammalia; order Eulipotyphla; family Talpidae; genus Galemys; species Galemys pyrenaicus. The sequence goes on from JAGFMF010011726.1 coordinate 1,470, forward strand.
CATTAGTGTAAACTCTAAAGAAAGAGAATTCCTTTGCTTTCAAAAACATTTATTTGCATAAGTTTGTATAATAGACAACTGATTGGGTTTTGATAATAAAGTAATTATGAAAACAGCAGTAATTGAGTTAGATTGCTTGCCATAATTAATACAGTTACAATTTGAAAATACCACATTGAAGCAGGGTGAAAATTAAAAATTTCTGTAAGACAACTTATACTTGTTTTAGTTAATAACTGTTGATGAGTCAATTCTGAATCATTTTTGAAATCAGATACTCCAAGTCCCCATAATACTAGTATTATGAAAAGATGTTACCAGTCTAGAATATTATCACATTGACTTTTTGTTGTAGCAGGCCTGAGGTCTCGAGAGCATTAACGTCCATGAAACAGGAAGGCTTCACTTAGACTCAACCCAAATGCATATAGTAACGTGAATTTATTGGATGGTGAATCCACATTACAATAATATAAGCATACTGTTCAATTGGCAGTGATAGGGCAAAAATAATGAATCTCTTGGCAAAGCTTGGGAGACTGGCAATGTAGAGCCAACAGGACCTGACCTGGAGAGTTCTTGGCAATCATCCATCGGTAGGGATATGAATGCCACTTCTCAGAGTGAGCATCCAGAGCAGCTCTTTCCAAAAATTGGAGAAAGCTTTAGGATTATAGGTATTGAATCCATACGCTTCTGAAATTGCCTTACATATGGTGCCCATATTTATGCCACTTTCCAGATATATAGATCAAGGCCTCCTGTTAATTTTGATTTAGGAGGAGCCTGTAGGCTCAGCCAAGTTTTATCTGTTCTCCCCTTTTGCACGATTATCAGTGTCTTCATGGACAAATGTCTACTTTTTAATTGATAAGCCAGTCTATTTTATTTGCCCCTGCCTCTCCATCCCTCAGTCAATTACAATGTCAATACATATAACACTTCTCCATGTCTAATCCTTACTGATAGCATTACATAGCTAAAAACACGTCGTTTAACCCTTAGTGTACCTCCAAAATGTTTTTCACTGTGCTGTGATAGACATTTTCACCTATATCTGTTCTATTTCTTGAAACATCATGCATCACAGTCCTCTGCTCACCTTATACTTGAGTGGCACTATCTGAGGTTAAGTTCCTCAGGTACAGTCCTTAAGAATATGTGTGCACATGCTGCATTAAGTGATGCATTAAAAACATTCTGTAGGGGGCCCTCCCTGGTAGCACAGTGGGTTGAGCAATACACTATGAGGCAAACCACAGCCACTGCAGCACAAGTTCGATCCCTGCTGCCGGCTGGGGAGGTGACCCACATGGAGTAGGCAGATTTCTCCTGCCTAGCCCGCTGCTCCCCTCAGCAGTGTGTTTCAGTCCATCTGTCTGTTCTGCCCCCTGCTCTGTCTGGTGTATTCTCTCACCTCCCCGCACCTCTGGCCTGTACCCCAGTGCTTGTATGCATAAATAAATAAACCTTAAAAAAAACATTCTGTAGGGAGACTGGTAACAAGTGAGGAAAACAGAACAAAGAATTAAATAATGTCAAACAGGATTATTGGGTTAGACAAAAATAATGTCAAGCAGGATTATTGGGTTACTCTAAACTGAGAAAGGGAGTTGAGCTCTTATTTCCAAAAGATAAGTCATTAATCAACAATGACTTGAGGATATGTACATGTGAATACCAAACATTTCTGACTTCGAGCAAAGGAGTTCTAGTAGTCTAAAAGTGGGCAATTGAAGAAAAGTCATAGGTGCTGGACTGTGAATGTACATGGAATAGGATTTAGGGAGATTTAAGCCACGTATGGAGATGTCTACCTTAGGTGCCATGTGAATCATTTTGGCCAGTGATTTTCGATGATAATATCACAAGTGAATTTTATTTTTATGTGCAATTCTCCATCATTTTCTTCTCCTATCTTGTCAATCTAGAAGTCTAACCACTGCAGATCTTACAATTCAACACAAAATATTGGAGTCTTGTCAGCCCATCTCCTTGCGTTAGGGGGCAGAGCTGCCTTCTGACCTGTGCTGGATATTTATATTAAGTGAGATGCAAACTTAAGGTGTGATTATAATTATGGTATATCTTCAATCCAGACAAATACATCTATCATTTATACATTCTTCATTCAAAAATATTCACTGAGCAAATATGATTTGCTCATACTGTGCTAGGGAATATAAAGACAAAGAAAAAATTTTCCCCCTCCAAGGGCCAAATCATTGCCACAGTTGATTATAGTCAGTGCCATAAAGGAGTTATGCTACAAGAGCTTGTGTGCTGCATGCACATTGAATACGAGGCAACATGAAACAGGAAGGCAGGGGAGGGCTCCTAAGAGGGACATTTGCATGCATTAAGTTATAAATCATGAGTGAAGACCAACTAGTAAAATAAGGGGGCTAAGGAAGACAGGTCATCTCAGGTAGTGAGAATATTAGATGCAAAACTCAGATTCATGAGGATATTCCGATGACTCACTAACTTTTACAAAATACAAATTAGCACTTTGATATTTTGCTGGTTGTAGCTTGGGATATTATAGTGAACCACAGATTATTTAATTAACAGGAAGTCAATTTAAATGGTGAGCTAGTTCATGACCTATGGCAAATCTTTAACCTCACTCTGTCCTGTTGACCTACTCTGAAAGATGAAGGTACTGATCTGCTTCCTAAGGATTTTGCTTAGTATTTGAAGTTGCCTTGAAACTATCAAGGCATTCTTAAACATGGACAGCTATTACAGATTCTTTGGAAGTTATGTGATGAAAGACAAGATTTTTAAGTCTGGAGACTGGAATAAGTATAAAGAAGAAAATAATCGTTGGTTCCCTTCCACAAATACTGAAGGGTTTTCTACTGCTGTAACTTTAATAGTATCAGGCTAAACAAATGATTGATATTGCTTCCAATTTTTCCTTATAGGATATGCCTACAAACTTATTCAGACCAAAGAATTATAAAAGCTAATGTAGATCGAAATTTAGCTAAATTACAATTGGTGCTGTGTGAGTAGTATAATCTATTAAATAAATCAAAAATACACAATTGTGGAAGCAGTGTTGTGTCTTCTTCTAAAGAGGGCATGCCCTGCTATTTTTACCTTCATAGAATCTTAGGCTTTTAACAGTAAAGTGATAGATTCAGTAATAGGGGCAGTGAGAGTGACAGGACAGTAATGAAATCAGTAACTAATACAATCATTAATAATTGCTGAAGGCTTACTATGTGCCTGAAACTACACTGTGCTAGTGGTTTAACTTGCATTATTCATCTCATCTAATCTCTCCCTCAAACTTGAGTATATAGGTAGATACATATACATATCACACATAAGTATATCATACATGTACCTATATACATAGTATATACCAGTCGACAAACTGATAGATGGTTTAATGTGTCTGTATACTTTCCCACTAGAGACTAAGTCCTACCTACCATTTTTTCTATTTATTAACAGTGTTGTCTGGATCAATAGTACTTTTTCATTGTGATGTCTAATGTGAACTGACTTTTCTTTCCAGTCCCTTCTAAAGACAACCTAAATCTTGGTTTTCTGATATCTTTTTTATATTCATGTCTAGTATGCAGTGGAAGTAGTCAGGAAAAAAAAGAGAAGTGCTGAGGCATGGAAACAGTTGAATTTAGTGTCTAAGTGTATGGACTCTGGAACATAAGCTCTGGAGTTCAAATTCTAGCTTTACCACCATATTATATTACCTGTATACCATTGGGCAAGTTACTTAACCCTTTTGTAGATAGGTTTCTTTATCTGGAAAATGGGAACAATAATATTTCATGGAGCTCTTTAAAAACACGAATAAATACTGTGCAACGCATACCACATAGAATAGTAACTTTCACATATGAATTATTCAAATCATGTTGCAAGACGTTTCAATATAGATGGCAAGATGCTAATGCTATATGCCTCTGCATAGGAATAAAAATCAAAGGGGCAATGAAGGTTGACAGTTTCTCAAGTAGACACTATGGTTTAGTAAAAGAGGGACAAGAAAGAAGAGAAAATGCATATAGGCAAGTTAAACAGGAGTGAGATGCAAAAGTCAAATAATGAGATGTAAAAGAACACAATTTAACAATACAGAAATTGCTAGAGAGTGAGAAGAAAAGCTATCAACTTTCCTTTCTGGCTGATTGCGGAAGCGGTGAAGGCAAGAGCTTCTTGGGGGAAACACATCTGGGAGAGCTTAGAGGAGGTGGAGGAAGTTGAGACTAAGAGACAAGATTAAAGGTATGCATGGCCTCAGAGGATTGGGCCATAAAAGTCAAAAAGAGCATAATGGAAATGAGGGGATGTGAGTGTTGGAAAAAAAAAAGTTTATAAGAGAAAATAAGGATAATAAATTTGTGCTGACAAAGTGGGTGGGGAAAATAAGAATGAGGAAGTACTGGAGCAAAAAATAAAAAAGTAGGATGTTATATGAGGCAGAAAGAATCAACAGATTATTTTCCATGCACCATGAGATTTAAAGATAAAGCAGGTACAGGGTCAGGGTTAAAAAATGAGGGCAGTCAGGTGATAAGCACATAGTCATTTAATTGTACAGAAAAAGGGTTAGAAATACCTTAATTCTGAAGTAAGTTATTTCCATCACAAATTTTCAGGGAAATACAAGTCAAAACCACAATGAGATATCACTTCATACCAGGCTAAGATGACTATTACCAGAAAAACAAGAAATAACAAGTGTTGGCAATGATGTAGCGAAAAAGGAACTCCTGTGCACTGTTGGTGGAAATGTAAATTGATGCAACCACTATGGAAAACAATGTGGTGGCTCCTCAGAAGTAAAGAAAAATAAAGCCACTGTATGATCCAGTAATTTTACTTCTTAGTATATATACAATGAAACCAAAAACATTAACTAGAAAAGATATATGTACCTGCATACATTGCAGCATTTTTTACAATTTGGAAATAACCTGTGTCCATATAGATGAAAGAAATATTATTTAGCAATAAAAAAGGATGAAATCTTGCCATTTGTGAAAAAATGGATAGACTTGGAAATATTCTGCTCACTGAAGTAAGACAAACTGAGAAAGACATCTATCATATGATCCCCATTACCTGTAGAATCTAAAAATGTTGTACTCATAGAAATGGAAAATTGGTAGATTTCATAGGTGGGAAGTGGGTGGTCCATAAAATAGAGAAGGGGGTCAAGGGGTACAAACTTCCAGTTATGAAATAAATGAGCTATGAGGATATAGTGTACAACAGGGTGACTCAATAACATTGCATTTTATATTTAAAAGTTGTTAAATAAGTCTCTGAATAATTATGCTGTATACCTGAAACAAATATAATGCCACATAAATTATATCAATAAAAATAAATACGTAAATAACATTCATTTCATTAATATCTCAGCTTAATGCAGAAAATCCATACTCAAAGTATGACACACACACTCAAGAGTTAAGGCTTGATCCTGGCTGCATAGGAGTGTTTAGGATGTCAAACACCTTTTCACACCTATAAATAGGTGTAAATTTGGGCAAGAATGTACTGTTGACAATTTATTGAGCCAACTGTGTTCTAGTATGGACAACTTATTAATTTTAGTAATTTTGATAAAAGTATAGTTTTAGAGCAATCTAGTTAAGGAATTGAAAATAGCTTTACAGACTTTTAAACAACTGACTGTCATATTTATATCTGAATAGCTCAGTCAGATTTTGACAGTGGTCCTGGCCTGCTGGAGAAAACTTTGATCCCCAGAGTGTTTGTAGTAACGCAGGACACTTTAAATAATTTGACTTTTTATTTCTGGAACACTTACATATGTTAATCTGTTAATTATGTTTTCTCAAAGAAAATATTTTCTAAATATAGTGAATAAATATTAATATATTTTAACTCTAGTAGTCTTGTTTTTCCTCATAAAAACTTTGCTTTTTTTTATAAACATTCAGGTCTATATAGACATGAACTTTCATGAACATGTACAACTTCTTTGTACAAGTTATGTTGAGCTGAGTGAAAATCTCAACTCTAGGTGGCAGTTTACTCCATCACTTACCTTCGCTTAACAAGCAGTAGATTCATTCACAGTTTTTCCATGAATGCATAATTTTGTGCAAAAATTAGTCTCTGGCTCTCAGTATCTGTTAAAAATAGATCTGATTTTAGGAATAAAATCATGGCTAGAGATGCAGGTTTTTCATGTATCTTGTCAGCTTTGGTTTCATTAACTTGATGGAATGAAGCAAAAAAAGAGATAAATGTTTTAACCATTTTTAAGGAACCCTAACCTCAAATAATCACAATAGTCCTATCTCAGGCCTGTCTTTCTATCATAGAGGATAGAGCTTACTATGAATATTTTTCTCATAAATACACTAATTTTCAGAAATGTCCAAGGCTGGATTTTCTGAGATTGTTTAATGGTTATTGACTTGACTGAAGAGAAAATACCCTGCAATAAAAGGAAAATGACTCATATCTGTGTTTCTTGGGAGCTCATTTATGGAAATAGCCAAAGTTACAGTTTAATTAGATAGTCAAAAACCAAAATGCTCAGCCTGCATGATTAAAAATAATGCTCCCATCCCACCCAAAAAACACATCTGTAGGAAGCGTTTTGCTTTGTTTTGTAGTTTTAAAGACCTCAGTAAACTAAGTAAATGTTTAGCAAAGGGATGTGTATAGGATAACGCCAAACACCACCTAAGTAACTTGCTATATTATACTATTCATTCATTTTTTTAGTAGTAGCAGGGGAAAAAATGGGAAAGAATTTTAAACTTTGCTCTGAAATTCTTTCCTTTGGAAAAAATGGGGATAATAACAGTACTTCTTTTTATTGTCGTGAGCCTGAAATAAGATCATACTCATACACAATGAAGGACATCCAGTGGATATTTAGGTTTGTTACTATTCCTATTTTCTTACTTAAAAAGTGTATCAATGAGACTCTCAAGATTGATCCATGTGATGAACTCATAAAAAAACACTTTTATTTATGGAGTTGCATACCTTGGTTCCCCTGGGTCCATTCTGGTCTCCATACTCCCCTTTGTGTAAAAGGAATATAGGAAAAAGCCATATGGCATGGGTGTAGGAGGTGAAGATATTAGTCACTGAAATGTGAAAATGAACAATTTCTAAGATGTGTCTAGTTGCTTTTAAAAAGGAATATAAAATTGTATTTGGCAAAACTTGGAATGGTTTCTGCACTTCTTGGGGTGTGTGTGGGGGTCTATAAGTACAGAGATAGAGATAGGCATTGTCATCATCATCTGCACTCTCATCTTATTGAGTGATATTTTTCAGAGTTTATGTAGAAATCAGTAGTACCAACTCTTAATAGAATGCTCTCTCTTGTTTTATTCAAGTTCCATTACTAAGTGATTCACATACATATGACCAAATAAAGCATCCTCTGTCTTACACCAAATTAATCCCCAAAGGCAAAGCGCTCTAACTAGCATGTCGTAGAGGTACTAGGTATTAGGTATGCTGATATATTGCTCTTCAGATGTCTCAGAACTTTGATCTGGGACCTGGAGCACCTGTTTGTGGGGCCACTTTTCTTTAGCAGTAAACAACCTTATGTATTTTAGCCCAGATTGCTATACATTTATTATTACTTCCATGTCTAATCTCATCTAGAAAACATTAGAAAGAACTATTCTAGAGCCATCATGAAGTATTCTCATTACAAAGGGCTAAATATATTCCATAATTGTAAGACCTCTCAGTAATCTCAAGGAAGTCACAATCTAAAAGCTTTTGATGATTCCTCATTGCTTATTTAATAAAACCCAGAGTCTCATGGTGGTAATTGAGACCATGTATTATCTGGCTCCAGGTTGTCCTTCCTGTCCACAATACCCTTCCACATGCCGCATTGGAATGCACCCCTCCACCTCATTTCCATATACCCAAATTTTACATGATTCAAATGTAACCTTTGTAGCTTCCTTATTTTCTTTGAACAGAAATTAGTCCCTTCCTTTTCTAAGTGACTTCAATCATTTTATTTTTCTTTCTTTTTGGTCATTCCCATGTCCTGTAAGGATCTTATAACCTGCTGTTAACAAGGATTAAATTCAGCTCAATATAACGGAAAATTCCCAAATTACCCAAAAGATAAGAGCGTGAATAAATTATTTTGTTCTCTCATTCACATAAAGTCCAGAAGTTATGAAGAGCTGTTTCAGTGGTCCACAGCATCACCACTCTAAATTCTGCTGTTGTTGCCTTTCTTAACACTTGGCTCCAACATCATGGTCCAAGATGGTTGTTCAATCTAGAAACATTGTGTCGGTAATATAATCAGCTGAACAAAGAAGGAAGAATTGCATTATTTCCGCACTTTAAGAACTCCTTCTGTAAGTTGCATATACTGCCTTTACTTATATCCTACTAGCCAGAATTGAATCACATTTCCACATCTATCAACAAGGTCAGCTGAAAATGTAATTTTCCCCATGTTACCTCTGGAGGAGAAAGAGAGGATGCTATTGGGGACAGTTGTCAAGCAATTAATTTCTGTTCCATTCACCAATGAGAAATATGAACTTGTTGAAAGACACATTTGATTTAGTTTTATAATTCTGGAATCGAGAGTCATATATATTAATATAGGATGAGTGAATACACACTTCAGAGTAAGGCATGAGGATAATAATTATTTACTCTTTTACTAACCCCTTAAATCAAAAGACATTGAATACTGAACTTGAATATATTTGGAGTCAACATTTTATTATGCTCACTTGATTACAAGGCATAGAGAAACAGTGATATTTAAATATAGAGAAGTAAAATAAAAAGAGATCACGCCAACTATTTTGGAAATAATAATCTGGAAATCACATGTATTAGAATTATGTTAACACCAAATTGAAATTCCATTATTCACAAGCTTATTGTCATTTCCCCACTCTAACTGCCTGCACGGACCAACATTCTAAACCAATAAATCTGACGCATCCTAATTATTGGAAACACTGGGACTGTCAATTACAAATTAATTGGCACTCACCTTTCCATTCCTTTCTCTTTAAGGTTACTGACACTGATAGTTATTTGGATTTGAATAAGCTTTGTAAAATAAACCCACCCAGACCCTAACCCCACCAATGAAAGATGTTGGCTTTGGCAATGAAACCCCTTAAAAGTTACAAATTCACTAAAACGTATGATTTAATTCACTATGCCCTATTTCTAGATTGTGATTTAGGAAGAAGATTACTGAATTTCACACTCTAGTTCTCTTTCTTTGAATCATTATTTGGGCCTCTAAAACTTGCTAACACGTTTCACATGAGGGTTTAATGCACATCCTTACTAACACAAATACACTATTGTGAATATAGAGTGTTTCATCTGGGCAAAAACAGGAAGAAGAGTAAAATGGGAAATAAACATCTATGGGAACTTACAAATAAGTTGTACCCCTCTCTCAAAAATGACTGCAAACTCTTAATTTCTCTTATGTGCCTATCTCCCTAGAGCTGACTTTATTTACTATTAAGTCATAAGATACTTTAAGTTCAGAAGCATATTCTTCAGGAATATTCCTTGACAGGAAGATTACAAATGTAATCCATTCATTTAGTTAACAAATATTGAGTCACTGTAGTATGTAAGGTACTAACATCAACACCTAACGTGTACACAGAGATGAATTCCTTATCAGGTTGGCTCTCATAAATATGACAAGTTAACTACACAAAATAAGTATCACACAGGTATATTGGTTAACATTAGCGCTACATGTGAATAACAGAGAAATGCAAAAATCTCAATGATGCAAAGAAGTTATTTCTCTTTCATTTTAAGAACTCTAGAGATGGTCAGTCCCATTGATAAATGATGGTGGAAATGTGTCTGGCTTTTATTTCCAAGACTTCCTCTACATTAGTTTCCTAGGGCTGCTGAAACAAATTGCCTCAGATTTGTGGCTGAGAATCGACTAGTGTCCACAACTATGTAAGAATGAACTTCTTTCTTGATAAACAAATAATCAAAACCCAGAAATTTCTTTTCTCGCAGTTTTGGAGGCTAGAAATCTGAAATCAAGATATACAAAGGGCTGTTCTCCCACCACAGACTCTACTGAAGAATCCTCCTTGCCTCTTCTAACTTCTGATGGCTCTAGCTGCTCCATGGCTTGGGGCTATATAGGGCTAATCTCTGTTGTGTGTCCTCATTGCTGTCTCCCCAGTCTGCTCCCTTGCATTTGCTACATGTATCTGTGTCTCAGATGTCCTCTGTGTTTCTCTATAAGGACACTGGTCATTGAATTTAGGGTCCACCCTTAATCCAGAATGATCCCATTGCAGTATCCCTTCATTCAATTCCATTTGCAAAGATTCATCTTCCAAATAAGCATCCAAATAATGAAGTCACATGTACAGTTTCCAGGCAGACATATCTTTGAGGAGTCATAATTTAACCCACTGTACACTCTCATTTTACTTTTACTTCCTAAAAGTCGTGAATATTAATTCCATTTAATCCCATTAAATATTATTTAGTGTTCTTATCTGGCTCAATGAGCAACTGAGAAATGCAATCCTTGTTCTGGGCAATCACTTATTCAGTTAAAATCTAATATTCTGGAATTCAAGTACAAATTGACAGTGTTTTACTAAAAATTTACTTAGAAATGTTATGGATTATTACAACGTACTTGCCCATTTGGGCCAATGTTGTCCTGATAAATTAGACTTCAGTGCATTATAAAAAAATTAATAAGCTCTCTGTGACGTATGAACTATAAAAGCCCTGTGGGAATTTGTTACACAACAAATTCCATAACTGCCACATTTTCCACAGGTGTTTGTGAGGTTTAGTGACATTAGGTAACAAGGAACCTCTTTACTCTCCCTGCAGATGCTTCTTTATGGCTCAATATGAGTTCTTTATAAACTATGAGGATCACAAACTTGTTTTTAATGAAAAAGGAAATGTTTCCATTTGAAAAGAAAAATATGTTTACCTCACAAACCCATAAACAGTGGGCAGTCAACTGCTCCTTTTTGAAAAGCAGCATTTGACTATATCTTCAATTGAATCAGATGGAGCCATTGCTATAGAGTTGAGAAAAGTTGATAAATAATGCCTTAGGGTTATAAGGGAAATACAGTACATGAAGAGACATTTCTTGGACTCAGGAAACAGTTCAAAGTTTTAGACAGTACAACTTGGTTTATAAAAATGAGAAAAAAAATTGTCCCCAAGATATACGTGAAGTTCAAACATCACAAACCTATAGACTAAACACATTGTTCCTGTCATCTTAGAACTTCCTCTTACTGTAAAAATTTCAGTCAAACTTAGGTCTTCTCACAAAACTTATGGGAGAGGTTTGTTTTTTCTGTTTTGTTTTGTTTGTACCTATGATCCAATAATACATTTACACTAGACTATCAAATACAAAATTATCTTGATTGTCCCATGTTTTTTATCTTCACATGACACCCTTTATGTGTTAAAGCTTCTTTTATATTATCCTTCAAAGGTTCTATTTTGTACCCCAAAGTAGAGTGCCTCACGTTCAAAAAGAATCTGACATTTGCTACATGTTGCAGAGATTCAATTGGTTTTAGATGATTTATACTCTCTTATGAGGAAGTGATAGGAAAAATAGAAATCACTTTCTCAGGGTATGTAAAACAGGTTTTATTTTAAAAAAATCACTGGCTGTCATGTTACTAATCAAGTTTGGATTCCTAGACCCATTTTATTGTTCTGCCCTGTCAGGACAGACTGGCTTATGAAGGCAGAACGAACATTTTCCTTCTTGTTCAAAGTATCCAACTCAAGAATCCTAGCCCTCAAAGAAACAAAAGCTCCAAATTTTAAACAACTACCCCCTGCCTGTATTATATGCTTAGTTTATTCCAGATTTATTACATGTGCTACCATCTAGACAATCCAGGTGCTAAGTTTTGTAAGGAATTTTCCGTTTAACAGTCAGTGTTCTGTACACACAGGCGATTCTTAATTTTTCAAACCTGTTTAACTTTCACTGTCACTAAACTTTAATACTATAATATTAGTGAGACTTAGGAGAATTGCAAAAGCTGGTTTCTTTTTGGTATTTTCCCTTTCCTTATCTCCTCTTGGTCCACTCTGTTTCAGTTTCTTCTTCCTGCCTTAAGGGTCCGTTGTAGAACCTCCCTGAGGCTCATCCTATTCTCTAGTGTACACAACCCTCCCCCCAAGTCCACACTTGAATTTCCTCTCCACAACTTTCCTTTAGGTTTTATGGAGAAAGGAACTGATTGAATTAGTTCAAATTTTTGTGTCAGTTAATAAAAGCTTCTTTAGTCTTAGTTACTCATATCATTAAAGGAGAAAGTTTGTTGTCAAATAATAGTTCATCACAATAATTGCATTCAAGCAACAATGTGAATTGAAATATGCAATTTTCTACCGAAATCATTAGGGGACCTTTTAAAAGCCCAGATGTTCAAGCCCAAGCTGAGACTTATTAAATCAGAATATATTGGAGTAGAATCTATTTTTTCTTTCCTTTTAGGATAGAACCTGGCCTCAAGTAGGTTTCAAAGCTACCTTGGTGATTAAGGTGGCTAAGGTTGAATATATTCTAGACTATTTTTATTAAATTTGACTTGTAACACTTGGGTAGTGTTTGTTTTAAATAAAAATGCCCCAGAAGTTCCTATTATAAACATTGATTTAGGTTAGGTACTAGGTAAAGATGTTTGTTCAACTTTTCCCTACATGATTATAACGTTATGCATCAGCTGAGGAAACTTTGGCAAATGTTTTTGAATTCAGTTCTCTTCCATTTTCTTTCTCCATGATATTCCTGGTCAGCTGGTAATAGGCTTCTGTCTCTTCTCCAAGATTTCTGGAGACTATACCCAGAAGCCTTATACTTGGATCCTTATTTTTGTTTCTTTACCTAGCTCCTGACTTAATACCTATATGTGTTCCATTGGTCTGTTGTCCCTGTCTTGTTAGATTTCCAGTCAGGCACAAAAATTGGCTCTCAAGATAGCATCTGCTGGCAGGTGATCTGCTTAGAGCAGTGGTCTGCCTGCTGGGATTCCCAGATGTTACCCTTTTCTGAGTTCTATATCATTATGTTGTTTGCCTGATGATGCTTTCCTCAGGTCACAAAAAGTTCTCCTTCACTGGGATTTGCCTCTATTACAACCTACTGCATCTGTCCACTTCAAGGGCCAGAGACTGCACATACCCCATCACAGCTTTAGATCCAGGTTAAACATTCTCCCAGTCTGCACAACTTTGTTGCAGACAGTGGATCTCATTAAAAGAACATCTTTATCAGTCACACATTTGATTGTCATTCCTCCTTCCTGGGGGCCCACATTAGGGTAAATAAATTCCCTTACACTGTTGCTGACCTATATTGTATATTTCCACTTTTATGCAATGATCCTGTATCCTCAAATCTGCACTTTCTCTGATGAACTGTATCTCAGGTACTACTATCACCATCTATATATCATCCCAAGCTAGGAGCATTTGGAATGCCCTTGACTGTCTGACTGTTCTCTACGTCCAAGTGGTCATTGCACTTTCTTTTTTTAATTCTACCAATTTTCTCCACATTGCAACATTATCCACTTATCTTTCTAAAATAAATGAAAAAGTCATTCATTTGCTTAAAACTTTCTGGCTCCCCTCTGCCGACAGAAGAGAGTTCTAGTTCTTACACGTGGCACCTACAATAAAATGAATAATATATGTTATTTTCAGGACTGTGTTAAAAACCTCCCATTTTTCAGTCTGTCCTTGTTCTTTGTATTCAATACCATCTCATATACTTCAGCCCTTTGCCTTCCTTTTAGTCATCAGAACAGACACTGTGTCCTCATGTATGTTTGCCATATTTATGATTAATTCTGCCTGTAGTATCTAATTGAATTGCCTTAATTTTTTAAGTCTTTATACCAGTTATACAAGTAGAAATTTCTAATTCATTTCTGTTTTTCTTTCCCTGGCACATGATCGATATTCAACAAATGTTAGTTTTGCATGAAATGTTCACAGTTTCGATTATACAAAAATGTGAATTGTTTTATTTTTTACCCACATGAAAAGTTAATTTTTGTATGCATTCCATTTAATAGGAAATTTATGAAGAATTTAATCCCACATTTCTTTTTTTCTTCCTGTTTTTGTCACAAGCATCTTTACCCAATCATCCAGTGCTATCAGTTGCCATAAGGACGATATGATAGAACCTGAAACAAAGAACTAATACTAATTTCTGAAATTTTACAGCAAAACCCATAATAGGTCTAAGCAGCTTCATTTGCAAGAGCTGATCAGAGCTTGGAGAACTGAGTAAAGTTTTTGGAACAGTCTTCTAAATTTGTTAGCATACTAACTCACAGAAATAAATATGTTTCATATCCTGATCAAGTATACAACTCCAAAGTAAATAATACTTATAAAATAAAATAATGCTAGCCCAATACTTTGGAGTATACAACTCCAAAGTAAATAATACTTATAAAATAAAATAATGCTAGCCCAATTACAGAGCATTATTTTCTATACTGTTTGATTCTATTTTATTTAAGAAATATAAATGCTATTATGACTTACTAGTGAGTCACAGTTAATGGTTTGAAAACCTATGATTTGCATTCTACAAATCATAAAACAGCAAGAATTTACTATTTAATGTCAGAGCATCTATCAATGAAAACTAAAATTTCAACTAGCTGTCAAAAAGAAGAGAGGGATATGACTAAGATTTAGATCCCACCATAGCTAAAAATCCCAAATAGATTATGGAGAAATTCAAGGGAAATAACAAAGTAGAACACAGACCACTTTTGCAGAAGCTTTGCAAGAATCCTGGAACTCTATTATCTTCTTCTGCATCTGGGTGAGTCAAGTTTGTCCAAAGCTTCTGGGTCCTGCCAGGAACTCACTGTTATTTCTCCCTATCTGTTGTTTTGATCCTAGTGGCCCTTGGCTGCCATAGTGATCACTATCTTTTGAGTTTGCACAGCATGACTGGAATGCTCTGAAATTATAACCAGTGACTATAGAAACTTTGTATGTGGCACAGCCTTGCTGATACCTTGGTTTCGGATTTGCAGACTTCAGAACTTCCTGTTTGTTTTTACTGAAATCTAAAGTAGACGCCTGCTTTTACCCCTGGAGCTATACGAAATCATGTCTAAGGCTGGAAGAGGTGTTTGGGCAGCACAGCCTGAAGATACACTTATTTTACCCTACTCACACATTCCAGAGCAGGGGAAAATACCTCAGTGTTCTTGAGTTTGCAAGAGGTATATGGAAGTGCTGAGAGGCTCAGGGTACAGAAAAAGGCCTCAAAGTGGGATGAGAAAATATCCAAGTAAGTGAGTTCTGTGACTAGACACAATAGCAGACATGACAGGAAACAGCAGTAGATGCCAGCTCATGGTAACCCAAGGCCACTGAGGGGAGCGAAGCCATAGTGAATGTCAAGTTACAAAGCCTAAGACCAGGTGGGACACAAGATAGTTAACCAGAGCACAATTTTTAGAAAAGATATTCCCTCTCCTCACTCTCACACTTTATACTCCAGGGCAAGTGCCTAAGTCCCCAGGGAACTTAAGGGAGAACAGTAAGACTGAAGAGGAGAAGGAAGGAGGAGGGGAGGGGCCGAAGAAGAGGAGGAGGAGGAGAAGGAAAACGTCTTTCACTACCCGGAAGATATTAATTTTTAAAGAAGAGTTTAAAATATTGAAACGGCAAGTGTAGGAGACGTTCACATAATTTCTACACGTTTGAGTAATGACTGCAAAATTTAAACCTACTAAACACAACTGCCAGAATGATATATTGTCTAATGGCTGGTGTCTTGCAGCATCCATTGCTGTCATCGGCAGAGGTTTTCTGATGGATACACAGAAGGATGAGGTTTTTAACATCTCTCCTATCTACTTCAATCAAGGTCAGTCAGAGGGAGACATTGCATCACCCACTGAGGGTGCTCTTGGGAGGTAGCTGGGGGCACTGTGGCAGATGCTACCAATTGACTACCCAGTTTAAGTTGGTCCATAAACATCATTTGAAAATCTTTTTTAGGGCCTTTCTGGTGGCACAGCGGCTTGAGTGCCGCGCTGTGAAGCATCCGCAGATCCACATGGCGCGGCAGACCTCTCCTGCCTTGCCTGCTGCTCCCCTTAGCAGTGTATTTCAGTTGATCTGTCTGTTCTGCACCCCAGTCTGTCTCTGGTGAATCCTCTCACCTCCCATACCTCTGGTGTATACCCCAGCTCCAGTATGCATAATAAATCTTTTTTTAAAAAAAGAAAATCTTTTTAAAAATGTCATGTACTTATAAATATACATTCTTTCCATAACTTGAGCGATCTGTCAGTACATGACGAGGTACTTAATCAGGAATACAGCCAGGCTCAGAGGGGCATCTGAAATGAAGGATTTGACCAACAACTCAGGGCAGCGCGATGGTTACAGCAGGATGCCAAGAGAGAACATTTACAGCGCCCTTTGTGTTATTAGGACTGCTCAATACAGAGAGACTGAGATCCAATATCAGGTAGTCAAGGAGACAGTCCCTGAGTCAACTGAAATAACCAACTGAATTCCAGGGGAACAGGAGACAGGCAGTGTGCAGGAGCTAGTCTGGCCAGGAGGAGTTAGGTAACTGATCTCATAATGTGGGTTTTGCTGACAATCACCTGCCAGCCCTACATGCTCTTAAAGGCACACTATTTCTATCTGGTCAGGACTTTGATGGAGTTCTCTTAAGTCACTACCTTCCATTCTTACCACTCTTTCGTCAGTTCTTAGATGGTGCCTTCTCACTTTCTCTCTACTTTCTTTCGACTTCAAGTTTACCTACATTCTTTTCATGCCTTTACTTTTATCCAAATTCTGCTCATTTTACTCACTTCCTTACATACTACATGCCTCACAGTGGACAGGAAATCTCTCACTAGCATCCTTATAGTTTTTAGGTCAATCCTGCTTGCAAATTCTCAGCCCTGTATAACTTGTACAATTTGTACTTTTCCTCCTCTTATATCCAGGCTGCAAAACACAGCTATAAAAACACAGGCTAATTGTACAGAATAGAGCCATTCCAAACATCAGCTACCCAATTTCAGTTGGTCCATTAATATCATTTAAAATTCTTTTTCAAAATGTCATGTACTTATATACATTCTCCCCAAAACTTCAGTAATCTGTCAGTCCTTTTTTTGTATTAATATAAATAATAACTAATATTTATTGAGCTCTCATTCAAATACATATTTTAAAAGCATTATCGCATTTAATCCTCAGAACCATCTCATGATTGATACTATTATTGTCTCACCTTAGCACCTCATCTTACAGGTGAAGAAATCTAGTTTTGGAAACATTAAGTCACTTGCTCTGGTCAGAGTTAGTACAGGGAGGTGCCAGATAACAAAGGAATTCCTCTCTAATTCCAAAACATCACATTTTAACTGCTAGCCGGCTCTGCAAACCTCACTGTTCTCTCTTAAAAGTTCCTTAGGACTCTGGTCCTCCAGTAGTCTTCGGCTGTTGTCCTCACTTTCTATAGCACTGAAAATAGATCTTAACAGACTGAACCCTGCCTCTTACACCTAACATTATTTATTCTTGACTATTTATCTGAGAATTAGCTCATTCAGGTCCATCTTTCTTCTAGGTCTTTATCATGTATTACTTCTGCATTTTTAACTTCAGTCTACTAACTCTTTCCTCATAGACTATAAGTATGGCAAAATATTGTGTATCTTAAGAAAAAAAAGCTTAACTTATGTGTTGGTCTGGTATTATCTTGTTGGGAACTCATTGACCACGACATCTGGCTTATTTTCCAGATTGAACTGGTTGTTATTATTTCTTTCAATAACTTTCTACACCTTTCTTTTTTTCTTCTTCTGGGACACACTTTATATGATGTTATTTCTCTTTATGTTACCCCAAAGAGCTCTTACATAGTTTTCAAATTTTTCAATTCCTCTTTTCTCCTTTTCTTCCATTTGTATGTTCACCACTGGTATTTCAAAGTTCATTGTTTTCATTATTTGTGTTTATCTGCCTCTAAAGCCTCTATTGTATTTTTAAATTCAGTTACAGAGTTTTTAAGATCCATTAGCTCTACCTGTAACAGTGTTATATTTCTCGAGGCTTGTTGTGTTCCTGTTTTTGATCATCCCTTGTTGTCTTAATTTGACAAGTATGGTTATAATTATTGCCTTGAACTCCACATCAGGCATATTTTGCACACAGTTCTGCTGGATTAAGACTTCTCTGGGGGCTTCTGCTCTTGCTTTTGTGACACATTCTTTTTTCTCTTCATTTTCAGTTTTATGGGTTGACATAGGAGTTTTCCTTTTCTTATATTGATACATTTTCTTTATACCTTATTTATAAGAAGTTGGGTATAATCATATGCTTTTTCACTCAAGCTCTTATATGCCCTTGCACCGGTTCAGTTGTCTGGGGAACTGGTTATGGTAAGGGGTAATAGGTAAGAAGGAACTGAGGCAGTAGGGCACCAAAAATTTGCCTCCTATTATTATCAAGAGTTTACATCTCCTACACTGCTCTGGGTACCTGAGTTGTGTGCTAGGAATACACAGGCATCCCCTCCCCTAAATCAACAACAGCAAAAAGACCTCATACAGTGTAGTGCCAGCCTCAGTCTTTAGGCTGTGCTTGGGCAAGAGATGTCGGTCTGGATGGAGACTACATTTGAGACAGGGTCAGAGATCAGAAGTTGTTCTCTTTGTTTTCTGAGTAGGGAGCCTACCCTGTAGGTCTGATTCCATTTGTTCTAGGTGCTTCAAACTCTGGTTAGAGCATGTAGTTGTTTCAATTCTGACCCTGGAAAGGAGTAAGGCAGGCTTGTCCTATCTCATAGTTTCAGGCTGCAAATAATGGCCTCTTTTATGAAAAGACACGGGTGATAAGATTTGGGTTCCAATTGTTCTATAATTTGGTTGCCTCAAGATCAAAACAGTTATCCCCACTCTGCATCACTACGCCTGCAGTTCTTCAGGGGTGCACCCTCTGTCCTGCATGCTGACTCTGTGACCCACCTTCTGTATAATGCTGGT
This sequence comes from Galemys pyrenaicus, assembly GCA_019455555.1. NCBI lineage: Eukaryota > Metazoa > Chordata > Mammalia > Eulipotyphla > Talpidae > Galemys > Galemys pyrenaicus. The sequence goes on from JAGFMF010011726.1 coordinate 20,564, forward strand.
TTTGTTTTGTTTTTTTGTCCTGATGTGGCATATGCCTTCGGCTTCACAATAGCAGAGGAGCTCCTTTTAGCAGCTGCCCTTCCCTGTGTTGTGGGTTGTGCTGCCCTGGTATTGCTCCAAACACAGTTCAGTTGCAGGTTTTCCTACCTCTTTTCCATTGTGCTGCTGTTCCTGATGTATGTGGTAGTCATCTTTCAGGGAGCTGTTGTCCTTGTTTACTGAAGTTTTTTTTCTTTTAAAAAAGCTTCATTTATGGGCCTCCCTGGTGGCGCAGTGGGTTAAGCAACACACTATGACACAAACGGCAGCCGCTGCAGCACGAGTTCGATCCCTGCTGCCGGCCAGGGAGGGGACCCACATGGCGCGGCAGACCTCTCCTGCCCTAACAGCTGCTCCCCTCAGCAGTGTACTTCTGTTGATCTGCCTGTTCTGATCCCTGCTCTGTCTGTGGTGAATCCTCTCACCCCCCACACCTCTGGCCTGTACCCCAGTACTTATATGCATAAATAAATAAAAATCTTTAAAAAAAAAAAAAAGCTTCATTTATTAATGCATACAAGAGCTGGGGTTTAGGCCAGAGGTGCAGGAAGTGAGATGATTCACCAGACAGAATGGGGTTCAGAACAAGCGGATCTACTGAAATACAGTGCTGAAGGAAACAGTAGGTGAAACAGGAGAGGTCAGTGGGTTAGCTCCCTGGCTGGGGATCAAACTTGTGCTGCAGTGGCTGCAATAGCTTGACAGTGCTGAGACTTTAATCCCTGCACCACCAGGGAGGCCCTGTTTACTATAATTTGGTTGTGAATATGTAAAAGAGGCAAACCAAGCATTTTCATGTTGCTGCCATCTTGCCAGACTCCCAAGCTACAAATTTTGAGTTTGAAAGGTCAAATGTATGAAGCTGTAGGTTGAACTCAAATAATCAAAACCCAAATTCTACGTGCCATTGCCTCTGCCATGGGAATGCCAATAACTAGGTACTAAAATTTGCGGTTATCAAATTCTGAAAGTTTCAGTATTAGAATTCTATGTAGCTCTTTCCTCCCCTTCCCAAACTTACCAATGGACTTTCTTCCTGCTCCTTGCTCATCCCAACTCCATCTATTTGACCCTCCTGTCACTTACTTTTGGCATGAGTAACTCAGGCTATGTTTGTGCCTAGGTTCATTATGTGGCAGCTGTTTTCATTACCATCTCATTATTTCACTGAGAGGGAGATGTTTCCATGGTGATACTGAACTGCATAAGTAGAAATTTTACTACATTGAGTTTTTATCTACTCAGTGTACCAGTTAGAGGGGAATTGAGCTAGAACCTTTCCAGTAGGAAAAGGGATTGTAAATCTCCCTTCTGTTTCCTGTTATCTGTCTGTGTTTTTCATCAGTGAAAGTATGTTATAATTATGAGTTCTTAACAACAGATGGGAGTGATGAAGAAAACTAGTAGTTGTTTCTTTTCATTCTAATTAACTTGTGCTTTTAATATATCCATGGAAGTTTCTAGAGCAACATTACATATTATATTTGACTATCACTTTTTTGTTTTTAATAATTCCACCAGGAAAAGAGAATTTAAGTCCCAGGAAAAATTCTGAATGGCAACAAGACCCAGTTACTAATGTGATTATTGCCTAAGCCTTTATTGATTTCAAAGTCATCACTGCCTGGGGAAATAAAGGTCATATCAGCATTTAAATTACTATTTAGTATTTTCTTCATTTGTGAATGAATGATGCTTATTTTTCATTAATTGCTTTGTGGTTAATCCTATATTTGCAGGAAGATTTTTATTAACATATTTCCCTTGCAGTAAACCTTAAATAATTTGATTTTCTTTGAAAGTAAATTTATTCTGGGCGTCAAATTCTTTATCCACCATTTGCCATTGGATTTTCAGCCAAATAAAACCACACTTAGAGAACAATAAGTTCTTAAGCTTTATATTCTTATTTTAATATAGCAGCACTGTGCTATCTAAAGTCCAAAGGTAATTAAGAAATTTAGAATAAACAGCATTGACATTGACAAAATTATTAAGGACATTAAACAAATGTACCAATAAGGCAACTACATTGGAGTATTTGATATTTAATACAGAGCATGGTCAAGCCAATAATGGCATGGAATTTAATTTAATACCAAGTCCCATGGACTTTGATGATGAGAAGAATGCTGTTTTCACATAGTTACTGTGATCTTAGTGCTATTGCTCTGGAAAAAATTTCCCTGGCTAATATTAAATAAATGTAACCCAATAGGTTGCACAGTAGGATATAATATAACAAAATCCTTCTTGAGCAACTATTATGTGTTAGAAACAGTGGGAGATGTTTTTTCCCTCTATATTATCTCATTTACTCTTTATAGCAATGGGAGATGGATATTATTTCCACTACAACAATGATGAAACAATATTTCGGATGTTTAAGTAACTTGTCAAATATCAAACATCCAGTCAGTGTTAGAATTGGAATTCAAATCTGGTGTTCAAATCTGTTGTTCCAAACACCTCAACAGAAGTAATTACGGTATTTTGGTAGTCACTGACAGTTTCTAAATAAACTAGGAAACTTTTGTAAGGACTATGTGCACAATTACAGAGAGAGCACAACATGGAGATATGTAGAAGAGAAAGCATAATGCTAGCACAAAGTTCTAATTTTATGAGGAATTTTATACACTAAATTATATTCAGCAACATCTTGGACAAATAAATTACATATGAAAATGAAAAATAGATTTTTAGTAGCTGAAAATTGATTTGGTGGCAGTTCAAACTTTGGTAGTTTCTCCACTCCATGAGCTCTCATTTCAAATCAAAGTAGTATATTAGAAATTGTTTATCATTGTTTATTTAAAAACTGCTTATTTCAACCAAAGTCCCACTTCTAAAGAAATAATAATGCCTATTTCTATATGAAATTCAAATGTTCAAATATCTAAGTATTTAGATATAACCCATAGAACACCATAAGTTGTACATTTGAAATAAATGTAGATTTAAGATACAATGATCTTGCCAATCCCATTTGGCATTCAAGGTTTTATTTCATTAACTCACTGAGCTAGTTTAGAGTAAAATTTCATCTTTGTTTACCAGAATTTTCTTGGTTACATTCCCTGCAAAACTTTTTTTCTGTATTTTAAATTAAGGGGAAGTTTTGGAGTCAATGATCAAGATGAGGGAAGAACTGTGTATTACTAGAAGGTACTCAGTATATCCTATGGTAAGAACACACACAAATAGGCAAGATAAAATTTAACCAGATTTTAGTCAAATTGGAAATGTGACTGAATTTAGTCTTTTGCAAATTGTATTTATAGACAATGCAGAGTTCCACCTGACTGCTAGCCAAGTACCACCTGGTACTATTTTTGTATGGTCTATTATTATCAAGAGATGTCTTTGCAAGAGTAAAAGTACAATAACTTTTGGTTCTCTAAATATGGATAAAAGCTCAATGTCAAAAAAAAAATGCTACACCTCACCACATAACTAGAAACAAAATTAATCAAAATTTTATGTGTGCAGATGGAAATGCTTAAGCCAGTTTTACAAACCAATTACTGTTCAGTTCCAAAAACCTGTAACTTACTCAAGATTTAATATACACTGAACAGTCTCAGAACTCCTTGAAGAATAATAATTCAAACTTAATGTAGAATATATGTTGACTACTATTTCTATGTACTTCAGTTTCTGTATTTTTCAGTTAAGGTAACATAATTCAGGACCACGCAGGAGGTGCCTTTGTAGAATGTTTTCTGCTGATAGGCCTTTTTACAAAGACTTATGCAGCACAATTTTAGTGATGTAGTACCTTTGCTACTAGGAGACCTGATTTTGCACTCCTTATGCAGAATGAATGTCCTAAGATTCCTGGATAAAGACAATTGAATTTAGGATCGAGAAGCAAGATTTTATGTTAACATTAGTCATGGATAAAGCTTTAGAAATCGTATCAAAAAATCTAATTCTTCAGGGATTTTTGTTGTTATTGTTGCTGAGAAGAGATGTTTGATATCCAGATCAAAGAATACACTTTATTGATTTATTTTAAATGTGTTTTTTTCTCTCCTTACAATGTAGGTTATATGTGCTCAGGATATAAAGGTCAGCAAAAAGATAAACAAAATGAAAATAAAAATTTTTTATGATCCCACTTCCTAGGAACAAACATTGTTAAAAGTTTAGTAATTGAATACATATTATAATCAAATTAATATACTTTAAATAATTGATATAACTGTTAAAATTGATAGTGTTAAAATTTTAGCATCCTCTAGATTTTTAAAAATTGCAGTGAATTTAGAGAGGTATAAATTGGTACCATCAAAATTTATACACTGTTGTAAATTAATACTCAATAAATTAAAAACTGCAATGTATCATATTATATTTATAACTTAGTGAACAATATATTTTGAAGGTTTTCCATAAGAACTTTTGCTATATCTTGAAAACATTAAATACTAAATATGAAGTGCCCCATTTATGAATCTTAAATTTCTTCTTTTATTATTCTCTAAAAATGTTTTGAACATAGATACCCCATTGTTCATTTTAAGGTAACATTTAAATTTTTTCATGAGCTTAGTAGTTACCAAATGTGTCATTTCCATAATACTAAAATATTAAGATTTTAAAATTAAATCTGTTATAACACTCTTTTTATTATTATTTTTCTTATTGAGGTTAACATCAATATACAATGCTGTATAAGATTGAAAATATAAGATCACAGGGCCTCCCTGGTGGCACGGTGGGTTAGGCAACGCACTATGAAGCAAACCACAGCCACTGCAGCTCAAGTTCGATCCCTGTCGCTGGCCAGGGAGGGGACCCACGTGGCGCCTCTCCTGCCTGGCCCGCTGCTCCCCTCAGCAGTGTGTTTCAAGTAGATCTGCCTGTCTGCTCCCCACTCTGTCTCTGGTGAATCCTCTCACCACCCTAGACTCTGGCCTGTACCCCAGCTCTTGTATGCATAAATAAATAAATCTTTAAAAAAAAGAGAAAATATAAGATCACACCTTTCAAGTGTATGTTACCAATTCATAACTACTACCAAGGTACTGAATGTTCATCCACCATAGTCCAATATGTCCACTCCCTAATTTGCTTTTTTTTTCCTTTCTAGCCTCACTTCTATCATCAGATTTCTGGGGTTTGTTATTACTTTGCTTTTATGAAGCCATTTTTTGTTGTTGTTTTTCTACACTCCAAATGTAAGTGACACCACCAGGCATTTATATGCCTTCTGACTTATTTTGCTTAACACAATCCCTTCCACTTCCTCCAAGCATGTGAACATTATTTTTTATAGTTGAGTAGTATTATACTGTGTGTATGTAACACATCTTCCTAATCCACTCATCTGTCTTTGGGCACTTACGTTGTTTCTATAACTTGACTATTGATAATTGTGCTGCAATGAATTTAGGAGTCATATACTCCTTTAATTATTGGTTTTGCATTATTTTGGTAAATACATACCTGTGGAATTCCTGGATCATATGATAGATTAATTTATAATATTTTGAGAAATAAACATACCATTGCCCATTGAGGCTGGACCAGTCTATAGTCATACGAATAGTGTAGGAGTGTTCTCTCCCCAACACACACATCCTTGCCAGAAATTACTTATTTCTAGTCTTTATGACATGGGTCCTTCACACAGATGTGAGATGGTATCCCATTGTAGTTTTGATTTGCATTTTCCTGATGATAAGTGAAGATGAGCATTTTTTCATATGCCATTCACCCACTATATGTCTTCTTTGAAGAAATGTCTACTGATGTCTCTTGCCCATTTTTTTGCTTGCATTTTCTTTGTGTTGATTTTTATGAATTTGTTAATCTTGTCTACTAACCTCAAGTCAGATGTAATGATGTTTAAATATATTCTTCTATTCATTAAGTTTTTTTCATGATAGTTTCTTTTAATGTGTATAAGCTTTTCAATTGACATAATCCTCATAGGAGTCAAATTGACAAATAAATCACTAAGGCTAATGTCATGGAGTGCTTTGCCTGTGCTTTCTGACTGAGCTCCCTATCCCCCACCATTTAGGGCTGGTGAAGACCCTGAAATCACTGAATGTGCATTGTCTACAGAGATGGGCCTAGAACCCCAGAGAGGAGGTATATTGGGGGTACCACAGACACATTTAGACACCCTGCTCCCACTCTCACTCCCACCAGCAATATAAACCCCTCCAGGCTCCTACCTCACTGCCTAACTCAGCTCCTACAAGATCAGGTGTCCATATCTACATACAGAAGTCCACAAAGGACAAACGTCTAACCTTATGTGAAGCTGGGAAAAGCTAAACAACCAAAAAAAATCCTCAGCACCACCTGCTGGCAAGTCTCTAAATTACTACTACTATCACTTTAGAAAAGGGAAATTGAAAGCAGCAAAATGGGCACATGGAAAAATACAAAACATGGCACCATGAGACCTCAGGGAGTATATCATCATAAGATGAGAACAAGTTTTCTGAATCCATCCACAGATATGGAAGATCTTATCTCCTATCAGATATGGAGTTCAAAATTGTGATGATAAATAAATTCAAAGAAATAGAAAAGGCTCAAAAACAAATGACCTCAAATAAAATTAATTAAGATAGTCAAAGTTGATATATTAAATAAGAAATAACAGGATATAAGATGTAAAGAGATCAGTAGAGATTAAAAAAAAATCTGGAGGAAGCTATGGAAGTACTGAATAGACCAACCTGAAGGTAAATCAATGCCCTAAAAGATAGTAATGCACAAAGGAAGGAAGAAAAATGCAAGGAAAAAAAAGAAACATTTAGAGAGTTTGTGCCATTAGGAGAGGCAACATACGAATATTAGGTATTCTGGAAGGGGAAGAGAAAGAAAAGGAAGAGAGAACCACTTTTTTAGGTAAGTAATAGAGGAAAACTTCCAAACATGGGGAAGAAACTAAATATACATGAGTGAAACTAAAAGGACACATGGATATCTAAATGAAATGAGACACACACCAAGACACATAGTTATGAAACTTTACAAGAATCCAAGACAAAGAAGGAATATTGAAGGTGACTAGGGACAAAAAGTAGATAACTTATAAAGGTACTCCCATCAAGTTTTCATCACCTTTCTCTTATGCTTCATATAAGTAAGAACAGAAAATTCAAATTACTGAAATATAAAAACTGCCAGGCAAGAATAATATGTTCTATAAGACTCCTTTTCAGACATGAGGGACAAATAAACATTTTTTCCAAAAGAACGCTGAAGGAATTTGCAAACGCTTGTCCTAATCTGTAAGAATTATTGAAAGGAGCTCTTCTATATAATTAGAAAAGATGAAAATCCACAAAAAATTGAACAAAGAAATAGAACCCCCCAAAAAAAATAACAAAAACTAAAGACAAAATTGCAAATCCTCATATAGCAATTATCACTCTAAATATGAATGGACTGAATTTGTAACAGGGTCGTCCCCAGGAAAGGGGGAAATTCCAGAATTCCAGTTCCGCCCTAAGTGGGTGGAGTTGAGCAGGGAAGGAAGATTCTGCAGAGAAGAGGACAGAAGGAAGAGAGGAAGAAGGAAGCAGGATGGAGAGCAGCAAGGAGACATGGAGGAGGCACATGGAGCAGAAGGACATGTGAAGAAACTGCGCTTGCTTTTTGGTCTTGGATTGGTTGGAACAGATGTGAGTGAGAGACCCGTGGTGAGGTTAACAATGGCAGCTTTCATCTTGATTTTGATTTTGCTTTTTTCCTCCCAGATTTGTCTGACTCTTTTTGACCCTTTTCTGTGGGTCTCTACTGAAAGGTCCTTTAGACTTGTGGCAGGCTTTTGGGCCTTGCTTTGGGCCAATCCTATTTGGCTGGACTTTTACCCTCAAGGAGATGGGCAACTTTGGATGCTTGACTTAGTAACTATGTTCTTTGTCCTTTCTGTATTGTACCCTAATTGTATTAAATTTCCTTTCCATTAAAGATTTTATATTTGTCTTAATGCAGTGGATGGCAGAACCCATTCAGAGAGGGCAGGTTTGGGATTCTGGGGTTCTCCTCTCCCTTCCCTGTAACAGATTCACAGTTCAAGAGGCACAGAGTGGCTGGTTAGAAAACAAAAACCCATCTGAGTCCTGGAGATAAACATAGGATGAAAGTAAATACAATCCTACAAGCACATGTAACACATCACCCCTCTCTGATACATGGCAGCAAGGGGCACTAAAACTGGCCAAGGACACTGCCCAAATCAAAGCCCTAAAAGATAGTAATGCACCAAGGAAGTTCTTTAGCTACACGCACAATTGCAAGACTACTCAGACTCAGAGAACAACAACAGTGGGATTTATTCAACAAACCAGGGAAAAACAAACAGTCACTGAAGCCAAAAATGGCTGTTTACCTCACCCAAAGTCATGTCCAGCGTTTTCAAGTCCTAAACAAAAATCATCTAAGATGGAATCTTCCACCACTGAGGCCTGGAGCATGCAACAGCCAGACTATAAGGCAGGTCCCAACTCATGAAGACAACAGAAAACACACAGGAGATGCTCCTGCAGCTGCCAAGAAGTCTCAACACAGCACCAGACAAGCAACACTCAAAACAGCAACTGTGGCAGCCAAACAACACAATAGGCCCACAACAAGGAGCCACACTCACGTGACTCAGAGAGGCAACCAGTTCTAGGTCTTCGCCTTCTCTGCCAGTCTGTAACAATGGCAGAACCCGGAACAGTTTCAGTCGCTGGGCTACTTGCAAAGCCTCCAAACTTTTTCTCTCTGAGGTTGGCTGCTGGAGACCTCGCCACTCCTTCAGAGGCCCAAATTGTTAGGGGGAAAAAACCCTCCTGAATGGATTACACAAATAGGTTATGGACTTCGACCTCCATTCCAGACCTACAAAATCCAAAAACTACAAATCCCATAAGGTCATTATCGAAGAGCGAATCACCGAAACCTAAGGGTGGAGTCAAGCAGCCAGGCTAAGTATAAAAAGCAGACATGTGGGCCTTGGGGGGCCTCTCTTTTCCTTGGGAGCCAGCTCTCAGCGCGCCGTGGGGTTCCAGTTCCAACTCTGAGGAACTGGTAGGACATTTATGGATTTGTATCCCTCTCTTCCCCTTGTGTTATTCACTATGCTATTTCCCCTTCTCTTGTAAATAAAACCCTTTATCAACCTTTGTTAGGTGTGCCTGCAGTTGGGGCATTTTAAGTGCCTTTCCAGTAGGTGAGGACCCAGTCAGGCAAACCAATTTTACATTAGGGTTGCCCTGTAACAGTTTTTTTAAAGATTTCTAGCTAACTCTAAATTGCAGACAAGTTTGGGACTTTAATGGTTGTAGAGTGTCTTTGAAAGGAAGCACCCTATTTAATATTGTCCTGTACGTGTTTTAAGGTTATTAGTTCTCACAATTTTATTCTTTTCCTGCCACATCCTTTACCCTAGTCCTCACAATTTTAACAACCCTAATATAAACATCATCTTGACAATTATTTTTATTACAACCATGGTTAGTTTTTTTTAAGACAAATTTCTATTTCTGAAATTATTGGACCAAAAAATTATGGACATTTCCAAATTGCCCTAAAAAAAAGTACTCACCAATTTGCAATTTTACAAATAAGTATGAATAGCTTTCCCAAATTCTAGCTAATATTGAACACTCCTTAATTTGCTTCTATTTTGAAGTAAATGATGTGGTATTTTATTATTTGTGTTTACTAGGGACATTGAATTCCATTGCTCAGTTTATTTTGACTATTTCTTCTGTAAAGTATTTATTCATATGTTTTTGTTCATTTTTCTCTGAGGTGATCACATCTTCTACTAAAGCTACAGACTTTTTGTTATATATATTGTACAGATATTCAAAGTTCTTTGCTTTTTATAAATACTTTGCCATATAGATTTTATCTTGATGACATTTTTATTTTCTGAAATACCATTAAATATAACATAAATTTCAGATGTGCATCATTGAAAAGCAACATATGCATACACTACTATATTAATTTAATCACTAGAAATTCAAATCTATCCTTCATATACCATTGTCCCTCTCTCCTGATTTACCAATTCCCCTCACTTCTTTTCGATAATCACTAATTGGTCTTAGAGTCCAAATGTTTATTTTTGTTTTATTTACTTCATCTATGTGTTGTTTTTTTTCCTATATATACCACATGACTAAAGTCCTACAGTGTTTTTACCACTAAGTATAATCCCCTAATCTCCTCTGGGTCCCTCTCTGTTGTTATAATGACAGCATGTCATCTTTTTTTAATAGCTGAATGAACAGTATCTCATGCTGTATATGAACCACATCTATATCCGTTTATCAGTCCTTGACTATTGAAAATACTCAGCAGTAAGTATGGAGCAAAAATATTTCTTTGAATTAATGTTTTTGTATTTTTCAGGTAAAAACTCAGAAGAAAACCGGATGGTTCACACAGTTTAAGTCAAATGATTTAATCTTTTTTTGTTTCCATCTTTCATGTCAATTTCTTGACTTAAAAAATAACAATCTCTCATTATCAATTTTTCTAGGTCTTAGTAACAAGCTTCATGAAGACAAATTTGCTATTTCCATGAGTAAATGACATAGAGAACAATGTAACAGGTTTGTATTATTAAACCATTATTTGCATTTATTCCTTATCATTAGTGTTTGTGAAAAAAACACAGACATTCAAAGGTTTAGTGCCACCCAAATTTCCTCCTTTTGCAACATCTCTGGGAGTTGAAACTCTGGAATTTTCCTGGGTGTATTGAAACAACAGGAAAACAATAATGATGGCACAATAAAGCCAGATGATGTTCAACTGAAAATATTGTTGCTTGCTTTATTTCATAATCAAAATAACAAACGTGAAGTTTAAAAGGAATTTGTTTCCCAGTAGTGTTATCCTGACATTTGTATTTGCTTCAACGTAATCTGTAGGTATAGATCTCAGCTTTTGTGGAAAGTTAGCATTAAATTACTGGTTAATGTTACTCTGGAAGAATTGTGTTCGTTACAGCATGTCTTTGAAGCAACTCAAATATCCTTATAGTTGTCCTTCAGTTTATGATGCTGAACGTATGGCACTCTAGCCCTATAAGAAAATAGCAAAGATGTGATTGCCTTGTAGTCTCATTTAGACAGTTAATTTTATCTTTGTTTTCTTAAGTCACATTTCATTGTGCTTCTCGATGGTGCAAAACTAATTGACTCTTATCACAGTTACATTACCTTCAAAGGCAGATAAAATTAATGCAAAGTAAAAGATCACTACAATCAGAGATATCTGGTTAAAAGGGAGACAGGCTTGCATAAAGTGGCTTGTACAATCCACAGAAGACTCTGGCAGAATAATAAATCATTACTTTCTCCAGGTTATCATCTTGTACTCTAGTTCATTATTTTGTATCATTTGTTTTAACCTTGGATTGTCCCTACTACATCTGCTCTGCTGTGATTAATTCTGCTGATGGAAATAAACTGTGGAAGGGCAATGCTGTATTGCATGACTAATTAGTCTACCGAATTATGTCCATAAATTAACATTTTGCTTTTATTCTTTTAAATAAATCAAAGTTGTCCAAACTTACTTTGTATAGATGACTAATATCAATTTATTTTTATAACCTGTCTCTTAGATCAGTTTACCTACTTTTGTGTTAATAGGTTTTTGTCTTAACTTTTAAAAAAAAAACTATGATAGCTCAGTTATTATCTCTATTGACCCAAGAGGAAGAAAGAAAAATTTTCGGGTAAGGTGAGCATCCTAGCAGGCTCTGTGCTGTAGCTTACTCTCCCCAGCTCACTCTAGTCCCCAATTTCCCAACTACAGCTCCAACCCTCATCCCCACCTTCTGTTTCTATTGGCTACATGAATACAGACTATATCGCTCCCAAATTTATATATTAAAGCTTTAATTCCCAGCATGATGCTATTAGGTGGTAGGGTGTTTCAGAGGTAGCTAGACTTAGATTAGGTCACAAGGTCAGGACAGACATGATGGGGTAAATGTCTCATGAAATGGGGAGGAGGATGAAGGATAGTAAATGTGGGACCAATAACATAAAAAAAGGACTACCCATAAAGAAGTCACACTGTATTATTGGGAATTAGGAAATTTGGATAAGTCCTTGGGGGTTCATTGAATGCAATAAGCAATAGGAACTATTATTGGGTTTTTGATCATCAAGGTGATGAGATTGAAAGGATGCCTTTAAAGATTAGTTTTTTTTAGCATTATGAAGGACAGATTGTATAGCTAAATATTAGTGGCAAGGGAACAGTAGAAATTACTTAGGTGGATCGTCTTATAAGACACATGGCACCTCAGTAGGAAATAGATCAAGAGCAAAACGGGGTGGAAAGTTTGAAATCAAGAATTTGAAATTAGCAAATTCTTGAGAGTGGCTGAGGAGAGGTTTTGGATGCATTACTACAAATAGTATCTCTTAGATTGTTTGATTATCTGAGCAATGGAGAAAGATTTGGGGGGTGGTTAAGCATATTTGTTTTTCTTAAGTGCTTAACTTTTTGCCTTGTCATGATAGTACAATGCACATAATTTAATAATGCTTCAGTAACTGAAAGTTGTACATAAGTCATACCCATTACTCTACGGAAGAAGTAGAAAGGATAATTCTGGAAAATTCTATATTAACTTCATAACATACATTTTTGTAAATGAGGCCACAATTTGAGCTTATTTTTTCATCATTCGCCGTAAGAATTTTGTGTGTTACACTAATTATGGATCCCATTTAACTCTAAGACACTGTGATTCCAAGGTCTCTTTACAAGTCTACAGCATACACCTATATCTTTGGAAAAGGTTAATTGAGGATTTTGCTTGTATGAACACATATTGATTATCAAATTTTGAATAAATAACATTTCAGAGTACTTCTTAAAATTTCTACACTCTATCCAAATTCTGTTACCAAATAGAGGAACACAGGAAAAAGTCTTATAAGCAAGTCTATTAATAGAGGGAGATTTCTGTTTCAAGCAAAGCAAAGGAGGAAATCTAGGCTTTATTTCATGTACATACCATGTGACAAAAACTGTTCTAGCTGTTTCACACATGTTCATAGTGAATCACAGCAAGTGTGAAGTATTTTGTCTTCATTGTAGACATGAGGATTCACATTCAAAGACATATATTAATTAGTTATTAACAAATCTAGTAAGTAGAAAGTCAATTAAAATTAAGGCCTATTTAATTCTGAAGCTCATTTTGATTTTCAGTGCCTCTTATCATAAATACATCCATATATAAATTTTAATAAAAAATTGTTGAAATCCATTTTTCTGGAACTGTGGCTGTGAAATCTGTATATATATATATATATATATATACACACTGTTGGGTCAGTAAAACAAAATTAATCTTACAAATTAACCACACACACAAAATAAAAATGTAACTACTTAATACTGCTCAAAATAAAAATCAGTGGAGAACTAATCCTGGTCTAGGGGCAACTGAAGAAATGCAAGGGCATGGCATATACATTTCATCTCCTATGTTAGTTTTATGAATTTGAATTTAGATCCCTGCATTGAGGAGGAATCTGAAGTCATGTTTACAATCAGCAGGAAGGGTGCTGAGGTCCAGTAGAGATGAAGGTCATTGCTATGAAAGAGAAAAATGGCTGCCTCTGTGCATGCTTTGGCTAGAATTTCCACACTAATAGTCAAGTGCACTGTGATTCTGGATGCTACAGCTCTGAACTGTCTTCCATACCCACAGATTTCTCTATCAGTCTCATTTTTTTAACAGTTCCCTAAGTTTGCCTGGTCATAAGAATCATCTCAGTTAGTTGTTTAAAATATCATTTCCTGGTTCATGGAGATTTGGGAGATTAAGTGGGAAACCAGGATTTTATAATCTGGCAAGTCTTGGAATATGTAAGTTGCCTAAAATATTCAGAAAGCCTCTGCAAAGGACAAACATTAACTGATTAAACAGTAATAATTTAAGACATAATTTTTCTCTTTTTTTTCCTAAAGATTTATTCATTTATGCATATAAAAGCTAGGGTGCAGGCCAGAGGTGGGGGGTGGGAGATGGGGGTGGTGGTGGTGGTGTGGGGAGGTGAGAGGAGTCACCAGAGACAGAGTGGTGAACAGAACAGGTAGATCAACTGAAGCACACTGCTGATGGGAGCAGCGTGAGACAGGAGAGGTCTGCCACACCATGTGGGGCAGGGATCGAACTCATGCTGCCGTGGCTGCATTTTGCTTCACAGTGCATTCTTATCCCATTGCTCCACCAGGGAGGTGTCCCTAAAACATAATCTTTCTAACAGAGATCTGAGTGCTTACAGGCCCGGGTGCACATCACAGCAATTTGATGACTAACTGGTGTGCAGAGAAGTACAAAGTATATGATAATTTATCTGTCATACCTGGCTCTACCCAGCATAATCTTATACTGGTAATCCTTATGCTCCCTCTACTCTGCACACTAGTTTCCTTTCCTAACATGCACATTTTCCCACTTCAATGCCTTTGCCTTTGTTGTTCCTTTGCATGGTATGTGTGGTGCATTCCTGACCCTCTTTTAAGTGTCAAGTCCATTAAGTAGGAAAAAAACAAAAATCAAATGGTAAGCAGGGAGAAGAAAGAAAGCACAATTTTAAGTCTATGTAGCAGGTTCACCACCTATGTGACAACCAGATATCCTTTAATGTTGTGAAAGGGAGGTTCCCTCCTCTAGCTCTGAGAAATAAGTTATGCCAGTCATTACCTACCATATGCAAAAAAATCAGGGTAAAGAAAATAACAGTTTTCCTAGAAAAGAAAGATACAGGATGAGGAGAATAAACACAAAGAAGTAGAAAGTCACTAGTTGCATAATAATTAAATCTGGGTAAAATGTGTTATTTAAAACCATTCAATCACTGCCTTATCTTTTCTGATTCTTGCACGGTACTCATAAGTATAATCATCTGACTGCATCTTTGAAATAGCATTAGGATTTGGGAAGCATCTTAATAAACACTAACTGAAGCCACTCTGAAGAAAACATCATTAATCATGTCATCTGATAAGAGATACTGTCAGCGTTACATTTAGAAATTTATGCTCAGACCGAATTCCAGTAAACACCCCTTGTGTGCATTAGGGATTGGGAACATGAAGTCTTTTTTGCTCACTTTAAGTCTGAAAAAATATGTTACTTGAAAAATAGACACATTTTGTCTCCCAGTCACAAAGTCTTTCTAGTCCAGTTCATTTGGCATAATGCTGCTGCATTCTTTTCAGAAAGTATTTTCATTGACACTGTCATCTTCTGAAAACATACTGAAAATTCTACAATTGTTCTTATTTTTTTTAAAAGGAATAAAAAAATCCCTAAGTTGATAAAATATTTGAGTTGGCATTTCTTACCTATTGCTAAGTTTACCCATCATTAGGTAAGCTTTATTATCAGTTTAAAAAACCAAAGCATAATAACTGCTTTATACATATTAAATGTTATAGAAGGCATCTTGAAGATACAGAGGATTTATGAACTATGTCTAATCCTTAAAACTACCCACATTAATCTCACAAGAGAAGACAACACTGCAAAGAATGTCTAGGCAATAGAAATTTATGGGAGAGAGATGATCAAATATTGTGATGTTTGTGAAGGAAATGAACCTTGAAGAAAAATAAGATATAGTCAAGTGAAAGATAACACAGTGGCTACCAGACATTAGGTCAATGCATGCAAAGAATTCATAAAAGAGATTTGCAAGTATTTTTCAGTAAGAGTGGAGCTAAAAGTTTATAGTGGGAGTAACACACCATATTTTGATGATGTCTTATCAAAAAATAAGGCTATTTTTGCCTATGAACAATGAAAAAAATCTGTCAAGGTTTTGATTATGGGAATAAGGTAATGGAAGTAGTATTTCAGAAAAATAATTGGTGCAGAAGGACTCTGAACAAGGATATTAGAATAAGCAAATGCCCACCTTATACAATAGTGATTTGAAGAGATTTTGACCTTCAAGTTTGCCTATATTGACAGAGAATGACCTGTATCAGTAGAATGATAGGGAAGAAGTTTGACAAGTGCCAAGAATTAGGAGAAAATCTTTGTATTATGTTATCATAAAAATCAAGTGAAGGCACATGAAAAAAAATGCTCATCATCACTATCATCCAGGAAATGCAAATCAAACACACGAGGAGATAGAATCTCATACCTGTGAGACTGGACTATATTGAAAAGTCTAGAAACAACAACTATTGGTGAGGGTGTGTAGTCAGTCTTGGCCTGTGTGCATAAGTGTACTATGGTTTTGAGCAAGGGAACCTGCAACTTAACTAAATTGTGAAGCCTGTGCATCACAATTTATCCCATCTACTCTCTTGTTTATTTTGTATTCTGAAGGGTAGTTTGTTCAGAAATAACTGATTTAATGCATGAAATAATAACACTGGATATGTTCAAATACACAAGGTGATAGTGTTATAATATGTTTAAAGCAGAACTCTAGAGGATGCTTTGAGTACTTTTCAGGATGTAATCAAAGAAACAGAAAGTTAAGATTATCAAAAAGCTGGATATTGATAAGTAACAATTGACGTTAAGAAGCCCATCAAAAATATCACTATGATCTGGTTTGACCTACAAAACTGAATATAAATACTTAGAAATAAACTGTGGTAATGTTTCCCACTTCAGAGAATCTGAGTATTGCAGGAGTATTTGCCAAGGAGTATTTGCCTGGAGGACAGCATCCTCCAGGAGGACAGTGATTCTCCTGTAGAATTGATTCAGGCTCCTTTTCCCAGTAATGCAGTCACGCCATTAAATAGGGTATGTGTACTAAATTCCCAAGAGTGTACATGAATCTGTTTCAGGAATCTAAATTCTGCAATATTAATTTATGTGTATATTCCCACATCAGTAAAACAGTTTTAATTACTGTAGCTCTACAATGTTTTAATATTTAGTAAAAGAATATTTTTCAAAAGATCTTGAATATTTTTGGTCACTTACTTTGCCAGACAAATTTTAAGAAGTCAAGTTCTCTTTTTTAAAAAGCTAACATCCCTTGCTCATGGATTGGAATAATTAACATCATCAAAATGACCATACTACCAAAAGCAATCTACAGATTCAATGCTATTCCAATAAAAATTTCAATGTCATTCTTCAAAGAAATAGAAAAAAATACTGATGAAATTCATATGGAGACACAAAAAACCTCGAACAGCCAAAGCTCTCCTAACTGAAAAAAAGGGAAGTGGAGGGATCACACTTCCAGACTTCAAACTTTACTACAAAGCCACAATCATAAAAACTGCATGGTACTAAAACAAAAACAGACACATAGACCAATGGAATAGAGTGGAAAGCCCAGAAACAAACCCACAAGCTTATGAACAGCTAATCTTTGACAAAGGAGCAAAGAATATGCAGTGGAATAAAGACAGCTTGTTCAATAAGTGGTGCTGGGCAAACTGGACTGCTGCATGCAAAAGAATGAAACTAGAATACTGCCTTTACCATGTACAAAAATCAACTCAAAATGGATTAAGGACTTAGACATAAGACCTGAAACCAAAAAATATATTGAAGAAAAAGAAGGCAAAACCCTACATGACATACACATCAATGACATCTTTGGCGATACAACACCTAAAGCAAAGATAGTGAAGGAGAGGATAAACAACTGGGACTACATCAAACTTAAAAGCTTCTATACAGCAAAAGATATGCTAACCAAAACAAAGTGACAACCCACCAATTGTGAGAAAATCTTTGCACACAACATTACTGACAAGAGACTTATCACACAGATCCACAAAGAACTAACCAGACTAAACAAAAACAAAGTCAACAACCCAGTCAAAAAATGGGCAAAAGAGCTAAAAAGGCAATTCT
>JAGFMF010011726.1:39094-73483 GCA_019455555.1 Galemys pyrenaicus
TAGGAGGAATATAAGGGAACCAAATAAGGATCAAGGAAAGGAATAAGAACAATAATAATAATAATAACAAGAAAGAAACAAAAACCAAAAATGAAAAGATAAGGGCAAACTGGGGACACTTGGTGGGGAGGGAAGAGGGGAAGGGTGGAGGGCAGATAAGAGCACAAGGGACTGAAGTGATGGTGCACTGGTGAAATGGTGATGGGGAATATATGGGGATTACAATTGATGTCAGATATATATAAATAAAGAAAAATATTAAAAAAATTAAAATCCTGTTAAAATTTTGATTGGGGTTACATTGACTATACTGTACTATATTATAATAATACTTATGAATGACTTGAGGAAACTCTTATGCTTGTAATATTCTTCTTCCTCTCTAGGTTCATAATATGTTCAGGTATTTCCTATATCTCCTAGTAAATTTTGTTGATACTAATTCTCCAGTTTTGGGTTTATTATTGGTTATTTTGTAGATTTTATTGCTTTAGTTATGAAAGCTTTTTTCCAACTTTTTAAAAAAATATATTTTGTTGATATATAGGAAAAACAATCACTTTTATGGCTTAGGAATAGTTTTCATTTTGATTGCTGGATTTTTGTTGTTGTTTATAATTTTGATCTCTGAAAATCATCTTTTTGCTTCTTTTTTTTTTTTTCGGTATTGCCATATTGTTTATCTAGCCTTATTTCATTGACATAGAAGTTTGTTTTATTTTAATGGGAATCTTTTCATAATTATCATTGTATATCTTTAGTAGATTTTATCAGGCCAAACAATTGAACTCTATTTCTATTTACTGAGTTTATAATTTTTACAATATTGTCAGGGTTATTGTAGTAAACTGCTTTATTATATATCTTCATTGTAAATTTCTTTAACAAGACTTTGTCATCTATTAGTTTTTAATTCATGCTACAAATATGTGAATTGTCTGCTTAATTTCTATATATAGTTATTAAATTGTGCTAATGTAGCTATTTAATCCTATAATATCTTCTTAGTTATTTTATGAGAGCACTTCGTTTAAATTTCCTTCTGATGTTGTTTCCAATCTAATAGCCTATCTCTTATAAGACTGTTATACTGATTTTGATTGAGATACATATATTTGGTATTTTTTATTTTCTATGCCTTCTTCCTCATTTATATCTTATTTTCTTTGAATTTGTTTAGTTTTGCCTATAATGTTTTTTAAAATATAGGATATTTTATAAAACTAGGTTAATCCTAACATTTCTTAGCGTCCCATGTTTTATGGACATCTTTTGGAATTTTATAGATTTTTAAATAATTTGATTTATATTGTGGTACAATTTTAATGTGAATTTTAATAACTGTGTTGTCTTCATAATAACTGTGATAAATTTTTTCTATCAATTCAGGTTTTTGTTGCCTACCATTATCTCTTTTATCCCATATATTCTTTGTTGTCTACATTTTTTTGTTTTCAGTATCTTCAAGTGTTAAATGTTCAAAGTGGCAAAGTTTCTGAGTCTTAATCAAAATGCTTTACTAAAT
Organism: Galemys pyrenaicus; assembly: GCA_019455555.1. Classification (NCBI taxonomy): domain Eukaryota; kingdom Metazoa; phylum Chordata; class Mammalia; order Eulipotyphla; family Talpidae; genus Galemys; species Galemys pyrenaicus. The sequence continues at coordinate 40,620 of JAGFMF010011726.1, forward strand.
GCTTAGTCAATACAGGTCTACTGGTTGCTGAAATTTTTAGTCACAACACTACTTAAAATTTACCAGGGAAGTATACTAAGATTAAGTAAGGTACAGGAAAAAATCTAATGCAAATATTAAAAAGATTATATTGCAAAAACTGAATGTGCTTTCCAGAAGACTGGTACATTCATCATTAGACCCAATAAGATATTTTATTGGAGAAAGTTCAAGAAGTTCAAGGTAAAGTTTAATCCCAAGAATAGGTACAAGAATCTAAGACTCTAAGATATATAGTCTCCAAGATTGTCTTCTCTCAAGAAGCACTTTGTAGCCTCTTTTCACCACCTCTTCCAGTAGTTGTCCAAGTTTAAAGCTGGTGCTCCTGATTTTCAGGGCTCATCAATCAGGAGAATTAAGTTTTGTTAGGCTCAGGACTCTGGACAATTTAACACAGACCTTTCAGAACTTGTGACAAATCAGGGTGGGAGGAAAATGAAAGGGAATTAGGTGATTAGAGGTAGGCAGAGGATGGTGGTGGACTGGTTTGCAAAGTAAACCCTGAAGCATTCACATGTAAAGTAGCCTACACTTCCCTAGTCACTTCTAGACACCTCTACACAACGCCCTCAAAAGTCTGAAGCCAGCAGCTGAAATGTAATTAAAGCTGCAAGGCTTACAAAATCATCAAAAAGTCAAAACCCAGATAGGAAACTTCACTGCTTGTTCTCAGTTTGAGTAAGATAAACCCTAATATTCTTGATGTGATATACAAAAGTCATATTGGATAAAGATGACTCCAATGCTAAGCTTTTCATCAACTATCAAGGGGAAAACAACAGGCATGGCATATATTGTACGATATTTTATTTTGCAACAGAATAATCCTGAAATAATCTATTATAAAGGGACATGACTGAAAAGGTAGGAAACAGATTCCCCATTGTGAGTTCTCCGAATGGCTTCTGCAAGGATCATGGCGATGTCGATCACCTGTATTTTGGAGCAATGCCTCATCTTATCCTCTTGAGGTATGGTGTTGGTGACTACTACTGCTTCAAAGCATGCACCGTTGATGCGAGTAATGGCCGGGCCAGAGAAGATTCCATGAGTCAAGATCGCATAAACTTTGGTAGCTCCCGCTGAGAGAAGTTTGTCAGCTGCATGGCAGATTGTGCCACAAGTGTCAGCCATGTCATCCACCAAAATGGCCACACGATCCTTCACATCTCCCACAAGCACCATGCGGTCCACTTCATTGGCTTTCTTCCGTTCTTTGTGAATCAAAGCAAAGTCTACATTCAACTGGTCTGCGATGGAAGTCACTCTCTTAGCTCCACCGGCATCCGGTGAAACTATAGTGCAGTCCTTCCACTCAGAGATATTCTCCCTTATCCACTTCAGGACAGCTGGCTCTGCATACAAATTGTCTACTGGGATATCAAAAAATCCCTGAATTTGAGAAGCATGAAGGTCCATGGTGATAATATGATCTGCTCCTGCTATAGACAGCATGTTTGCAACAAGCTTGGCAGAGATTGGGGCTCGGCTTTTATCCTTCTTATCCTGCCGTGCATAAGGGAAGCACGGGATGACAGCGGTAACCCGGCTGGCTGAAGCGATCTTGCAGGCATTAATCATGATTAGAAGCTCCATTAGATTATCGTTGATTTCGCCACAACCACTCTGCACAATGTAGACATCCTCTCCTCGGACACTCTCGCCAATTTCCACACAGGTTTCCTGGTTGCTGAATTTTTTAGTCACTACCGAGCCTAACTCCAGGCCCAGGCGGTCAGCAATTTTCTGGGATAAGTCCTGGTGGGAGCTGCCGCTGAAGATTTTAATATTTGGCATTTTGGTCAACTACCGTACGCACTCTTCGGTCCAGCGATCTCTACTGCTGCCGAGATTGCAATAGAAGACAAACCACAGATTCTAACGGCTTCTGGAGCTAACAGTTCTTTGTAGCACGTGCAGCATTACGTGCCCATGGCTCTTTCAAAAAAGAAATCCTCTTCGGTGCGCACTTCATACTGCATTGCTAATGAACCAAATTTTTCTTTGGTTCACAGAGATTTTTTTTTTTATTAGTGTTTGTATTATTTTCCCAGGGCTGCTTAAACAAATTTGAATACATAAAATACTATATAAAAGTACAGGCAAAAGATACATACATTTAAAGGGAAAGTTACAGACTGGGAAAGTATTTAATATATATTTTAGAGTTGTTCTAATTAGGTGAGAAAAAGATAATCAAATGTAAAAGTTTGAAAATGGTAAAGAAACAAATCATAGGAAAAAATAAATAGCTAATAAATGTGGGAAAATGCTAGTAATCTAAAATTATTTTCATCTATCAAGTAGATCAAAATTAAAGGATAACTTCTATGCTAATAGAACGTTGAATGTAAATTTTGAAAGGGACATTTTTCAGGTAAGATTTGACTCAGTGTATTTACTTTTAAAAATCTACTCATTAGAAATATTCACAAGCATTGCTGGAATATACTGAAAACAGTATTTGTTGCCCTACTAATTCAGTTAATTTTTCCTGAGACATTCTGTGTGTCAGTTTTGTACCACTTACAGAGCATATGATGATGAATGACAAATAGTCACTCATCTAAAATTTGCTTCTAAAAGCAAAATATGAAACTAACAAATGTTTAATAGTAGGTAAATTATCAAATAATGTGATATGCATATATAGCAATTCAAGAGACTGTTTTATAGGAAATCATATGGAAATGTCTCAAGATTTTTTTAAATGTAGAAAGCCCAACTATAAAAATATGCATAATATGATATTTCAGCATTTAAAGTTATAGAATAGTCAAAGCAACAAAACATTATGGAAGTCCCCTTTGGCAAGGGGAGTACATTGGTCGGAGTTAGAATGAAGGAGGACTATCATATTTTACTGCCGTCCATTAATGTAGTACTTGACTTTTAATTACTTGTGTATTTAAAAAAGACAAAATGGGGACTCCCTGATGGCACAAGGGGTTAAGTTGAGCACTATGAAGCTACCTGCAGCCACTGCAGCACCAGTTCCATTCCTGGCCAGGGAGCTAAACCACGTGACACAGCAGACCTCTCTTCTCCTCTGCTCCCCTCTGCAGTGTATCTCAGTAGATCCACCTGTTCTTCTCCCCACTCGATTTCTAGTGAATCCTCTCACCCCTGCAACTCTGGCCTGCACCTTAGCTCTTGTATGCATAAATAAATCTTTAATTAAAAAAAGACAAATTGATTAAGTGCTTATTATCAATAATGCAGCAGTTTTAGTGGAGAACTTCCAAAGTGCATTGGGGGTGTCAATATGAGATAAAAAGTGGAATGAATCACAGATACTAGGAATTTTAACAACAAAGTGTGTTATAAAAATAATGGCAACATCAGATATAGATCATATATTTTTATCCTGCTAATTGTGTAACTGACATTTGATTTTGCAGTAATTTGATTTAGTCTAAAAGCAAAACGTCATTCTTTTTTATATTGAAATTATGCAATTATTTTTACATTGCACTTTGAATTTTTGCCCAGTGAGTTGGGTTCATGGACAGCATAAGCTCAGGAATGGGGTAAGGAAAGGGATAGGCAACAGCATTGGGTAAATTGGGCATTGTCTATGAAACACATTACTTTGCTATAAAAACGTGTTTTTATATACTGAAGCAGCTATTATCATTAAGTCATATAAGCAGCTATGTCAAAAGGGTTATTGATCCAATCACATCCTTCTCTGACATTAACATGATTTTCTCCTCAGTTCAGACACTTCATGGTTGACAGTGCATGCCAGCTTATTTCTGTCCACAACCCTTTATTCATGTTATTTGCTGTCATAAAACCAACAGACCCACCTATACCATGTGATTCTCATCCTCAGCCAGACTACATACAGTGATTTCTAAAGAAAATTCTGTGACTTAATTTAGAAGCACTAAAAAGTACTTGCAGCTTCAATTAAAATGATTTTTCTCTTAGTGTTCTCAATGTGTCACACATTTTTCAGTTTTTAAAGAAAAACAAAACAGATTTTTAAATAGACTTAATATTACCTAAATAGGACTGAATGCTAATGTAAACATTAAAAAACCATAGTCAGTTGCATTTTCCTTGAGGTGTTAAGTAGGAGAAATTTTTGTCTTACTGCTATTTTTGCTTCTAGTTCTGGCTGTTGCAATACCTCATAGCTTTAGGGATTTGTTTAGAATCATAGTGTATTAAAGATGAAAACAGCTTTAGAGATAACCCAGCAAAACATCCCAATTTACAGATAGGTAACTGAGGCCCAGAGAAATGTTCAACTTGCTTGGGATCTAACAGTAAATTAGAAGTAAAATATGGACTAGAATATGGATTCCCAAATTGCCAAATAATGCTTTTCTATTATACCACTTCTAGGTCTTTTCTTTGGGGTTTATGGGATTGAAGGAAAAACTGAATATTTACATAGAAATTTTTTCTTTTTACATTAAAATTTTTCTTTTTTCAGACAACTGCAATAAAGAACAGACCCCTAAACCTGAGATTCGGAAGTGTTTTTATTTTTAAAAATTAATTCCAGAAAAAAACAAACCATTAATAATACCACGGAAATATCTTCATTACTCTGATATTTCCGCTTCATGGGTCTGACATAAAAGGGAATTTAGCTCCAGTTTGTTGGTCTTTGTAGGTTGAAAAAGACATCTATCTTATTACTGAGTGTTTTTTTTGATAAAAGCTACAGGTAAGAATGATACTATTTAAGATTGCATGTCTTAAGAAATTACTCTGGAAAAAAATTGTGCTATAGAGAAAATGTCTTATCTTTTCCTCTCTAAGACATCATATTTAAATGTCATCTCTATATATTTGTGAGAATTGTTGTATTTTCAAGGTCTTTTGAGTCAATATCCAGACTATATACATATTACCTTGGTAATAGTTTCTTGCTCTACTGATTATTCTTTTACCCTTCACAATTCCGACATAAATAATTCAGAGAGTCCTGATGCAGTTTGATCAGCTATGGATAAAAGAAATTCAGTTAGTTCTTTCAGAAAGTGGAGAAAAATGGTTGTTGTATTTTAAGTAAAATAAATGCTTTCACTAAACAGACTTGCAGTTGACAAAATGCTAGATGTTTAGGTGGCAATTATAGTTCTTTGATAAACTGTCAAATCTTGTCACAACACATGTTACAAACAAGGACAGATTTAGATGTCCTTTATGACAGCTTTGTGTAGGTTGAGAATGTTTGGCAGTTAATTTCGAACAAGGAACATATTTTTCTTTCCAGCAGTTATCTGCTTGTTTATTAGGAAGAGTTTCTTTGTGCCTTTAATCTTACTCATTTGACTCACAGTTCCAGATCATGATTGTAACATTACCTCACCTCATTTTTTTTTTTTCATAATAATCACCCACAATACTAGGAGAAAACAATTTCCCACAGAGCATCACATTGGTAGAAATGCTTTAAAGTTTGTTTTGTAACTGTTTACAATTTAAATGGACTACTGTGTGTGTTTACTGACTAGTTAGAAATCTGTCAATTCACACAATAGATAGTTAAGACAGTGATTAGATAAAGCTAAGTGAAAAAAATAGGAAGGAGAAAATTTTATGATACAGAAATGAGACTACATGTGAGTCTCAAGAGGGCATTTTATGTTAGCCTCAAGAGGGTATTTCTGAAGCATCAGCTAGTCGATGTTACCTTCCTGGTCAGCACACTTTATGAGAAACTTGGTTTATATCATCAATATGCAATTTGCCATTTAAGAAAGTGAGAAAAGAAAGCAAACGAACAATGATGTAAAATATTAAATAAATAAAATAGTAATAATAATAAAAAGCTAAATTAAATAAACATATAAAATATCTCAGCTAAAAAATGAAAGTGAAAGATACAGTTGATTTATTTTGCAGTTACTCATTTCTCTAGCCCTTGCAATGTTGCCCTTCAGAAAAAAACATTGTATATCAGTTTATAATAGAAACAAAACAAGCAAAATCAGAAGAATTTCTTTATTCACATACGATTTAGACTGAGTAAAATTTTAAGGCCTCCATATTGTTCTTCTTTAAGGGTATCTTGGCTAGTCTTGTCCTTTCATACTTTGACATGAATTTTAGAATCATCTTCAAGTTCCACAAAATTTTCGGTGATATTTTGACTTATTTATAGGTTGATTATGTCTATAAATTAATTTAGGGGAAATAGACATTATAGTAATGATTTTTCTATCAGTGAATATGCACTCTCTCAATTTAATAACTCTTTAAAATGGCAATAAATTTTAGAATTTTTCTGTGGAAATCTCTTCATATGTAAATACATATTTCCAGGTTTTTCATTTTTATGTTATTTGAATGGAATCTTTTGAAAATTGTATTTCTGTTACACAGGGCTATATTTGATATTGTGCCTATTACATATTGTGATTGTTCTTGAAATTCATAAATGAATTTTAAAGGTTTCTATATAAGACATCACCTCATGTAAAAATGACTGGCTATTTTGGTTCTTCTTTCTATTCCTAGTACTTTGCCTTTCCTCCTCATCCCTTCTCCCCAGCCCTGTGCCTTACCACATCAGCTAACACCTCCAATGCCAAGTTGACTAGAAATGGTGAGAGAGGAAGTATTCTTATTTTATTATTTATCTTGAATAAGACAACTTAGAATATTTACCATTATGTATATTGTTTGTCTTTTATATTTTATCAAGAAATACCTATTAGGTTAAGTATGTCCTTTCTATTACTAGTTTGCTGAAGTTTCCTTATTTGCAATCAAGAAAGAAATTTGAATTATATTACATATTTTTTTCTGCATCCTTTGAGATTATGATTTTTCTGTCAACTTATACTAAATTATAATGAATTCTTATGTGAAACGGATTTCTTTTCTTGTGTTAAACAGGGTATAAACCCAATTTAATCATGATACATTATCTATTTTATATATCACTTGATTCAGTCAGCTAATATTAAGATTTTTTTCATGTAACTTTATGAAAGTTTGACCTACAATTCTTATACTTATTAGGTAAAAAAATAAGATTATGCTGGCTATGTGTGGTTGGAGAGCATTTAATCTCTTTCTATCTCATGCATGAGTTATATAAATTATGACATTAGGTGGAACTGGGTCAGAGAAAAAAAATTTAAATGATCTCTCTAATGGTTATCAATTATGGTAGGATATAGGTTATTGGTTATATTCAAGATTTCCAATTTTTTGTCAGTTTTATTTTCTACAAAATTTCCTACTTGACCTAAATTTAAAAATTACTGACTTGATGCATTCCATAATATACTCTTGTTATAATTTTAGTAACTCCAGCATCCTTAGTATGATTCTCTCTGTCATTTCTGCTACAAAATTTTTAACTATTTTCTTTCTTTCAACTTAGATTGTAGATTGTAGAAAGTAGAAGTCTACCATTTTAACATTCTCTTCCAAAAACCTAATGTTTAAAATTATTGATGTACTTCACTGGCTACTTGTTTTAAACTTTGTTGATTTTACGTTTATTTTTTATTAATTCCTTTTATTCTTTTTCTGTTCAACTTCTTAAGATGTATGCCTATTTATCAATATTTAAGTCATATTTTTTTCTCTAAATACTGTTTAAACTGAAGATTTATGTGTATTGTGCTTGTAGTATTCTAAAAGCACAGAGTATTTAAAAGAATTTGATTAAAAGATTTAAAAGATATTGTGCTTGTAGTATTCTACTCAATTGGTATTTGAGAAAAACTCCTAATTTCAATGATAAGTTCTTTGTTTTAGGGGTTACTTAGCGTATCTCTTAACAAATACATAGAAAAATGTTGGTAGCTTGTGCTTATTTTAATTTCTTTCCAGGTTAATCACACTGTAGTCAGAAACAATGCTCTGTGTGATTTAAGCCCTTTGAAATTTGACTTTTTTTGTGATCTAAGTGGTCACTTTTCATAAATATTCCATGTATGCTATGAAAAAATTGTGCTCTAGAGTGATAAGGTGCTATAGTGTGTGTGCACGCACACATGCACACACACAGACAACTTGCTTTGTAAAGAAGCATAAATCTTCTTTATGTCTTGTATACTTTTACTGATTTTTTTCTATTTTATCAAATTCAAAGATAAGTATGTTAAAATTTCTACAATGACTGTGGTTATATTTCTAGCTCTCCTTATATGTCTCTGTTATTCCTGATTTTTGTTTCAGCGAGAAAACTTTTTCAATCATCTTTATGCAAACCTGCTTATTAATTTTTGTTATATTTTAATTCAAAGAATTTTATAGCATTATAGAAACTTGTGCAAAACAAGAGAATTTGCAATTTCAACACATTATCTTTCAAACTAGTGTGTATATTTATGATCTAATATTTTATAAAGGGTTAGGTTATAGGCAGTTATACATGTATTGCCTCATTTTCAGTACTTTTTTTATATAAATAGTATTTTTTTATTGGTGTACAACATTATATATGAATTAGGAACACAAATTTGCAGCTCTTCAGAGAATGTTACACCAAAGTACCATAATCCTCCACCACAGTACATTGGTCCCTCTCCCCCACCCCAATCCTCTTCCTCTAATAGCTCTAAGCTAAATAAGTCAGAAAGAGAGAGACAGATACAGGATGATTTCACGCATATGTTGACTGTAAAAAAAAAAGAAAACAAAGAAACAGACAAAATGAAACCAAAACAAACCCTAGATGTCAAAAAACCCTTTTTTGTTTTTGAGGCTTGCTGGTTATCTATAAATTTCAGTGGCTGTATCTTTGATGAACTGCTATCATTTTAAAGTAACACTTTTTCTAGCAATATCTTTTGTCGTATATTCTATTTGCCTTGTAATAATATGGTTGTTTTATACATCTTTTAGTAGTATTTGGTTTATTTTCCATTTTTTAAAGTAAGTTTCAAACTTATTTTACCTTTATGTCTCAGGTGTGTTGCATGTAAATACAGTATAGTTAGATTTTATTCAATGTATTTATTTTGATCCTATCATGTAAGTTACTATCTACTTTACCACATCTTGATTTCTTCCAAACATTGGAAATTATGAATAAAAATGTTATGATTACAGTAAGGAGGTTTTTAATGTGGATATAAGTTTTCAAATCCTTTGGGTAAATACTAAGGAACAATATTACTGGATCATATGATAAGAGTATTATTTAGTTTTATAAGAAATCACCAGACTTCATTCCAAGCTATCATTTTGCATTTCCATCAGCAATGTGTGAGTGTTCTTGCTCCACATCTTCCGCAGTATTTGGTATTGTTAGTGTTCTAGATTTTGGACATTCTGATATATTCGTTTATTTGTTGATCTTTTATACTTTGGTTATTGAAGTTTTCATCTGAAGACATTTCATTTAGTCCTTTTTCAGTTCAACTGGGGAAGTTTTTAGGGTTTACCGTACGTTGAAACTATCTTCAAACTTGTTCTTATCAAATTCTTTTAAAAAACATAGTATAGCAGTGATTTTATGTGTTAGGTAATTCCAGTATTTGTCATTTTGTAGATCTACATTTACTGTCTATTTTTCTTGTTCATGCAGGCTATTTCACTTGTTCTTGTTTATGTTTTAACTATGTACCCTCACAGCATATGATATTTTATTTCAGAAGATTTTTAGAATGAAAACTTCTTCTGAAAAGAAATGTTCTTCTGATTCTTATCAGATGCTATTGTTAATCTGGGACCACTTTAAACCATGTATAATGCAAGTTTCTCGGGATGACATATGCCAGGCTGTAGAAGTAAGCAAAGGTAGCCTAAAGTCACAATTTCTCAGGAATATCCTCCTCCCTACATATTCATTTCCTGTCTCCTGCCCTGAACATAGTTTTCCTCTGCTATCTGCTTTGCTCACCAAGTCATACCTCCTGTTAAGAATTGTGAAGGTTGGTTTACTTCTGGATCACCATTACTCTAAAGAAAGAGAGCTTCTGGGTCACAGTTTAATAATTAGAATGCTTTTGTGAGGCCTTGGGTAGTTTCTGAGTCTTAACTTCTTTGACCCTTCAGTCTATAAAACTGAAACCTAAGATGATTATAACCAGCTTTAGCTCTTGTATCAAGAATTTAGAACAAACTTGTGTTCATATGCCCTCCCTGAGGGAAGAACATTAATGGCAGAAAGTAGCAATTGTCACTGGCAAAGAACAGCATCCCTGGGGAGAAGCCATCTCAGGAGAATTAGTGTTTGGAGAGTATCGATACAGGTTGATGAAGAAAGATGAATCTACAGGAACTTATATGAAGTAACAAAAACCAGTAGTCTAGGAAATTGTCAGGAAAAAGTCTCTGTGAGATATTTTGAGATGGGACTACATTTTTGAATTAGCTATAATAAACTTGTACATCATAGCTATATATGCAGTGCTAACCTGATTTTCTCATGTCTTCTAGAAACTTTGACATCAAGATTATAATTATATATATGCTACATATGATGAAAAAGACTAAATGCATAGGGTGAATGTATGTACTATATACTGTCTTCTAGCAATTTGTCTTTAAAAATGTTACTTGAGTTTGTTGTTGACTTTAGCAGTTTACTTCACTAACAGTCTTTTTTTGTGTAAATACATTCTGCTTCATATCCTTGTATGTTAATTTACTTCTTATCAATTCAATTCATGAGCTCTCATTTCAAATAAACTACAATGAAAAACAAGAAACAGCTTATTAGTGTCAATCTGTTTTCTTCCTTTGTAGACATTAGAAAAGAGGTTCTGCCAATGTATAAATGAATTCACAATACGCTATTATTTTATTTCTTGAAAATTATATATATTTATAAGCAATATTCTATTTTCATTGACTTAGAATTTTGCTCTGTGTTCAAAACTAGAAAAATAGTGATTAATGGTCTTTCCACTAATTATAATGAATGGTAAAAAGAGAGGAATTGAAATAGTAGATTTCTTATTTCCTGGAAGTTTAATTCAACTGCAGAGTGCCATTTTTATATCACAGATGTACACACAGACTCTGGTGTCAGACTTGCAGGGGCTTGAATCCTGGTTTGATAGTTTGATATCTGGGAGACTTGAGCAAACTGCTTACTATATCTTTGCCAAAATTTCCTTACCATTAAAATGGGCATTAATAGTGCCGACCTCTTAGGATTGTGAAGATTAAACAAGAAAAGCAAATGTAAAATATCAGTCACAGTACTTTATACATTATATGTATATCACCTGTACTTCATAAAGTACATATTAGCTATATACTCGGGATACAGACTGATATTGAAAAATTTGAACATTGATAGCAGAATCTGTATAGTTCAGCATCTTTTTTACATTTGCAGTAGAATCAATAAATTAGTACTATGTCTGTAATTTTTTAAGGGTAAGCTGTGATAAGAAGGTCACAAGCTGAAGGTGTGCCTGTTCCAGAGTGCGTGTTTCCATCTGACTCTCTGAACTAGAGCTTCATTACTCAAGGATTCCTACAGCAACTGAAATTTAGGATGGCTCAATAACAAGTGCAAGATAAGGCTAAACATTTTAAATATTAATTAAGGTGGTTCTCTGCAGAATTGAATGGACAAAGTGTGGCCTGAAGAATCACAACATAATGACCATGAAGGTGTGGTATGAGGACAAAAGAGACCTTTTAAAACAGACCGCTGGTGGCTCAAGGGGTTAAGCAACACACTATGAAGCATCTGCAGCCACTGCAGCACAAGTTCAATCCCTGGCCAGGGAGCTAAACCACATGGTGAAGCAGACCTCTCCTGCCTTCCCCGCTGCTCCCCTCAGTGGTGTATTTCAGTCAATCTGCCTGTTCTATTTCCCACTCTGTCTCTGGTGAATACTCTTACCGCTCACCCCCTTACACCTCTGGCTTGTACCCCAGTTTTTGTATGCATAAATAAATAAATCTTAAAAAAAAAAGAACCTTTCATGTGATGTTAGAGGACTTCTAGGTAGGTGTAGAGCCTAAGTCTACAGTTTACTTATTTCTTCCATGGTCTGAGATATGGATATTTTTACTTTGACATCTTAATGCATTCTTATGATATTTAATTTTTATAGAAGAATAAAATAAATCCCTAAAGAGGTAGTTTAGTCATAAATCCATTTGTAAAAGTATTGGTTAACTAAAAGAGGATGATTTCTCCTTTCTCTTTTTATCTTAGAGGGGTTAAATATTTTAACTACAGATCATAAAATCTTTTGAATGTTACAGTTATTTTTTTTAACTTTTAAAAAATATTTCTTATTAAGGTAACAATGTTAATTTCTCTTAACTATACATTAAGCCTCAATTTTTAGTATATTTATTAATAAATGGTGATCAAGAAACATGATTTGTTATCCTGAGATTCTATGGCAGTAGATTATTCCTCCCAGCAAGACATTACTGAAACATTTTGAACAAGAAAATATGTCTTATTTATAAATATCCCGGGGGAAGGAAATTCCACAGACCCCTTTGATGATTTGTTCTTTTGAAAATAGTTCATTTGGGAAATTCTCTTATATCTTATGTCTATGCTCCTGCAGTATAATCTCATTCTTGCTTATTCATTCCCCAATAAAGATGGAGGGCAGCTGATATCACCTTCTTCATACACTTGAGAACCATTATTAAAATTTTCTTTTATGAATAATTTCATTTTGTCAAGACACTCATTATAGGTTCTATTTTTAAATCCTTTGATCATTTTTTTACTGCATTCCATATCTCTCTCCTAACTCTGAATCTAAACAATAGTGCTCATGTGGATCTGATAGTGTAGTATTATACTGGATGTGTCACCTCACTGTCCTAATGCTTAACTACTATTTATACATCCCAGTATCACACTTGCTTTTTTAAGAACAATAAAAGTATTTCAATGGAGGTGATACTTTATCACTAAACACTTATTTGTGTCACAGGTAAACTAAGGCCATTTGAAAAACAAACACTCTCCCTTCACTCATACACACAATAGCACATATTTCAAAGTGAAGTTTTTCTAATGAGCAAGTCTTTATAGTTGCTAAAGAAAAGCTTGGGACTTCAGAGCTACTTGGAGTTAATTATGGCTTATTACACATTGAGGGGAAAATGGTTCTTTGAAAATAATGGATTTTAAATAATTTCTGGAATTACATTTCTTTTAAGAACTCAATGATTCAACACAAATAAATAGAACTTGGATTGAACTTTTAGATTTTTATCAATGATACATTTCTAATTTTTCCAGTTTAAGCATGGATTGCATGCATAATATTTGTGTTTGAAGTCTGCATCTATCATTAGTACAGTTAAATAAAATTGGGATAATTATGTTTTGAAGTTGGAACCAAAATTGGCAAAGTATCTCAGTGAAATTTAAGATTCCCTTGATTATTATATTAGCTATCAGATTGTTTCTTAATTTATGGTTTCCAAAGAGCATATAACAGATTGTTTTTTATTTTAACTCTCTGTTTGAATGATAGTCTTAAGATATTGCTTTTTTAAATGACAGGATTTTACTTGTTTCATTCACTTGTGTCTTTAAACAGCTTTTACCACTTTTCAAAAACTTTACAATTACAGAACAGTTTTTATCAAGTGCTTCTTTCCATAGTTACTCTTTTGTTTTGCTGATGGAGTATTTATTTTTCCTTGGGAGGTTTAGATTATGGTCAACCATTTATAGCATATTCATAATTTATCTATGACTCCAAACAAAATATGACCAAAAATTAGTAAAACTTAATACTTGAAAGGTTCCATATGTTTGGATGTGCTCAGATTATTTTTCCCTACAATTAAGTTACTAATCACTGAGATGTGACTATATATGGGGTTTCATGAATATTTAGTGCTTTGTTTCTAAATCTGTGAAGTTTCATAAATCAGCACTGTTTTTACTTAGTTGCTATATAGCTGTGATTTTTTTTTAAAGATTTATTTATTTATGCATACAAGCACTGGGGTACAGGCCAGAGGTGTGGGGGGGTGAGGAGGTTCACCACAGAGAGCAGGGAGCAGAACAGGCAGACTGAGTGAAATACACTGCTGAGGGGAGCAGCGGGCACAGCAGGAGAGGTCTGCCGCGCCATATGGGTCCCCTCCCTGGCCGGAGGCAGGGATCGAACTCGTGCTGCAGTGGCTGCGGTCTGCTTCATAGTGCGTTGCTTAACCCACTGCGCCACCAGGGAGGCCCCTATAGCTGTGATTTTTATGCTGTCTCATATTTATGTTATAAGGGTTGAATTTTATATAATTTGCATATGGAAATAATTACTAGCAGGTAAAAGACAAATTATGTTGGTTCAATGTTAAGGATTATGATTTAAGTAAATTGAAGAGGAAAATACACATTTAAATTTCACCTTAAACCTCCTACTTGTAAATACTGCTTATAAGTTGCTAAATGGTGAGATCTTAAGATGTTATTTCCAATTTCATGACCTGGAATCAAAACATTACTAAGTAGTTGCTGTCTGAAGGCTCCATTGGCAATGTTTTCTGAGACTTTATAATTGTAAACATGGGCCTTTGTCTAAATGGTTGGGGTGTACATCCTCTAAACCAGAAATTCACAATTTGATCTATCACTGGTGTCATCTGGGTTGTTTTCTGAAAATATATATTTCCATATTCAACCCTAGGATTTTTTTTTGGACTTACTAATATGAAAACTGTGATTCTCAATCTTGGCTGTACTTTAGAATCACTTGGAAAATTAAAAAAAAAAAACAACAACAACACATGATGCCCTGTCTCACCCTCAGAGATCCTGATGTAATTGGTTTGGGTCACCCAGACTTTAACTTAAATATGAGAGTTTTCTCACTAATGTCCATCCACATTTGAGGCCCACTGCTATAAAAAAATATAGTTTTTGATTAGAATTATAATTCAGCATTTCTCACAGTGAACACTGACTTGATTTATAATTTTATCTTCGTCTTCAAATATTTCTCATATTTTGTTTATAAAGTTAGCTGATAACCCCAGGGGAAAGGAGAGGTTGACATACATGTAGAACTGTCTGAGCCTACTTACCTCAGCAGGAGAAATATGTTTTCTTCGAGAAGTACTCTGGAAGCTGGTCTGCCTTCCTTCTCCAGCTGGAGTGTCTACAGACACGCAGATTAGGACTGCTGGAGTTAATACAAGAATTTTGCTTAGTCCAAAAAAGCCGAGACTCCAACTTCAGTTTGAGTTGTTTCCTTGACTTTTGGTAATACTTGCTAACATTTATTGAGAATTATATGCCAGCATTTCTCAACATGACAGGAAAGGAAATGGCAGGCACAGGGAGATTAAGTAAAGTTTGCAGACTCACACACTTAGTGTGCAAAAAAGACTAGATTTGAACACAGTCAGTCTGACTCCAGGACCCTAATGGCTACCTTTGAGGCCATCTTAACTAACTAGCTAGAATACAATATGATATGCTAAACATGAATAAAGGGTATATAAGCAAACTGAAGTTCAGTCTTGTATGAACAATGTTTACATGTACAATTTACTTGATTTCTCAGGTCAGCTTTAATTATCCCATCTATAAAATGAGGTTAACAATAAAATGTTCTTCAGAAGGTTATTATAAAGCTTTTGAACAAAGGGTTAGCTTGGTGCCTCAACTATAGAAGTATTCAAGAAATAACTTCAATTTTCATAAGTCAGCACAACTTACAAGTCCAAAAGCACAGAAACTTTCTGTTTGGATGTCATTGTCACTGTTGTGTATAAGACAGTCAGTATCTAAAGATTAGTTAAGACCTAGTATAATTTGAAATGCCCTAATTTTCATAAATGTATCATACACCCAGATACATTAATATTTACTTGGCAAAGTGGTCTGGTCCCATAATTATAGTTAATCATTTGATTTTTATATAAATCTTTATATAAATTTATATAAATGTTCCTTGTTTTACATAAGCAAAACAATGTTTAATTCTTATGAAATGTACAACTGAAGAATTGTCCTAAAGAATTAATATAATAGCTCTTTAAAAGCCCTTGCAATATGGTGCTAAATAAAATTAGTGAAATGGGAATCAAATACTTGGATTCTAATTCTCCAGATCTTCCTTCCTTAAGTACTGCTTAAATCATTTTTTAAAAACTTATTTTTAACTGTCAAAATTTATTTATGATGCTTTTTTAAAATTAGTGAGATATCTTTATTTTATATCCTTGTTTATTTTTTCACAATATAGGTTTTCTCCTTTGGTGGGGGTCACTTTAGTTTTCCCACCACCAAAACACCCATAATCCTCCACTATAGTCCACTTTGCTTTCCCTTTCCTCCACCTCCCTCCTCTTTTCCTTCCCTTTCCCTACTATCTACTCCTTTCTGGGTGCTTCAGACCTATGGTCAGGTTTCAAGCATTGATTTTTTTAAAGTTTTTCTTTCATCCTTTGGATTCTCTATATTTCACTTAATTTCACAAAATAATCATTTATGATAAGTGAAATCATCCAATATTTATCTTTCTCTTTCTGTCTCACCTTACTTAGGAGAATCCCAATTGTTTAAGTATTCAGTTGTCATATATGTAAATTTAGAATCTGTATTCTATGATACCAGTGGTTTCTTCTTGTGCTAATATTGAATGATTCTGAATTTCAAAAAGTAGCAAAAAAGACATTTTAATATTTGTATCAGTATACATAATGGGGACTACTGGTCTTACCCACCAGTTTATCTTTTTATTTCCAACAGTTTCTCCCTTATTCTAAGTCCATCTGTTAAAACAAAGAAGTAGGATTTTGTGATTTTGAATGTTGGTTTTTTTTTTTAATGATTCTCTTAATCCTTCCTTCGTTATCAGTCACTAGTTCACAAGTCAAAAGTACAACAGCCTCATAACTAGAGATCCCTCCCATTTGTTACTCTTTAACAATGCCTGGGAAACTGGTTAATCTTCTATCATCTAGTATTTTATTACTTAATTACTGTTTCTCAAATGTTGGTTCCTCAATATACATTAGATAACAAAGATAATGGAATTGTTTTCGCATTGACACATATACACAGACACAAAAGTTGAATTCATAGATAGAAGATTTCTCCATAAAATATTAAATCTGACATCTGATACCAGTTTATATTAGAAAAAAAATGCAGGCTACCCCATTTCACACAAAATTAATTATAAGTTTAAACCTACTAAATTTGTCTTAGCCCATTTTCTCTGGAAAACAGAACCTGAGCAAAACTTACATGCTAACATTTGTTAAAAAGTGCAATCATGTAACAGCACATTGAATGAAAGAAAAGGGAAGTGAGGCAGGGAAAGACGGTATGCAAAAGCATGCCATCACATCTGACCACTTTAGCAAGCCCAGAACAAAATGGCTGCTGCTTAGCAAGTACATTGTCTCAACCTCTCAGAAGCCCTGAGACTGCATCTGGGAGAGAAAAATGTAAGGGGAATAAGAAAGTATCAGCAGTAATGACTCTCTGCCATTGGTGGGACTGTTACAGGGCAGGGAGAGGGGCACTCCAGAATCCCCAAACCTGCCCTTTCTAAATGGGTTCTGCCATCTGTTACATCAAGATAAACATATAAGGCCTTTAATTAAAGGAACTTTAATACAATTAGGATACAATACAAAGACAAAGAATATAGTTACTAAATCAGGCATCCAAAGTTACCCATCTCCTTGAGGGTAAAAGTCCAGCCAAATAGAATTGGCCCAAAGCAAGGCTCAAAGCCTGCCACAAGTCTAAAATACTTTTCAGTGGAGACCTATAGAAAATGGTCAGAAAGAGTCAGACAAATCTGGGAAGAAAAGAGCAAAATTAAAATCAAGATGAAAGCTGCCATTGTTAAGCTCCCCACGGGTTTCTCACCCACATCTGTTTCAACCAGTCCAAGACCAGAAAGCAAGTGCAGTTTCTTCACATGTCCTTCTGCTCCATGTGCCTCCTCCATGTCTCCTTGCTGCTCTCCATCCTGCTTCCTTCTTCCTCCCTTCCTTCTGTCCTCCTATCTCCTCTCCCCAGCATCTTCTTACCCCTGTTAAGCTCCACCCTACTTAGGGCAGAACCAGGATCCTGGAAATTCCCCTTTAACTGGGGACCATTTATTACAAGAATACACTCCACAGGGCAAGGCAGGTCAGTTTCAGAAGATGCAGTTCTCTCAAGAGGGGGAACCCAGCATGTTCTTATAGAATCAATCACTGTGCTGGTTAAGGAAAAGCAAGAATTTCAGGGCTCAAGAAACAGGAAAGTCCAAGAGAAGAAGAGAAAGTGCACACCATTGTATATACCACACATCAGTAAGGCGTGTGTCAAAGACCCCAGATTTACAGATTTCCACAAATGTGAGTTGTGACAGTGCACCAAATGGCAGAATCAGGAGGTCCAGTTTATTCAGTTGCCATTGCTTTACCCACAAAACTTGAAACAGTGCTTCTCAGACTTGAACATGCAGGAGGATCATCTGGTGGGATCTTACTGAAAATAAAAATTTTAATTGTAAAACAGTTAAAATTAACTTGTATTAAAGTGTGACCTGTGATCAGCTGTGTCCATACACTTGATAGCTCATTAGGAATGCAGAATCCTGGGCTCCTCCCTGAAATGCTGAAACAGAGTCTTGATCCCTAGGTGACTTGCACATGCTCTAAGTTGAGAAGCACACTGCTCTGGTCTAGTTTCATGCATCTCAAATTAACTGTGGTGAAGAGATAGTTACTTAAAAAAAATGTCCAATCTAATGCAGGCCAAATTCTTGGTAAAATACAATAAAAAAATGAATTACTTAGAAAAAGGATCTTTTTAAAAGATAAAAAATTCCATTATTTAGAATAATTGATGCAATGGACATATTTTGTCATACTGCTCTAAATGCTTTCTCTCTAATTTTTATTCTTAAGGTCTATACTTGTCATAAGCCAATAGCAAAGAGCTCATAAAACTATCTGATCTGTGGATATACATTGAGTAGCACTGAACTTGAAAAGTAAGTTTATCTTTTTGTAAGTTTGAAATTTCTTTAGCAAAAACAAGTATATTATGACATCTACAATGTAATGATATAGTGAAAGCACTCATCTCTTCATTCATAAAAAATATTTTTTCCTTTGGCATTTAAATAAGAATGAAATGTAAACTCTTTAACTTTTGAAATTTATTCATCTGCTTATTTTCAATCCTCATTTCCCTCCCTTAACTTGCTGCATTTTCTTAAAAGAACAAATGTGGCCAGCCTCAGACAATCCCTGCATTCAGTGATGGAATCCTTCTAGTTCTTTCCATGGTTAAAATGTAAGCATATACTATCCTTCACCCGTCCTTTATAGGAGACCCTTTCTAGGATCTCCTCTTGATGAAAACAAGAGGAAGAAAGTGGGTGTGGGGGTGTGGCTGGAAGGTGTGTGGTAGGGAGTGGAGACCCAGTGACTCAGGTGTAGTAAGAGGATACTATGAAACAGCAACATGTCAATCTGGTCACACGTTAGTAGAACACTAGAGAGTCACCAGATGATTTTAATGTCAGAATCACTATCCAGGTAGAAAACAATCCAGAAAGTTCTTGATGTTGGAATTACAAGAGTTTTAAAGTACCCTGCCATTTTATTTGTTATAGTGAAGAATATAGAAATTACCATTTCTCAAAATAGCAATTCTAGTGAAAAGTTCAAATAGCAACATATATGTATATATTTGAAAAAATGTTGCTAGGCAAGTAGATTTTCCAGTTCCCAATAAAGGATTCATTTTACAGTCAGTTTAAGCTTATAGTTTTGAAACTTGAAGCCATATTCTTCTGGCAGGGAAAAGGAACATAACTACTGAAAGGAAACATGAAGATCGTTCAGAGCATCTAGATTTTACTTAAAAGTCTCATTCTTCTTGAACATATCCCTACAATTTTAAAAAATCTTATTTACCCATCATTGAATTCTCTTCATTATTTCACAAGCACGTTAACTATTTATAATGTGAAATATGTAAGGACCCATGAGAGGTATTTCTCTCCTGGCAATATATTAGGAATACTTTGTGTTCCCTAAGTTACTCATTTGATTTAATCTTTTTCTCTAGCTCTGTCACTGATCAGATTTAAGACTGATAATTTATTTAGTAATTATGTGCCTCACTGTCCCCCATTTCAAAAGTGGGTCTAAAAATTTTATTGTGAATATAAGATTGTTTTATAAACTAAGTAATATATCATAAATGCCGAGGACAGTATTTGGAACGTAAGTATTTAAGTATAAGCAATCATTGTTTTGTTTTCATGGGATAGGTGATTTTTAAGATATTCAAGTTTTATGCTTTTTCTCCTAGAAATATTAGAATAAAATTAACTTCTTCTAGCTTCTAATCACTATCTATTCCCCTTATTCTCAGTTCTTTAGTTTATTCTTATTTTGTATGCATATCTGCATCTGAAGCTGCCTTAAATCTCTTTTTTTTTGAAATATCAATTAATCTATCAGTCTTTTAAAATAGGATTGAGTCCACCTATGCACAAGACTTATTCTAAAGACATTTTAACACTCCATTTTCCTGAACCAGTTACTGAAAGGGAGATAGAATTACTAGATCTGACTTGGAAAATCATTATTGCTTTGCGATTGGGGTCAGTTCTCCAATTTACACTTCTATTACACTTATGGGAAGTTCTGGTATGTATGATGAGGGAGTCAATATCACAAACAATTTCAGTGGAATATTCTAAATAAAAAAGCATCTTACCCATGTTTGGTGTTGATGCAAGATACCCATCACCTAAAACAGTTTCTTACATATCACAACTCTATAAATCACTAATGAATGAACAAATCATTTTTGCCTGGATGCCATATTTCAATTTCACAACTTAAGCAAAGGCACCTCAGTTATAACCATAGAATTCCCTTAAATGAAACTCATTTTCTGGAAATAAGATCTTCCTATCAATGCAAAATTTTGGAAGCTTTTTATGATGCATGCCCTTCCTAATTTACTGTATATCACTTCTCCTTGCTCATTTTGTACATTAACATTGATCATATCACCTGAAAGTCTTCTGCTTTTTCACTCATTTGTCATTGAACATGACTCTAGCAAAGTACTTGTCCTTTAAAATTGGATTTACATTTTCACTTTTTCAAGAGGGGATTTCTTTCTAACCAATTTTATTAAGCAGAAAGAGATATGCTGATATTTAAGTCCCCTCCATGCTTGGTGTATGTCATCTTTAGTATACATTTAATTTTCTTTTATATATATAATATCTATTATTTTGCAATAACATTAGTTTACGACATTGTTTGTGGTATTAGAAATATAGAATCTCCCCACTTAGGTGTTACCATTTCACAAAAGATACCCATAGTCCATGATCACAACACATTGTACTTCTCCCCACCTTGCTCTTACCCCTCCTCTTTCCCCCTTCCTCTCTGGTAGCCTCAGTTCTATAGTCAACTTTCTAGGGCTGACATTGTTTTTCTTAACTTCATACTCAGCCAACATGTGAAAGAGAAAGAGAAAGAACACAGCTTTTGCAATTGGGCAAAACTGGATTTGGTTGTTTTTTTAGCTATGTAACTAAACCCCATTACTTTACTTTGCTGAGAGTCAGGTTACTTGTTTTGAAAGGAAGATAGTAAAGTCTACTCCATGAGTTGTATATGTATATATATATATATATATATATATATATATATATATATATATATATACAGACACACACACAAAGGTCAGGCATATATTAACGTTCAGTAAACAGAGTAAGGTACTCAGTAACTAAAATGTATTTTTGCATTATTGTCAAGAAGTTTTTGGAAAAGTAGATTATGTAACAGATTTATGATGATAGCTTAAAAGTCAACACCAATTCTGATTTAAAGCATCAGAGCTAAATTTATTTTAGGCCTAGGAAGGGGCGAAAGCATGTTTTTACTTTTCTCCTAAGTAGCACCTAACATGAGATCATGGGTTAATAGATATGTGGCAGTGATTATGATGAATGACCAGCAAGTGATTTGCTTCCTTTCCTCACATCTTTTTGAGTATTTATTAGAGTCAAATTTAAGAATGATTAGCATGGTATTAGAGCTGTAATGATCTAGACCTCACCATAAGCACTGGTTTCCAGATGAAACTATTCTTGAAAGTTTTAATTTAAGCTTTCCCACTGAGTATTTAATGTGACTTATTTTGTACAATGACAAAGCTGCAGGTGTTAACAAAATCTATGAGTTTAAAAATGTACTTGTGGTATATTTAAAGTGACCAAAAATAACTTTTTAAAATTCCAAAATAAACTGTTGACATAAATCACAGAAATACCACTGCTTAAGATTGGTTGCTTTTCATCATTTTCCCTCAGAATTAAAGGTTCTCCATGATCTAGCTTCAGTATACTTTCTAGACATCTCCAGTACCCACACCCCTATGACCATTTAAAGTCCATTCTTACAATGGGATTTTTGCATGTCCATCTATAATTCCACCTAAGCCACTGATGTATGTTAGTGTAGAGACATAACTTTTTCATCTTTTTATTTCAACTTGAGCTAAAGTTCAGGGTCTGGCAGTTGGTGGGTATGCAGGACATTTGATTAGTGGTGGGAGAGGAAAAGCAATACCTAAACTGGGATATGAAGAAATCAGACACCCATTCTTTCTTGAAATAAAATGAAGATCTTATAGGAAAACTGATGACTAAATCTGTTGCAGTCCACAGCTGGTCTACTCTGGCTGAACATGAGGTTCACAGTCTTGGACCAGAGACAGTGGGTGAAAGGCAGAGGGAAGGGAAATTTTATTTTATTTTAAAGATTTATTTATGCATACAAGCACTGGGGTACAGGCCAGAGATTTGAGGGTGGGGGTGAGAGGATCCACCACAGAGAGCAGGGAGCAGAACAGGCAGATCAACTGAAGTACACTGCTGAGGGGAGCAGCGGGCACAGCAGGAGAGGTCTGCTGTGCCATTTGGGTCCCCTCCCTGGCTGGCGGCAGGTATTGAACTTGTGCTACAGTGGCTGTGGCTTGCTTCATAGTGCGTTGCTTAACCCACTGCACCACCAGGGAGGCCCGGGAAGGGAAATTTTAAATGAATTACAAGTCATAACATATAGCTAGTCTTTCAGCCCAGATCTTCTCTGCCCAATAACTTCCTTCTTCAGGATTTGAGGCAAAGTGCTATAGAGGAGTCTCTTAATAGAGAAGATACAGGTATAGAACCAACAGCCACCTCAATTAATTCCTCTAGTCAGTAATGCAGAAGGGTGGCATAATTGTAAAGTTTAATGGCAGGGGGAAGAATGCTTAAAAAATATTATTGGCATCACTGTCTCCCTGATTCCCTGTACTTCAAACTACTAAGCCTGAAGAAATTTAGGGACTTTCTTTTTCCCACCCCCCCTTCTTCTTTATTATATATATTTGACATCAATTGTGGTCCCCATGGATTTCTCACCACTATTTCACTGGTACACCATTACCTCAGTCCTTTGTGCTCTTTCTGCCCTTAATCTGCTCCCTCCCCTGCCCCACCAAGTGTCCTCAGTTTGTCCCTGTCTTCTTGTTTTTGTGTTTATTATTATTGTTGTTATTGTTATAATTCTTTTCCTTGGTCCCTTTTGCTTATTTAGTTCTTTTATATTCTTCCTAGGGGAGAAACCATCTGGTATATGAAAAAAGGCTCAACTTCTTTTGTAATCAGAGAAGTGCAAATCAAAACCACTATGAGATACCACCTCATGCCAGTGAAAATGGCACATATCCAAAAAAGTAGCAACAACAAATGTTGGCAAGGATGTGGAGAAAAAGGAACTCTACTACACTGCTGGTGGGAATTTAGGCACTTTTGTAGAGAAAAAAGAAGACTCATGTGCTTTTAAATTCCTTATAGGGGATTAAATTCCTTATAAGTGATTATTTCTCTGTATCTCTCCTAGGACGAAACCAATTGTGACAGTTCATAATATGGGAAGGAAGAGGCACCTTGATAATTGAGAAATCAGTGTTTTGATTGAGATTTAGACTATACTAGCCCCAAATTAACATCTGTTCTTGGTAAAGACAGCATAACCAAATTAAGAAAAATGATTTTTTAAAGGTGATGCATGCTTCCAACTTACCTTGGTGGGCCTATGAAGAAGAGAAGGAAATATAATCAGAAACTTTCTTACTTGTGATTATGCAACTATTCTTTTTACATAAAATAACTTATTCCTCCATTGCCTCCAGAAGGAACTTTGAAAGTCTGAACATTAATCTTTAACATATTGAATACTGAATAATTAATATGAGTTTAAGAGATTGAGAAACCAACATTTGGTAAATTTGTGTCCTTTAATCTACAGTACTCACTCTCTATGCCAAATCCCTACAGGATTGGGCTCAAGATAATTATGACCACAAATAAATTATAATACACAAATAAATTATTTTCTTTGTAGATATGGGTTATAAGTTTAATTTTCAATCCAGTTCTGTACATGATAACAAGAAATAATTTCCCTAATCTTAGTCAAATTTAAGTCTATACATGCGTGCCTTCCTTACACTCCTTCATAACCAATTTATTAAATTTTCATAAATCAGAGCAGCACCATTTTTTATAAACTTGGAATTTAAAGCATTGTTATCTATATTTTATATTAATCCACTTGACAATAGCTCAAAGATACATTGTGTAACTGGTTAGTCTTTCATTAAAAACTTAGCTACCTTAGTCACTGACATGTTGATACTTGCTTTGATTAACAGTAGTATAGCCCCAGAAGCTAGAGACTATGAGTCTAGTCTATGAAAAGTTTCAAGAGAAATCACTTGGGAGGAAACAGCTGTCACAAATGTTCTACATGCCCAAGCCTGGGAATTTTTCAACAGTAAATATTAGTTTGTAGTTTAGCAAGAATTCCATACTTTCTGTTAGTCCATAGCTTTATGTTAGTCTATTTCTTATTTTCAAAATAATAAACATTCATTTTTGAAATTTTGGAAAGTATTAAAAATAGTATATGTGTATGAAAAAGTCACTCAAAATCCTACTCTTCATTTTGGCACATGTCCTGCATTTTTTGTTACATGTTTGAGACTTTACTGGGTATACAATTTCATATCCTGCTTTCATATTTAATATTAAACCATAAAGATTTTTCAGCCATTTAAACACTTAGGAAACATAATTTTAAAGCAAACATTGATATTTCTTTCTTATTCTCATATGAATAATTCATGAGTGTTATAGAGATTTCAAGTGATACATAAATGTATATAGCAACCATAGTCCCACATACAGAAGTAAAAACAGTGAAATATAGTGTGCATCCTTCAAATTTTTTGCTAAGTAAACACAAAGTGGTATCCATATATATAGATAAATATATTTGTAAACCTGCAAACCTGGGGTAATACTTTATATACATTTTGGCAACATACAGTTATCACAATACATTTTGTACATCATACTATCTATCAGTCATCTACATATTTATTCTTACCCCTATTAAACAGTTGCGTAGTATTATAATCATGAAAATAATTTTAATGGTTGCATAGAAATTTCATTGAACGGATTTTATATTATGTACTTCTAATTTCAATATTTTCATTGTGTTGATATTGGTTTACATCTTTGTGTATTTAACCTTTTCGTACTGCCCACTTCTACCTCTTGGAATTAATGGAGACTTAGCCTGTTTCTTAACTTTAAAACTAAATATCATTCTAAGCTAAAAATAATGCTATGATGAAAATCTTTACCTTGAAATAACATCTACACATAAAGTTATTTCCTTAGAATAGAATATTACTATTTGAATTATTGATTCAAGTAAATGAAGAGGTTAAGACTTGATAAGTATAAATTTTCTATGGCTTTAAGTATTTTTCACTAGTCCATATTTCACATAAAATTCTTGCCCCATCTATGTTTTTCTGTTTAATACATTATAATTTGAAACTAACACAATAAAACTAATTTGCAGTTAAATTTATAGTTCTGTCACTATCACTGAAGATATTGGATGTGATTTTATAAAATTTTAGTTTGCATTTGAGAAAGAAAACTGGATAGTTGGTGATGTGTGTGAAATTGCTTGTAGATTGATTTGACAGTGGTTTCTGGTTTTACCTTTTGTCCTTTATTATGCCCTTTGGGAAGTTTATGACAGCAAACACAATGCAGCATCCCCAGAAATATTAAATTGGTCTTCCTGGAATTGCCTTAACTACTTTCATTTTATAATAATACTTACTAATTTATTATGTATCTAATAATACCTATTATGTGGTGGGATTTATTTAGTAGTGTTTAAGTCTGAAATCTCTTGCAATATTTTATGAAATGTGTACATTCTGAGTTAAAATTTCATGAGAACTTTGCTCAAGGAATTACTTTTCACCTCAGTTCAGTGTTAATTTACTTTACTTGTAAGCAAACAGAATGTAGCGACACTATTTCTATCCTAAGAACATATGCATGTTGTTCCATTAGTAGTAATATTTTCATCAGAACATTGTTGAACAGTAGCAAGTGATAACATTTGTAGGCAGTAATCAGAGACTTGACAGCTTTCCTCACCACTAACGTTCTTTCTTCTAGGAGGCGAGAGTTGTAAATTGAATAGAACACTTCAGAAAATGATTATTAGCTGATGTTGATTCAAATACCATGCTGAAGCTGTATTACTTATCTACAAAAAGACAAAGTGATCTCCTGACATTGTGGTATCCTAATGGCTTCATTTTATAGCTGACAGTCAAAATAGAGGGGGAAATGAAGAATTATGCAAAACATTTTTTTGCACAGAGAATAGTTTTTCATGTGTGAATTTCTTCAACTTTCTGCTACACACCTAAAATTTAACAATATCCACCCCATTTCTTTAGCAGTTGTGGAAGAAGTGCCTGTCCTCCTATCTAAAATTCTTCAGGGATCTTGTATATTCAATTGTATATTCATCTTGTATATTCATCTTGTATATTCAATTAACAGTCAAGGTTTTGAGTCTTTGAAAGATGCTGTTTCCACTTCTCTTCCTTTTCCTTTTCTGTACAAACAAACATCATTGTCAACCATGTATGAGAGAACTAAGCTCTATAGAATATTGAGTGAATATTTTTCAAATCTTCTGTGGATAGTACAGCAATACATATACATAAGAGAGAGTTAATTCACATTGTGTGATGGCCACTTTAGGGCACTAAAGTTTGAACCTCTACTCTAATGGAACCCTGGTTGAAAATGATCATCCCACTGTGTACGTTCCTTTCCATAGCAAGAGTCATTTTTATCCCCTTTAGCTGATTCTTTGGGCATTTCCGTAACACTTAAAATATACTTGTATTTTTATTGATTGACTTTTTAGTTTTAGTATAAGGTCACGGACTCTAAATCTAAGTCTTCTCTCTTTTATCTCCTCCTTTCCACCCCCCTTCCCTATGGTGCTATTCTTTTTCTACCAAGAGGAGCACTTGCGTTCATTTCTGTATAACTTAGTTATAAGGATATTTCAAAAACTTGTTAGAAGTATAGGAAAGGCACTCTAATTTATGTTTAATATGGAAAAGCCTCAGCTAAATTTGTGAAGTCTGGAAAAGATATTTTAAAATAGCTACAGTTTTTCCCTTTTTTAAGGGAAGTATCATAACTAGGTCTAAATGAAACATTGGCTTAGATGTCCTCTGCTGATTTGCTCCTAGTAAATATAGATCATGGATATTTTAAATAGTATAACGATGAATTATGTGTAAATGAGTTTTCTTAAATTCCTAAAGGTACTTGAAAATATTGGTCTAAAATAGTTTCAACAGTTTTGATGAAATTTTGTGTAAAATTCATTCACTTAACAAAGACTTCCTTTAGAGATAGTACAAACATTACTCTAGCCACCTTCTGAATAATTCCAAATTCAGCTTTAGTGAAGAGTGGATTAAAGAACTACTGTTGCCTTTCCAAAGCACCTCATTTCAATGGGGAAAATTAAGGAAAGTAGTGATAGTATTGTCTAATTGTTTTTAAACAGAGTAGTATTAACATTGGTTTTGCAGTAAGTGTTGCTGATTGATAGAGATGAAAGGACAGATGTGTCCCAGGAGTGCATTTATCAATGTCAATGGTCCCTTTTGGGTGATGAAATCACAGGAAATGGAAGACACTTTCACAGAAGAGAAGGAAAAACAAAGATTTGGTTCATAATGTTGCTTTTTTTCTGGTTGTTTTAGAATTTCCATTTTTAGATGAATTTCTCACTTGTGTGAATTTATGAAAGGCAAATTATGACTTCCAGTGTTTTTCTCTCTAACTACCCACTCACTTTTCCATTCTACCTTCCCCAAATGATTCCATTCTGTTAGAAATTTTACATGTAATTCTGTTTACACTGTAAGAGAGGGTTTGGGATTTGGGGTCTGTCCTTCTGCATATGCTTATGGTAACATGTTCCACATGCTACCTGCCTTAACAGTAGACCTGAGTTATATGGAGTAAAATACACACACACACACACACAGAATGAAAAAGCCAAATGAAACACAGTATTATGACAAGGTAAATTTTTCAACAAAAGGTAAAGATTAAGGTATTAACAATTTCAAATTCTCATAGTTTAAAATCTACCTATTAAGTTCATTTGATCAGTTTTATCATGTGGCTACTGTTTGTGCCAAGTTCTGTTCTTGGAACACAACACTGAATAGAACAAAAATCTCTAATCTCACGGAATTTGTATCTAGTGAAGTGGGAGAAGACATAGAATACTAAAGCAAACGGGCAAACAAACAAAATACATGAAATGGAGATAAGCAGCATAGAATATTAGAAAGGAAGTGCTATGCATATATTTGGGGAAACAACCTTGCTTGCAAAGGAAACAGAAAGTGCAACATGTTTACACTTGCAAACATGCTTGGCATGTTCAAGGGGACCAATGAGAAAGTGGAGAGCTCTAAGATCTGGGTGAGAAGTAGGCATGGAGGAAGGATCACCTAGCATTTTGCAGGCCATTGTCAAGACTGATTTTTAATTGTGTTGACTTTTGTCTTAAGAATAAACTATAATGTGACAAGTTTGGAGGCAGGAATTATTTTATTTTTTTACTATTATTTTTTAATATATATTTTTTCCTGTTTATATATATTTGACATCAATTGTCATCCCATGTATTCCCCATCACTATATCACCAGTGCACCATCACCTCAGCGCCCGTGCTCCCGTCTACCCTCAACCCTCCCCCTTCTCCCTCCCACCAAGTGTCCCCAATTTGTCCTTGTCTTTTTATTGTGTCTTTATTGTTATTATTATTATTGTTGTTGTTCTTATTCCTTCCCTTGATCCTTATTTGGCTCCCTTATATTCCTCCTAGGGGAAGAACCATCTAGTATTTTTCTTTTGCCTTCTGACTTATTTCACTGAGCATCATCCTGGAAACAGGAATTAAAAGGCTACTCCAGTGATCCAGGTGAGAAGGTAATGATGGCTTGAGAGTCAATGGCTGAGAGGAAACAAGGCCAGATTCTGGATATATTCTGAAGGCAAAGCTAATAGGATTTGCTAATAGGTTGGCTGTGGTTTATGAGAGAAACAAACAAATACAAATTTTTAGCTTGTAGTTGAAGTATGGAGTTGTTACGAACTGAGAGGGGAGGAAAACTGTAAGTGATGCTGGATTGCAGAGGGAAGATCAGCACCTAGTTTTAGACATCTACGTAAATGAAGAGGAGACCAGGTTTATACTTTGGGA
The DNA here is from genome assembly GCA_019455555.1 of Galemys pyrenaicus. Classification (NCBI taxonomy): domain Eukaryota; kingdom Metazoa; phylum Chordata; class Mammalia; order Eulipotyphla; family Talpidae; genus Galemys; species Galemys pyrenaicus. The sequence goes on from JAGFMF010011726.1 coordinate 70,276, forward strand.
ATCATCACATAATCATCGACTCATAGAAAATTTCCAGTTTCAATGCAACGCTATTGTCTTCTGGATGGTGATAGAGTGATGGTGAATTAGGTTGATTTTCTTTTGACACAGTTTGTCTGATGATATTGAACACAGGTCTTTCCTCTGCCTTGAGCTTTCAACTTTAAAATCATCTTGAGGCAGATGGGAGCACGTGGGACTGAGGTGATGGTGCACTGGTGATATGGTGATGGGGAAGACATGGGGATTACAACTGATGTCAAATATATGTAAATTAAAACAATTTATATTAAAAAAGTAAAATAAAATCATCTTGAAGTTGGATACATTTGTTTTCAGATCCAGATGTTACTAGTGAGTAGTCCAGGCTTTCTAACCTCAAAGCCCATAGGAGACGGTACTCATGCTTTGTTGCATTTGAACAAGGAAGTTAGAAATTAATACAGGTAGTCAAACAAACAAAATACATGAAATGGAGATAAGTACCATAGAATATTAGAAAGGAAGTGTTAGGACAGGGTATTGGCAAGGGTGGTTTGGTGGAGGGTGAGTGGAATATGTGTACATATGGAAGAGCAAAACTGCAATAATCAAAATTAAAATAAAGTTTAAAAATTATAAATAAGTACAATGTCTGGAGAGAAAAAGAAAATATATGTAGTTCTAAATTAAGAGAAATAGTTTAAACCTTACCTTTCTGCAATCAGGGAACTAAACACTATTCAAGTTACCTGTAGTCCCCGGATTGTTTTACAGTCATTAAAGACTATTTCTACAGATTAATTTTTTTAAAAAAATGGCCTTCTTTCATTGTTTGATAGTCTTGCTATGAACCATCATGCTAATGAAATAATAAAATGAAAATGAATTACATTTTTCCTTTTTATTTATATGTAGTGGTAAGCTTCAAATCTGGTTTTCTGTTCTTTCAAGTCTAATACTTCATTACGGTGTTAGATAATCTATTCTACATTTGTCTGGTTCTGAGTACTGAATACCTTTTTCTGAAGGCTGACAACAGTATTAATTTTTCAACTTTGGCCCCTAAAGAACATACTATAATGAAAAGAATGTTTTTCTGTGACAAATACCTCAAAATATATTTCTTTTTAGCTCACAATTCACATATTTTATATGAAGGATCTACTTCCATGTAACTTGCTTCTTGTCATGTCAATGCTACTATTATTGCCTTAGATATACTCACTGAAGTTACACATGCACATTCTAAGTTAAAATATACACATATACTGTCACAAACTTGGAGGAAAACACATCCTAAATACCTTGAATCACACTGTATAGAGAAGCCCAATGTTCTTGGGAAAACTTGGAATTCTAGGCCTTAGTGAGCCCCATATGCGTTGGAACATTTATCCAGTCTTATTCTGTGATGGTGCTAGAACCACATGGTTGCCTCAATAGAGCATTTTGTGGTTGACTGATTTAAAACCTTTTTCTTGGGCCAGGAGGTTTTTAGCCTATATTATAGTTCAAGGAGGAAAACAAATGGCATAATCAAAGGGGTAAAAAGGAATTGAGTGACCCCCTGATGGAGCTATGGGTAGTGTTAGAGAAGTTAGCAAGTTATATACAAGTATTTAGAGCTCAGCAATAGCAGCAAGCCCTAATATCCCTCAACTTGAAGTACTGAGAGGTGAGAACAACTTAACAAAGCCCTGTGAGAGTGGTAACCATGGGAACTGTAGTCTGAAGAACAACACAGTCACTCCTGAACTATGACCCAGAAGGTAGAGCTGGGATGGTGGGACTAAATATGGTGCAATCTCTCTCTTCCAAATTCCCACTACCAAAACCCATGCATAAATCCAAAGGAAAGGAAATTTAGGGCTCGACTAAGAAGAGCCCTGACTATTCCATTTAGCTTATTCTGCAGTGATACAGGTAGGACATAGGAAGTGATTGCCTAGGCACTAATGTTAAAGCTGGGCTGGAGAGGAAGACAGGCCAGTTGTCTAATCCTGGAATATCACTATCCAGTTTTGTGACCTCAGACAAATTACTTAACTCCATAAGCCTCAGTTTCTTCATATGAACAAGATGGATGATACTGGTCATTTTTCACAAGATTATTTGGATTGATTGAGATAGTGCATGTAGGACTAACTGCCTGATACTTAGGGAATTTCACTGAATATTAGCTAACATGATCTTGATAATGACAATGTCAATGTTCACATTTGAAAAGTTCTTTGTGATGGTTATTATTGATAGGAGGGATAACTGCTAAATGTCAGTGTTAAAAGAATGACATCATTTGAGAATGAATAAAAAATAAGCATCACAGACAAAACTATTACTATGCTATGACTTAAGACAAGGCTTCAGTACATACACAAACAAGTGAAGAAATGTTTCATGCGCATTTAGGTTTGACCACAAAGCTCTCTTGACCAGAAAGATGTAGGTCACTATCCTGAAAAGCCAGAGATTTATACCTTAGTTAATTTCTTCAATTCCCTTAGCCTTGATTTTTTTCAATAAATACAACCTTTCTCATACATTATTATTCTTGGTCTTCTTGGCCTCAGTCCTTAGGAATATCTATTTCCATACCATTATGGGTATAGCTTTTGCAAGTAATCAAGTTTACAGAATATGTGCATTACTAGAATTTGCTGACTTAGTACTAAAGTGTTATGAGCTCCTTTTGTTTATCACATATTTGTTAGTGCTGCATCTTTTGTCTTCTGCAGTCCACAGTTAGTAAACTGTGGAACAGGACTTTGTGTCCTACTTACTACTCTGGTTAGAGCAGGGTTCTAGAGGCAGACTGCCTATCTTTGAATTTAGGCTCTACTCTTTAGTTGTTAGTCGTAGAATTTTAGTATTCACTAACTTTATTCTGTCACAATTTCCTCTTTTCAATGGTAACAGTTTACAATACTCAAATAATAGGATTGTTGTAAAAATTAAATAGGAAAATTTAAGTATGAGAACCTAATCTTGTGCCCATATAGGAAATTCTTGATAAATATTATATTGTCAATTCTAATGTCCTCGCTATAAGATTATACTTTCTAGGGCCTCCCCTGGTGGCGCAGTGGGTTAAGCAACGCACTACGAAGCAAATCGCAGCCACACGAAACAAATCGCAGCCACTGCAGCACGAGTTCGATCCCTGCTGCTGGCCAGGGGGGGGACCCACATGGTGTGGCAGACCTCTCCTGCTGTGCCCGCTGCTCCC
>JAGFMF010011726.1:73533-132891 GCA_019455555.1 Galemys pyrenaicus
CCGCTCTCTGTGGTGAATCCTCTCACCCCCCCACACCTCTGGCCTGTGCCCCAGTGCTTGTATGCATAAATAAATAAATCTTTAAAAAAAAAAAGATTATACTTTCTACCACGTTGAAGTTATGCCTAAGTGACTTGCTTTTGCTAATGAACTATGAGGGGAATTAATACATGCAACTTTCAAGCAGTAGGTTTTAGAGCCGCTACATGTGTCCATGAGAATGTACTTTCAGGGTAACCATGCTCTATGATTCTAGGCCCAGGAACAGACATACTATGGAGGAGACTAGTAGTTGACTGGCCAGAACAAGTTTCATGAGTATGGACTGGGCATTTGAGATTTGGGAGGATGTCTATAAGTGTGCATGATAAAAAGTGAGGGCATATTCCTCATGTCCTCCGAATTCATTGTAAGACTATTACTTGTTCACTGCCTTTGTATCTGTAGGCCTTTGGTTATGTTTTCTTTTTACAGAATAAAATATATTTCCAAGGCTTCGTAGTAAAGACAGTCATTTGGCCAGCTAAAAATTTGAACTTTGAGCAAGCTCAGCATTAAGGTAAGTCCATGTTACTCTCAGCTCTGTTTCATCATTTTCTTATACTGTGATACTCTGTTCAGAGTAATATGGCAATTTAGGAAAATTTAGTTATAAAATCTTGGTTTTTTTTTCTTCTTTTAAGATTTTTCTGCTAATGATGCTCATATAATGTAAAAGGTATTTATTGCCATTCTTTTCCTAAAAATAAGCAATACTTACATCTTTCAAATATAAATGAATTACTAAAAGAAAAAAATAATGGCATAATGATTAATTTACATAATGCTGGGCCTCCCTAGTGGCATAATGGGTTAAGCTATGCACTATGAATGAAGCAAATTGCAGCCACTGCAGCATGAGTTCGATCCCTGCCCCCAGCCAGGGAGGGGATCCACATGGCTCAGCAGACCTCTCCAGCCTTGCCTGCAGCTTCCCTCAGCAGTGTGTTTCAGTTAGTCTGACTGTTCTGCTCCCAGCTCTGTCTCTGGTGAATCCTCTCACCTCCCTGGACTCTGGCTTGTACCCCAGCTCTTGTATGCATAAATAAATAAAATCTTAAAAAAATTTACATAATGGTTTCTATGTGTTCCTGAATTCCATGAAAATAAAAATTGAGAACTGAGAAATCACTAGAAGAACTCATTGTATAACAAAATCCAGAGATTCAATTTTTTAAATACTTCTCCCTCAGCATTTTTCAAGTATATGTAGTAGTATAACACTTATAAATGTCAGTGTTCAAAACTATTATAATATAATTTTTTGTTAATAATTACCCCCGCATTACTATTTTTTCTAAATTTGAATTTTTTAATGACCATTTATGGATGGAGCCTATCTTCTTAGGCAGTCACAAGAAACTGTAGAACAAAATATACTTTTACAGGTAATCATAATTGTCTTTAGAGAAAGAAGGTGCATTCTAATGTTCATAATGGTAAGAAATAACAAGTGCAAAGTGAACAGTAGAAGATTTAGAATGGGCCATCAGAAAAGGAGGTTATTATGTAAAGCTGTTTTTAAATACTAATACAATAACAAATGTACTGGAACATTTTTACCATGTATGGAATTTTGGCATTAGAAGAAGAGTATAAGCTAGAGAAAGATGGTAAGCATACTTTTAATTTTTGAAACATTTTTTTAGTACCTAAATAGATATGGCACCCTGGGAGGAGGATGCTGCCATAAAATGTACATGTTAGATTAGAGAGGACTTTTAGTTCTGGAATAATTAAGAACTACCTGTGATCTTGGGCAAGTTACTTAAAACTTTTGGATCTCATTTTCCTCATTTGTAAAACTGAGCTGGATTAGATGTTATCACTAAAAGAAGGGTAACTCTAAATCTATGAAATTCTGTAACAAAGTACATTCTTTTTAAAAACTTTCATTAGTAACATTTTTCTAGTAGAGTCAATATCAATTAGTTTGCAGTTTAAATTTGGAGAATATGGTAGATATTGCAGGTTAATTTACTCACCCATTCAAACTCTTTTGCCATTACAGTTCTCTGGTAGAAAGACTAGAAAAAAATAAATAAATAAAATGAGAAAATTTTCTATCCCTGCTTTCCTTGCTGACAACTAGGGAGTCTGTTTGGGATTTATGGAGAAGTCTGTCTTCCTCGAGAGACTTATACTGTGCCTTATTATGTTTCCTCTCACCCTTACCTTGTCTTGTCCTTTCAAAACAGAACGAGCAACTGAAGCTGCAACAGATATTTTGTGACTATGAAGAAAAGACCTTGTAAATCACAAGGCTCTGGCTACCAAACCAAATCTAGCAGCTTCTTGTCTCTAGACTTCTTACTGTGATAAAAATAAATAAATAAAACTTTTAGTTTCCTCAGGCCACTTTGATTCAGATCCTTCACAATTGAAAGCAAATCTTAACTCTTGGAGGGACTGAAAACAGATTCACTCAAAAAGGCACCTTAGAAACTGTACATGTCTGTTCATGTGGTAAACAACATCATGCAGCTGGTTGAACACCCTAAGTTCAAAAGGCAACATTAAATATATCCTTTCTCATCATAAAGTAACATTATCCTAGAGCTGAAATATAATGATTAGCTCAGACATACCGAAAACAACCCACAAATAGTATTCATTCTTTTTCCTGTGCTTCCTTTAACTTAATTGACATAAAATACTTATGTTGAGAATTATTTTCCATAAAGGACTTCAATTCACTTACCAATATGTATAAATGCAGGCAAATACCTATAAATATATAAGTAGATTTTGAAATCTTTTCTTCCCATGTTAGCTGATTAGTTATAGATTTGAGATATGTGAATCATCTTACCATGAAATATTTATAAAAGTGGATATGAAACCTATACTTTTAGAAGAAACTCACTGTGAAAGTCCAAAAAGCAAAGGCTTTTCTTTGATTGGTTCATAATTCAAAAACTTGATTTGACAACTTGCCAATGTGCACATGATAATAGTACTTCACATTTTATATGTCGCCAATGGCATTTCAAAGTTTTCATAAGTGAGCAATGGGCTGTGATTAAACCTTACTATGACCCACATGTTTTCTCATAAGATGGGAATTATTAAAAACAGAGGAAGCATATTCATCTAGTTTCCATTCAAAATTTAGCAAGGGAAAGAAATCCTTAATGGGCCACATTATAACCTCTATTACTGTTTAGACCTTTCCCTTCAATGGGGAATTCTTGAATAGATGATGAACAATACGATATTCATTGGTGCAGACCTAGAAACAGACAAAATTAATTGAGAAAAAAATCATCACTTAAACCTCCGGAGGGTGTATCATCACCAACTGAAAGATAAATTATTTTCATACTGAAATGACTTCTAGGAAAAAAATTATCTCAGTGAAAACTGGTCCTTTAATTGAGAGGACTAACAATGTGCACAAAACTTTTCTAGGTTATAAACAAAACAAAAGCCATATGAAGGGAAAATAGTACAGTGGGTAAGTAGACACTGGCCTTGCAGGTTGAGTGTTTCTGGGTTCAGGAAGCGCTGCCTGATGCCAAATACATCCTTCTTCTCTCTTATTATAGATGCTGGTGGCCCAGTTATAAATCTGATTGGCAAACCCGAACTTCAAGGCCGTCTTGCAAGGAATCCTATTTCTGGGAGGCAGATACACAGATTGTGGAAGTCTCAACTGTTATTCTTAGGACTCATATAGCTCTTTGTTTTCATCCTTTCATACTTTATAGTGTACAGAGAAAAAGCCAGGTTGGTTGAGGCCTGAAGTTTATGCATTGGAGCCTTTTAAGTAACATAATTCTCAACCATGAATGAAGAGCCTTAGAAAGTACCCATGCAAATCAGAGTCCCTAAAGTCTAAGCTTCATTAGTTTAAAATCCTGCTCTAGTAGCATATTATTCTACTAAATGCCTTTATTTATTACTTCTAAATGTTGTAGATTTATTTTTTAAATGATATCACCTTAAAATTAATATTCAGAAAAATAACATATTATCTGCTACAGTGTTCTGCACACAGTGGGTGTTTAATTAATTTTGTTGACAGTGTCATAATGAAAGGATGAGATTTTTTTAATTCCTAAAAACCAATGTTTATTTTAATCACAATGAAATAAAAGTAAACACAGTGTCATTAGCAAACATAAAGAAACCCTAAAGGCTACACCCCCAGAGATAACCACTAATGAAAACCAAGTAAGTCCAGTACTTGGAATTCCCAAGGAACTTAGAAAGGAAAAGACTTTGCATTCAGTCTGGCCATGTTAGGCAAAGCTGTGGGAACAACAAACCTCCACATTTCGGTTTGTTTCTTGGTCACATTTTTGTCCTCAGTGAATTGGTGTTGGCCTTCATTTCGTGAGAAAAACATTAGACAAATTCCAGTAGAGAGGTATAAGGCAAATGGAAAGTGATAAGACTTTTCCACCCTCCCACCATTGGTGTCAATGATGGACACCTGCAGACCTGCACGCATGCCTGATGGTGGGCACCTCAAGTAGGGTGTGGACATGTGCAAGTGGGCATGCCTGAACTGATATATAGTGTGTATAAAGGGCGGCATCATGAGGACACCGGCAGAGAGCAGAAGATAAGAGTAAGCAGTAGCAGCAGAATAAGCAGTAGCAGCAGAAGCAGACTAGAGAGTGAGATTCATGGGGGGCTAGGAGGCCTGCCAGCCTCCTGGCTTCCCCCCTCCCCCCCCACACCCCCATCTTCCCTGCCTGCTGTGTACCTGGTCGCCTCTGATGTGAAGAGTAGTAATAAAAGCCTGAGAAAGCCACCGAGGGCTCCAGGACTTCTCCTTGAGGCGTCTGCTCTGATCATGGAGAACCTGCTCCCTGCCTTGCTGGCACTACAAGGGGGATCCTACCATAGCCTAGATCAACACTTTTCAAAACTGTCAATGTCATCAAAAACAAGGAAAATCTGAGAAGCTGTCAGTCAATTGGAGCCTAAGGAGATATGACCATTTAATATAATGTGTCATCCTAGATGTGGTTCTGAAACAGGAAAAGGATATTAGGCACAGATTAAGGAAATGTGAATAACCTATAGACCAGTTAATAAGGTATCAACATTAATTCACTAACTATAAGAACCATACAATATTAACTTAAGATGTTAACAGAGAAAATTGAGCATGTATATATATATGGGAACTCTCCCATCTCAATTTCTCTGTAAATCTAAAATGTTCAAAAAGTCTATTTTAAAAAATCATATATAATGTGAATCAATTCTGTCCTCCAAGAATGCAATTGAGTAAAACAAAAAATAATTATAATACAGTATATGACATGCTGTAATATAATATAGATGTGAACAAAGAAATGTGGGATTCCCATTAGGACTTTAAAGAGCAACTATAATCTTTTCTACTAAGTCATATCTTAAAGTATTTGAATCTTTAAGGCACGGAACACCTGGAGTGCCCTGCTCAAAGTTGGTATTCAAATATCTAAGAACATGATGATGTTGTAAAATGTGGTAGACATAATAGTTATTAGATAAATTAAGAGAGAGAAATGGTGGCTAAGATCCCAAAATGGTGAAGCATATTTCAGTTCCAATTCTGCCACACACTCCTTTCCTACACAAACATCAGTGAAATGCAAGCAGTATGTCCTTTTGTTTTGTTTTGTTTCAACTATACTTAGAGGAAAGCTGTTCTCCTTTCAATTAGTAGTAGGCAAACATAGTTATCCTCAAAAATACAAATAAAACAGCTGGGCATGTGACCACTTCTGGAAGGTTAAGGGTAAAAGATCACTAGATGCTTATACTGCTTAAACCTAGTTCATTTTGGAATAAGGTGTATCTCTAATATATTAGTTATCTAATATATTAGTTATAATATAGTTATCACAACTGATTTCACCAATAAGAGTCCTTTACTAGGATTCATCATGCTCATTAACAAAATCCCTACTGTAGACACAAAGTTAGCATAAACTAAAGCTGCAGCACCAACTTTAGCAGTGGGACCTTCATTTAAAGCTAGTTCATCACTCCTGTATTGTGTCTGTTTCCCATTAGAGGAAAATGAATTAAATCTAACCATCATGCATGTTCACTCTACCATGAAAACTTAACTATTTAAGATTAAGTTGCAGACATAGCACCATTAATTTTTCTCTAAATTATTCTGGTTTTATGGCTCTGGCAGTTTGGCTTTATTTCTGAGGGTTAATATGAAAGCTGTTACTATGAGACCTTGGATAAGTCACGTTACTCCTCTGCATCCTGGTTCCTTTGAAAATGCTGGCACTGGGTCTCTTTTTTTCATCCTCGTAATCTGAGTCAGCTGTGTTTTCATTGACGTAGAGGAGTAAGTAAATGCTGTAGAGACACTAGCTTTAACTTGTTTGAGGGTCAAATTATATACACCATAAAGAACAGCCTGTTTCAGAGATCAAATGTCAGCACTAGATGAGTAGGTTGCGGATTACAAGCTTCATACCTTACAAATGATTCTATAGGTATTAATGACACTAGCATAGAGTAAGTTACAGCAGAAACTACTTAAAAACAAAAAACCCACGAAGTAAAACGATTAGTCACTGAAGGGGTTCACCTCCTCAGTTCTTGGACCTGCTAACCCTACGTCCCTTTTATCAGGGTTGGTGTCAGAGCGAATGGTCCTCTCCCTTCAGTCGAAGAGCGGGACACACACAATTCACGTTTCCAACAACAGTCACCATATTTCCTCGCATTTCCCATTAGGTTCGTATAAAAACGCCAACTGTAGCATTTTCCTTGCAGATTCACTCGAATGGATATTTAAGCTCCAAGCATTTGGGGGGACGCTCCAGGTGCCGCCCCCCAATGCTCCCTCGAGGGGCGGCGGGCTCTGCGCGGCACACCTGCCCCGCGGCTCCCGGAGCCCAGCGGCCGCGGAAGGCCAGGGCGGCAGCTGCTTCCCGCTCGGTCCTCGCTCAGGGCCCCGGGCCGAGGGTGCAGCGGCGGCGCGTGTCACCCGCCGCTGGTCGTCGCCTCGCGCCTGGCGTGGGCGTGTTCGCGCCCGCAATCCCCAGTGGTCCGAGGCGCCCGTCCTTCCCGGGGGAAGACCCGTGGGTCCAGCCCGGAGCTCTCCCCCGCCGCGCCCCAGGCGGCGCGCGGTGTCCTCCTGCCTCTCGCGCGTTCTTGTCCGCGCCCCAGACGCGCGCTCAGGTGTCCCCGCACCTCCGCCCCCTCCGCCCCCGCGGCCCGCGCCTCCTGGCCTGCGGGTCTCCGGCGCCCGGGCCCGCGCTCGAGCCGCGGGTCCGGCCTCCCTTCACCCCCGGCCCCGCCCAGCCTCGGCTGCGCCGGGGCTCCCGGCCCGGCCTCTCCGTCTCCCTCCCCCTCCGCCCCCTCCCCCTCCCCATGACTTGCTATTTTTAGCAAATCCTCGGTTCGCCGCCACCCGCACAGCTCGCAGCTCGCAGCCGCCCGCCGCCGCCTCCCCAGCTCCCCCCGCGCGGCGGCCGCGGCGGCGGCGCGTCCCGCACATCGCGCAGCGCGCACCGAGCTGCCCCGCTGTGCCCGCCGCCCTCGCCGCGTCGCCTTCTCCCGCGCCAGCCGCGGCCGGTAAGTCCCTGCTAGCGGAGCAGCGGCGCTCCCCGAGTCAACTTTCAATCCCCCCCTTAGCTTCTGCCTCGCCATTCTCTTCTGGAAAGATGGCTGTTTGGAGAAGGGGGAGAAGTTAGGGGGTCGCCGGCGCGGGGCGAAGGAGGGCGCGACAGTCTCAGCCCGAGCGGGCGGAGGTGAGTGGCACCGCAGCCAGGTCCCCGGCTGGTGCTCGGGGGAAGCCCTGGGAATTTGGGGCCAAGGGTCCTTCGGATGCGCCGTGCTATTCCCTGCCGGGATTCCCCAGGTTACCAGCATCTCAGCCCGGACCCCGACACCCCTTTTCTTCCATCTGGTAACCCTGAGGTTGGTGGGTTTCCGGGCGCCTCTACCACAAGTTCGGTGCCAAGTGATCTTTCGGGCGCAGACCCTGACATCTGCTAGGCAAGCCGAGCCAGGGATCGTGCATTACCTCCCCCTCCCCACCACACACCCAGTTTATGTTGGAACTGAGTTATGAATGAAAAGTTTGTGCTGCCAACGTGTTGCTTGAGGGGAGCAGTACTTAGTGGGGGGGATCTTTGCTGTTTCGTGGGGTCAGTTCCAAGACGATACCTCGGAATACTGGGTTTTCAGAAAAGTTCCGGTGCTTGGGGGATGGGAGATAAAGCAGTTCCTCGGCTAGTGGAAGGAGAGTGATGATCGGAAGCTTATTAAGGTAACCTGGCTGATAAAACGCGCCGCTCGAGGATTTCACGGAGGGACTTGAGAGGTAGGGAGGGGGGAGGGAGGACGGGGCCGCTTGTTTGGCTTTGAAATCATCGCCCACTTGTCCACAGCGAGAGGTGCTGGTGTCAGAGGCCTGTGTGTCCGCGGTGTGGTCGAGTGGACCCGGCTGCTCTCCAGATCCCAGGAGAGGTCTTCAGGAGAGGTGGCCTGCGGCGGGGCGCTGAGGATGCGGTTCATGTGATGTGGAGTGGGAAATTCTCTAGTGAGTCTCCTGTGCTCTAATTTCAGGAAGATCTGTCACGTTTGTTTTTCCTGTCAGGGAGGTGTGTGTAATCTCCTAAAAGGAACTTTCAGATCAAGTAACTAAATCATTTCGAAATCTGTGAGAAATGGGACATCTACGTATTATGCATACGTATTATGCATACGTATCAAATGTATGCATAGGTGCATGTGTAATGTGGAAGTGGGGTAAGAAGGGCTTAAAAAAGTTAACTTCTTCTGGGGAAGAAAGCAAAGAGTTAATTTTTTCCTCCCCAAATAGTATAACAATGCTTATATGACTAAATACTCTTGGTGTGCTGAGATTTCTCACGAAGGGTTAGATTTAGGAATTAGGGGTATTTGGAATACAATCATGTTTTCAAATCTTGGAGACATACTTGGAATCTAGGAAAACGGAGTAAGTATATAGAGAATTATATATTAAATTAAAAAATTAAATTGTTTGGAAAGAAAACCTTTTGACATTTGGAAACGTCTGGATGTTATTTTCTGATGCTCTAGAAATATTTTTAATTCTGTAATTAATAACAGCACAGAATACATTGCAGTTAGTAAACGAAGACAAATAAAATATCATGTTTGGAAAGAATATCTTTTGAACCAGTCTTTGGTACTTTGGATATTTATTATGGAAATTATTGTGACTGAAAATATGTTGTTTAATGTATTTGCTTTTTACCACAGATAATTAGTTCTCTTTTTCCTTTTAAACCACTGTTCTAGTTTGAACCAATTTAATTATCCAAACACCAAATCAGTGACATGCCTTCTGGAAAACATTCCTATTTAAAATGCTGAACAAGAATATTGTATTTCCAAAAGGACAGATAATTTAGTCAGTTGTAAAACTTTCTTGTAATTTATTTTCATCCATTTTGTTTGAATGAGGCATTTAACTATTCAAACAGAAGCATTTTCTTGAAATATATCATTCTCTATGTAAGGGTAAAGCTAATGTTTTCATATGTTTCAGTCACAGACAGGTGCACATAGAGAATCCTGTGTCTGACCTTTGATGCCAACCTGCCAGCCAAAGGGAGAGATGCTTTCCCAGCTCTCTTCTGAATTGATCATCTTCACTACAGATTGGACATGGTCAGATGCAATAAGGCTATACAGAAGGAAATTCAGGGTTTTAAACTCAGTATCAGTTAATGGTTAGGAGGGAGATTATTTTAACCTCATACCCTGGTCTGTCTCTGCGATTCACCCGATCGGGCTGTTCTTTATTGGAAAGTAAGACCAAACACTCTTTGACTAATAGAGTGTTGGCAAATTAAATTTGTCATCAGCTATAACAATGGTAATCCTTCTGGAATTAAAGGATAATTTTATATATTATTACAGTTTTATGACCATTGTAGGAGTAGACATTTGTTTTATGAAGTTATTGGCACTATTTGTAAATAATTACTTATTTTATACATGTATATTGGGTTTTAAGGAGTTCTGAATTATAAAACCAACTAACCAGATAACTGCTTCATTAATTAGTAGATGATACACATGCTTAGATTTTTATTAATATGTAGAACTAAGGCATTGTAGGGTTACATAGTTTTCATTTCTTTTCATTAGAATGACTTCTATTTTGAAATTATTTAAATGTTGCAACATATTATACTGTAATTTACATTCACTTAGTGAAGAAGGTGTAGGTTATTCTTAAATAGAGATCTGGAGAAAGAGCTAGCAAGGGGAGTCATTTGTGAAACATATGGACATCATAAAATCCTTCTGTATATAGCATCTGCACCTTCTCATTAGTGAAATATTGTAGTTATGGACATTTTTTGTTATTATTTCCAAATGTGGCTTTTAATTTTTGCTTCAATGGATTTTTCTGCTTTGTTTTTAAAATGTAATTTATAATTAATGTTTAAGATGGTGGGGGCTTTTATTGCCAGAAGCTCTTACCTTACAATAAAGGCATCATACTTAATTTTTATTGTATACATCCACAGAGTCATACATTTCTTTTCTAGCTTGCTGTTATAACTCTTACATTTTTAAATAATCCTTTAAAAAGCTTGAGGGACAAGTGGGATGACATATTGTTCTCTTTTCAGGAGTAGGTAGCCTTCAAAGCCTAAGGTCACACTAGAGAACAGTGTGAAGCTGAGGTTAACATCTCTATTTCCTGTATCCTAATTACAACAGAAAACTGTTCCTGTGGCTATGTTTTGACATTTCAGTAAATTTATGTACTCCTAAATCTTTAAAATGCTTTAACTTTGTAGATGTGTAGGTCAGACTTTACATCAGTCAATATAGTCATACGGAAATGGGCTCCTACTGTGGTCTCGATAGCTAGTTCTGAAGCAAACAATACCTTTGAGGGATATCCATTCTTGCAGTCAGTCAGTATCTCACATATCCCTCTGTCCCTACTGACCACACCTTAACCAAATGCCTTTTATTGGTATAAGCTGCTTTGAAGTATGTCAGCACAGTTGTCATGCTTGAGGATCATCAGTCTTACCAATGAGAACTCAGAACGTAACTTTTGAGAAGAGAAAGTATTGACAGAGACATTAATGGGCCATCCATTATAGAGCCAAACAATATTGATTAGGGATGATGTTTTTTTTCTGGGTGTCAAAGCATTCACCTTTTCTTATTAGCTTGGCTTCTTCGGCCTAATTTATAGAAGTCAAAGTGAATAGGTTATATAATTATCTAGTCATTTTTGTTCATGTAGACTTCACGTTGAGATAAAAAAGACTTAAAAAAAGAAAAAACTATAGTAAATTGTTCTTCTCTAAAGAAGATATCCCTCTGACTTTTTCTTCATATTTCCAAATCCCTCTCCTTCAAATCTTACCAGAATTCTTCAGGGTAATTGCTCACATGATTTGTAACAGCTAACATTATAGAATTCTGATATTGTATTGTTAGATTCAAAAGTGGAAAATATTATCCAGGATATAGAAGAAAGCTTTGTAATTTCATAGAAGATAGTAATATGTACTCTTATACAAAGTTACATTTATTTGATGAAAATACTTTCAGTGCTTTTGAATAAGTAGTTTGTCCGAGGAGCTCTCTGTTACATATTTATATAGGTACATACATATATATTTACTGTCCTTTCCCCTAAATACATGATATATAGGAGCTCGTCAAAATCATTTTAGATGTGAAATACTGAAAAAAAGTCATTATTCAAGCGTGGCTTGATATTTACTATAACATTTTCAAAAACAGCCTCAAAAAGAAAACTCCCATTTCTCCTATTCTTTGCTACAGCAGAAAAATTTAGCATGCTGCTGGTGAGACTACAAAGAGTTGAGCTGTGGGAAATGGTACTCTCTTCCCATTTTTATAGAGTCTATGATAAAAAAAGAGGTGGGTGTGCACTAGTCCAGTTTGAATGATATAGTGATGAGTGGTATTTGCAATGGCCACTGAAGAAAGGATAAGATTTGGGTCATTCACTTATCACTCAGAATTTTTGGTAGCAAGTTGTGAAAACTAACTTTAGTTAATTTAAACATGAAATAAATGGATCCCATGTTTTCTATTGCTTTGAAACATTACCACAAATTTAGTAACTTGAAACAGCACGCGTTCACTCAGTTTCATTGCTTAGGAATGCACTCAAGACTGAAGAAAATCTTTTGATTAATTAGGGATTACACCTGGTGTTAGTGAGGGTTGCAGTCTTATCAGAGACTTGGTTGGGGAAAGATCTACTTCCCAGTTTCCCTAGATTTTTGGCAGACTTTATCTCCTTGTAGTCCTGGACTGAGGTGTCCATTTTCATGTTGACTATCAGCCAGAGACCACTCCCTGTTCTTACAGGGTGCTTGCTGTTCTTTGCCATGTGACCCTCCAATGGCAGACAACTTTTGCAAAGCCAGCAAAAAAGACTGTCTTGCTCCAGTATAATGTAGACTTAGATAACAAATGGGAGTATGTTTTGCAGCCATTCCAGGCTGAGTAGGGTCATCATCAGCTCTTGAGATTTGAAAAAGAATTGTGGAGTCCTTGGCATCATTTTCTGAGGTTTTCATGATAATAAGCCAGCAGAGAGAGAGTAATTTGAGATCCATGTGCATCTCTTTATGCTCTTTTCTCTGGTTCTTCTCTGGCATTCTCTCATGAATGCTTCCTCTCATAGCCGTAGCTATCTCCGAGTAGTGGTGTCCCTTAATCATCTCTCTTCTGGGCACAAGTGTGTGCACTTGCACATGAGCACACACCCATGCTCAGGTGTCCATAGACACTGTGCCACATACCTCCTCTACGTTAATAAGATCAAGGCTGCAGCTGATAACTACAGAGGCCAATGTTGTAAAAGCCTGACCAACTTCATTTACTGTACACACTGCCAAATATGAGTTTTGTCATGAAACATAATTAAGGTAGTGCCATGTCTATGGATGTCCATTGCTGAGGGAAAGGAGAAGAAATGTGAGCAAATGATTGTTTAAGCTTTTCATCAGAGTAAGCATGATGACTGTCTGGAGATGGAACTGAATTGGAGAGTAGTTAGAGTCTTTCAAATTCTTAAAAAGAAAACTCTTCTAGGATTTAGGAGAATGGTAGTAGTGAGATTCCCATTTAGGAATAGTAGTTGTAAGAAAGGTGTAGAAGACTTTAAAAAGATGAATGACTAACACATGTGTTGGCCTAGGAGATGACTTAATTACTCTCTAATATATTCTACATATGAAAGATTTTTAAGGAATTAGTGTCCTCAATCCTTACAGGGAATCAGTACTAAGATATTGAGGCCTGAAGCATGCACTCCTCTTGTTGTGCAGGAGGAAACAGAGCTAGGGACAATAGCAGAACCAATGTTTGTGACTGTGATTGAAGTGTATGGGAATCTGTTAAGCACGGTGTGTGCACCAAGCACTTTGCAGGATTGCTGCTATCTAATCTTTGCATCTCATCTCTGGCAGTTGAATTTGAATTTCTCAAATTCTACCTACTTTCTTCCCCACTAGTAAATGGAGACTTTGCAGGTAAAGATGTGATCCCAAAACACACAGGTAACATAGATATGCTATAACAGCTGGTAATGGTGGATTCCTTTACATTGTTTGTACTTCTATGGCCAGGTCTTATTAAGCTCACATTTAAAAAAAAGATAAGTAGTTTCTTTCTATCTCCAAATACATACCCCCCCACCCCCAAAATAAGGGTATTTGTATCTCAGCTTTGTTTTTGCTCAGAAATACATTCAAACAGGAGGTTGTTTCTCAGTGACCCATTGAGCTGTATAATCATTTGTTGTCTATTTCAAATAAAATGTGTTTGTGTTATTTGTTATTCATGCTATACATTCATACCACATTATGTTCTATATCAGGTAGTCCAGTAGAAATATTTGCTTAGTTCTTAAGAAAAACAAAAGTTTCATTACATTGCTACTGCTCTCTTAACTAGGAGCGGCACCAGGATTTGAATTTTTTTTTTTTGAAAAAACATACTTTTATTCTTAACTTATACCAAAAGCAAAATATACTGATTATACATTAAATATCATCACATAATCAAAAGTATCCCATTATCCACACTGATAAGTCATTAACACAATTTTTTATAATAGTTCAACTTTCATGAAACTACCTTCAGGTATCAACGTCAATGTGTACCATGATCTTTAAGTTTAACACCACAGTTGGAATTGGTTTTGCTATAAGCCAAACAGGGGTAGAGGCTTCAAATTTGAAATGATGTCTCATTTTAAAATGTTGGCTTAACAAAATTTATATCCCAGCTGAACACCAGTAACATCAGAATACTCAAATACACTGGTTATACCAAGTAATAGGAAAAAGTCACGAGAGAACTTTTCTCTGGCTGACTTCTCATTTTTTTCTCTCATCCAAAGCAAACTGCCTTATCCGACTTCGCCATGGAACCTTAAAGATATTTATGATGTGGATTTGAATTTATTTCTGGTTTCAAAGCCCGTAGTTTTGTAGTGCTCTTCCCACACTGACAAGTAGTTAGTGAAGTTTCCAGGGGAAAAGCTTGTGTTTCCCAGTGAAGTGAATGTCAACACTACAATTGCTTCATTCTGAGAGAACTGGATATAGGAAGATGAAGGTTAGAAAGAGGAGGGAGAGAATCTGTTGTATCATGCCTTATTTTATCTTCCCAGCAGGAAGTACTTATTATAGATTTCTCTTCCATCTACAAGTAAACGAAGGAGTGTAGACTATATATTTTTATTTCTGGTTATCATTTTGACTGAAATCAAAAGTTCTCGTCTCTTTTACCTCCTATATGTAGATTTCTGTTATTAAATATAATCAGAAGGTATTATGAATTTTCATTGCTTCTTTGGCCAGAGGGTTCTTTCTATAGCTTTTCAGGAGATGCCACTGTTTTGATCTACTTGAAAAGTCTATTGAGACGTTCCTCCTTTGTTCTTCTATTACTCAGTCCTCCTTTCTACTCTGTGGTGCCTCTGAATTCTATTCACAGACATTCTACTTTTTTCCCCTTCTGTTTTATGTACTTAAATCTCTTCTTTAAATGGATATAGTTCCATTGATCAGAATCATTGACCCAGATCCCCTTGCAGCTTTACTGTAAAATACAAACTCAGTGTGGGACTCATCTGTATTCTGTTCATTTTACTGACTTGTACTCTCTGTCCCAGTATGGTATGAGGAGGACTTTAAGATTCCCTGGGCATTTGAGTCAAAATATAGACATTTAAAACGAAACACACCAAAGCAGCACAATGATTATATTATGTGAGGTCAGGTGCAAAACTATGGACCACTCAACTGTGACCAGGTAGACAGTCCTGGGATGGTCCCATGTGGGTGCAGGGATCTGCCTTTCTAAAGTAGGATAGTTCTCAAAGAGGGGTTTGTGAGTCACCCTTCAGCCTGATTAGGGCTGACCACAATAACATAGCCCAGAGCAACCTACAGCTCAGACATTCTTGAAATAAATTTTTTTTGTATAACTCTCCCTTCTCCCATTTTGAAATAGATTTGTATCTTCATACCAGTTTTAGATTTTCTAACAATTTGGGCCAAATTTGACACCAAAAGTCCAAACTCATTAATCCGCACTCAGAGTCTCTCATAGACTGGAGTGAGCCTATCTTTATTACTTTTATGTTTTTAACTTTTGCCACTCCTTGCCTTGTGACCTGAAGGATTTAAGCCTTAAATTTGGAGTTACTGAGTGGGTCTTCTATTTTAGATAATGGGATCGACTGACCTGAGAGAATGTATCAGCATACCAAGTTAAAATGTGTAGGTGGGGTGTGGTGACATGAGGGAGCAAAGAATAATAGTGTTTCAGTTTTCAGTTCTAGCACCCAGGTATTCTTGACGGTCCTACCACCAATTTTTTCTGGGATTATGTTAGATGAGCAGGAAGTTTACCATAAATTAAGTTTCTGCCTCTTGTGATTGAAAGGTTACTAACCAGCGTAGTTTTCTTTCATTTTAGCATTCTTAGTACATTCTTTAAATACCTGCAAAAGTAATTTACCTTCTAGAGCCAAAAATCAGACTTTTATTCCTCTGGAGTTTTGTTTGAAGAGTATGGTATTCAGAAGCTGTACCTTCTCCAGGCCCAACTCTTATATAATGTTTCCTCTTAATTTCTGTTGATTGTGATTATCACCATTCTTCTCTAAATTCCTACAATAATTGAGGATGATGACAGTGATTCTCACAGGTTTATCAATTGAACTTCAGTAGTAATTGATTGATAAAATCTGTAATAAAAAAAGACTACTACTGTATGAGTAGAGGCTTTCAAGGAAGTGACATTGTCTAGAACAACATCTTTATACTTTTGAAATATATTAACACCATAGTGGTTTACTAAATATTAAAGTAAAAAGTAGCATATTTAATATATGGGATGATTTACATGTATACTTATGGCTCATTAGAAATTCCTCTATGGTCTTTCCCACCTCTAGAAGGAAAGAAGGGAAGAGAAGGCTCAACTTCTTTTATTTTCTTTTCCTTCTTTATTTATATATATTTGGTCAATTGTGGTCCCCATGGATTTCCCACCACCATTTCACCAGTGCACAATCACCTCAGTCCCCTGTGCTCTTTTCTGCCCTCAACCCACTCCCTCCCCCGTTCCCACCAAGTGTCCCCAATTTGTTCTTTTCTTTTTGTTTTTGTTGTGTTATTTATTATTATTATTGTTATTATTCTTTTCCTTGATTGCTTATTTGGTTCCCTTAAATTCCTCCTAGCGGGAGAAACCATCCGGTATTTTTCTTTTGAGAAGGCTCAACTTTCTAATGAGCCCCATCTCCAAACAAAATTGTATAGGAAGAATAGTCTGATTATGCTAAGATTACTGGTCAATGCTTTAAAATACTTAAGGTATTTTTATTTAACATTTTACCTCAGTTTGTAGAAACATAAAAAACAATACTTTTACTTGTAGATTTGACAAATTACAAAACCATTGAGCAAATCCATAAAACCAATGAACATAGAACTGATGAAATTAAAAGGAACAATGAGTTCCTTTTAACAAAGAGTATGCGGTGGTGTGTCCTGTTCTTATTCTGTTTCTGTTTTTTTTATTAATATAAATGCAGAAAATGTCTTTTAAAAAAGTATATTAAAGAACCACACTATTCAAGGTTTTCTTTGCTAGCTCAGGCTAATCAGTTTCCATACATTACCAAGATTCTACCAGTAACCAGTCTTCAAATGTCACTTTTAATGAGGTATCACCTGAGAACTCTGTAACATCTTTTTGCTTTCTGAAAGATGTGATTAGCTTTGTGTAGTTATTGAATTCTACATCAAATGTGTAAGCAATATCCAGTGATTCCTGGAATGGAGAAAATATTGTGTAGAAACTACACAGAGAGAGGGTGCATGAATCATCTTCACTCACGTGATGATTTTATCCGCTGTGGTGCAGGTACATTTGGATCACGCTGCTACCATGGATTCTATAATGACTCACTCATCTTCAGTTTTTCCAATAAATCTATTTATTTAGCAAATGGTATGTTATTTGACCTTCACATTCACGATTGAGAATACAACAGCAAATGCCAAGATGAAAATTAGTGGTGGTATTTAGTTTTAAGATGCTTATTCAGAAATTAATTATAATACATTTATATGTATTTTTTTTTATTATCATCCCAATGAAAACCCAAAATGAAAGCAAAAGTTTCACATCAATCTCATGGATCTCAGATTAAAGTATATTGTCTCAAATAATAGTTTTCTTAGAACTTTTTACATCTTATTCAGTACGGTGTGTCATTAACTAAATGGTAAGCCCCATGAGGTCAGAGAATGATTCCTGTTTTTGTTTTGATCCACACTCCTAAGTGCATTTCTGGTAGTTGATGCCCAATGAGTGTTTGCTGATTTACCAACTGTTCATATGTCATTATTTCTCATTGCACTATGAGGTCCTTGAGGGCATGGACTATTTTGTTTTAATTTGTATAGACTGTGCAGGTCCAGCACAATAATGCTTACATAAGAAAATGCTGAACAAATGTTATAAAGAAAGAATGGACATGGTTTTGGCTTTGTGTGTGTGAGAGATCTTTTAGATCTCCTCTTTCATTTATCAGACTCTTCTAACAGTTGTGCAGAGCAGTGCTATGCCGTAAAATTTTCTGCAATGATGGAAGTTTTCTGTACCTATGTTCTTCAATATCACAGCCACTAGGCACATGGGGAATTGAATGCTCAAAATGTCGATAGTAAGACCAAGAAATTGAATTATTTTTATTTCACTTTAATTGTGAAATAGTGCCATTTGTCTATTAAGCAGTCCATGTCCAGATATAATGCCTCCATTCTCAGACTCATTTACCCACATTGCTAACACTACTACATTTATTTGGTTGTAACTGGATGTTATTTGATATTGATATTAGATGGATAATGTGAGTTATATCATTTTAAACAGAGCAGTAGTCTATTAAATTAGTTACATTCCTTTCTCAAATGACCAACAACAGTGGACACCATTTCTTTACTCATCATACCATTTTATTTTGTTTTTCACCATTTTCTTATTAATGTAGATGCCCAACACTGACCGTTTCACCAGATAAGTTTTACATCAAGTTTGCCTTTTAAAAACGACCCATCCAGACTTCTTTGTTTTCTAGTTCCACCATTTTAACTTATTCTTTTCTAATAAGTCATTTAATTTTGGATTATCTCTGTCATCATCATCATCATCACCACAGGTATTTATGCTGCACAAGGTTGTGTTTGATACACTGATGCCTGTTGATATTTTGAAAAGATTTCAGATTTACTGTATTTTTAAAAATGTCTTTGAACTGATTTCTTTGCTTTTTCTTGTCCTTTTACCCTTTCTGGTACAGGAAATAATAAAGCAGTTACAAATGTATATCAGCTATTGTAATATTATAAGATGTAATTTCACCGTAACAATTTTCATGGCTGGTATCAAAATGCATAGAATCAACACAACAGGATTGTCTGAGTAGCACAGGTCTTTCATGTAGCTCTCAGTAATCCCAGATCTTTCATGTAACTTTTAGCTCTCCTTAGATTAAAATCCATCATTCATTTATTGAGCGACAGTATTGGGTTTATTCACATATACTGTCTCATTTAATTCTTTCAAGCACACTGAATCTAGTAATATGCAATGTCTACAGAGATTAAATATTCAAATAAATTGAAAAAAAAAAGAAAAAAGCTTTACTGACAAACAAAAATGCTTTAGAATTTCCCACTCATTCTCAACTGCTGAGGTTAATAATTGTCTTACATGACAGAATTTGAATGAACAGACCAGTATGAAACCTTTTGTTCATTCTTCTAGTCTGGCATAGCAGTCCCCAACCTTGAGAGCTGGAGCGTGCATCAGAACTTAGAGATATACACGCAAGGACAGTAAATTGCACTTTTTGGTTGAATTAACCTCTTTTCTAAGGCAGTTTTGTCCATACTAGATTTTCATTTTAGGAACTACTTTTACTTTACTGTGCAAAAAAATGTATCGCCTCTGTATTTAGTTCTATTTTTATGCTAACTCAGCAATACATATTTAGAGAACTTGTACATAGACTTTTTAATAGATCTCAGAAATTGGGGTAAAATACACTAGCAATATGTAGAACTTTGTACTGGTGAAATCAATTGTGTTTTGGTCTAATTATTACTTTTATTTACCTTTAATAGTGACTTTTGTTATCTTCTCCCCCTAAACTTGCTGAAAAACATTCTTCTAAAAAGATCTAATAAATAACAATAATAATAATGTATTATATTCGTTTTAGACATGTTGGAAGAGCAAAGAAAGGAACTCTTAATGACTTGTACTATAAAAATCTTTTAAAATCTCTTATGTATCTGTTTGACCCAATTTTTCCAAGTTACCTACATTAAAATAAATATTTGATGAGGTTATCATTGTAGTGAAACCAGTTACTTGCTTTTATTCATAAAGTTCAGCAAAAGTCATTTCCAAACCTTGTAAGCTAACTGGTTCACTCACAAAAGTTTCTTGTTATGAACAAGAACACCCTTTTGAAGTCACTGCATTTTCACAATAAACTAAGGTTATATAAGGCTATATTTTTCTGAAGCATAGTGTTTTTTTTTAAGATTTATTTATGCATAGAAGAACTAGGGTATAGGCCAGAGGTGTGTGAGGTGTGTGTGTGTGTGTGTGTGTGTGTGTGAGAGAGAGAGAGAGAGATTGAGAGAGGATTCACCAGAGACAGAGTAGGAAGCAGAATAGTCAGATCTGTTGAAATACACTGCTGAGGAGAGCAGTAGGTTGGACAGGAGAGGTCTGTTGGGCCATGTGGATTAGCTCCATGGCTGGAGATAGCTTGATGGTGCTAAAATTTTAACCCCTGCACCTCCTGGGAGGCCCTTCAGAAGTATAATATTAAGATTACTCTAAATAAATGGAAAATGTCGGCCAAATTGAATGGAATTTCAGAGTAATGATTATAGTTTTATTTTCTCTAGAAGAGCAGACCTGAATTTGCAGTTTTCAAATAACTATAGAAAATACATTAAAAATTTGTTTCATATTTTTTTACATATCTTACAACCCCCACAGTTATTATTTTTGTTTAAATAGAAAGTAACCTTTTAAAGAGATTTACATAATAAAGCAGTTTTTTCATTTATTCATATAGTTGCTTTTTTCCTTTTTTGTAGGGATAGTGATCCTTTAATTTTGTTTTTTGATTGGGATAACATTGGCTTAAAACATAATATATGATTTAGAGGAATAGGTTCACACCTTCTCAGAGGTATGTCACCACATCACACCTACCACCACCACCAAGTACCCATAGTCTTTTACCATAGGACTCCATTCTCCTTTTGTTCCCACTCTCCTGCAACATTTTTTTTTAGTAGCCTCAAATCTGAAGTCATATTTCTAATGGACTCATCAGTTCTTTTGCTTTGTTTCTCTATATTTCACATAAGTGAAATTGTCCAGTCTTTGTCCTCCACGTTCTGAATTATTTCATCTGCATAGTATCTTCTAGTCCTATCCCTATTGTCTGTTGTCGCAAATGGCAAGAGCTCATCTTTTTTTTTTTTTAAATAGCTCAGTAGTATTCCATTGTGTATCTATATGGTATCTTCTTAATCCACTCCTTTGTCGTTGGGGACTTAGGTTGTTTCCATAACTTGACTACAGAAAATGGTGCTACAGTGAACATAGGAATGTATCTACCTCTTTGAATCTTTTTTTTTTGCATCTTTGGATAAATACCAATGAGTGGAGTTGCTGGGTCATATAATAGATCTAATTTTAATATTCTGAGGAAATTCAATACTGTTTTCTATAGGGCCTGGACTAGTGTACATTCCTACCAACATTGTAAAATTGTTCCCTTTTCTCCACACCCTCACCAGCATTTGCTGTGATAGGTATATATAGTTTGCTGGTGATGTTGAACAATTTTTCTCATGTCTGTTGGTCATCACTGTATCTTCTTTGGAGAATTGTCTACTTAGCTCTTCTGCCCATTTTTTTTCTTAATTGGGTTCTTTGTTTTTGTTTAGTAATAGTTGCTGTTTTCAGTGCTCTTCTTTTCTTTTATTTCTTAAATTTCCTCTCATGTTTTTATTTTATTCATTTTTAAGTTTTCACTAACAGAAAATGTTTATTAAAAGGCAAATTTTTAAAAATAAATATTTTTTACATCATTCTTCATTTTTGTACAATGTATGCTTTCTCATCTCGGATATACCCACCACCAATTAACAACCTGTGCAGTATCACCACAGTCCCTTATGCTCTTTTTTTTTTTTTAAAGATTTATTTATTTATGCATACAAGCACTGGGGTATAGGCCAGAGGTGTGGGGGGTGAGAGGATTCACCACAGACAGAGTGGGGAGCAGAACAGGCAGATCAACAGAAGTACACTGCTGAGGGGAGCAGCGGGCAAGGCAGGAGAGGTCTTCTGCGTCATGTGGGCCCCTCCCTGGCTGGCAGCAGGGATTGAACTCATGCTGCAGTGGCTGCGGTGAGCCACCAGGGAGGCCCATCCCTTGTGCTCTTTCCACCCTGTTTTGATCCTCCTCCCTCCTCCCCCACTACAGAAAGTCTTATTTTTGCACATATCTTTAGCACAAGTCTGATAGTGATGAACTATTTTAGCTTTTGTATATCTTAAAGCACCTTTATTTTACAAGACTTTTGTTGAGTATGGAATTCTATATTGACTGATTTTTTTCTTTTAGTACTTTAATGAGATACTCCATTATTTTATCACTTTCATTGTTTTTTATAAAGAACCCGGTGTCATCCTTAATTTTGGTTGTCATTATAAATAATATATCCTTACAGATTTTTCTTTTTTATCAGTTTTGAACAGTTTGATTATAATGTGTCCTGGCAGGACTTTCTTCATGTTTCTTCTGTTTTGCATTCATTGAAATTCTTGGACCTGTGAGCTCATAATTTCCATCAAATTTGAAGAAATTTTAGTTATTATTTCTTAAATTATTTTTAGTTTCTATCCTCTTGTACCTCTTTTTTAAGGATTCCAACTTCACATACATTAGAATCATTGATGCTCTATTTCTTTATGTTCTTTTTTTTGTGTGTGTCCATTTGAGTACTTTGTCTTGCTGTGTCTTCAAATTCACTACCAATAATTACATTCAGTGTGTTTTTCATTTCACACATTGCAATTTTCATTTTTTGAAATTTAATGTGGATATCTGTTTTAAAAATCTTCCATGCCTCTTTTTAACTTTTTTTTAAAATGTGGAATAAATTTATAATATTTTAATAACCTTGGCTCAAAACATAACATTTTTTTAAAGATTTATTTGTTTATGCATACTAGAGCTGGGGTAAAGGCCAGAGTCAGGGCAGGTGAGAGGATTCACCAGAGACAGAGTGGGTAAAACAGGGGGATAGACTAAAATGCACTGCTGAGGGGAGCAGCAGGTGAAGCAAGAGAGGTCTGCTGTGCCATGTGGGTCCCCTCCCTGACCTGGGATCAAACTCGCGCTGCTATGCCGTGGATGCTTTGCTAAATATTTCAGTACTTTGCTAAATACTTCAGAGGGGCCATCTGCAGGTCTCTGGGGATCTCTAACTGCTCAACCATTTTCCCTCTGTACTCTGTCTTGAGATTTTTTAGCTGCTCAGATCATCTTGGGTTTTCTGATACATCTTTTAAAGTCAGAGGTTGTGCCATGTTTTGCCTTAGTTTTCCCTCCAAAGCCATGATTTGGAAAATGTAACAGTTATGGTCTCATTTTCTCAGTTCTCATGTCTTTGCCTCTGCCTTATATGTTTCTAGTTTCTCCAGGATTGTTGCTCCAGGATCCATTGTCTTGAAAACTTTTATTCTCTTATCTTTTATATAGTTCTTTCATTTTTTTCAGCTAAAAGGGCAGTTCCTATCAATGTTGTTCTGTTTTGATTGGACATTGGTGTTCCCTACTGGTTTTCTCTTTTATGTGAAATATTTTGGTTAAGATAATTTTGAAAACTGTTTAAATATTTAATAAGTCAACTTAATGCAGTTTATTGTGATAGTCTTCTTTCTACTTTTAAATGGTTTCCAAATTTTGTATAATGAATACTTCGTACTATATTTTCAAAAATTAAGTTTTAATAGTCAGTTATGTCCTGTGTTATGATTAATGATTTTAATCACCATATAGTCATTTATAATATTCTTAAGCTCTTAAGAAGATAGATGTGTTGAACATAATTTATATACTTTTTTTTTAAAGATTTATTTATTTTATGCATACAAGAGCTGGGGTACAGGCCAGAGTCCAGGGAGGTGAGAGGATTCACCAGACACAGAGTGGGGAGCAGAACAGGCAGAATCACTGAAACACACTGCTGAGGGGAGCAGCGGGTGAGGCATGCTACACCATGTGGGTCCCCTCCCTGGCCTGAGGCAGGGATCGAACTTGTGCTGCAGAGGCTGTAGTTTGCTTCATAGTGTGTTGCTTAATCCACTGCACCACCAGGGAGGCCCGATTTATATACTTTTAAGTGAATAAGAGAAAAATGCTATGTTCTTGTTGGCTTTTAAAAGAAAGTGTAGTAGCCAAATAGCTGTGAAATAATATACCCTTGAATTTGTGGATGTGAGTGATCATAAAGCAGCTAATATGAATTGTCTTTTAAATTATTTCACTTTTTAAAGATTGTTCCCTTTTATATTTTTTAGGAGATTCTATAATTCATGGTTAGGTCTTTAGAATGTTAACACATCAAGCAGTAGTGAATTATGTGCTGGTGGATTGTTTTATTTTTAGTATTCTTTAGTATTTGAATAATAAAATAGAATACTGTGAAGTAATATGAGAATAAAGTGTCAAAATTCAGGAGCACATCTTGCTATAGTACATACATCTTGTTACTTCAAGAGATTTCTGGCAGTAGGGGCACAAATGACTGTGTTAATTTTAAAGAATCCTTGAGGTGGTATAGTTCCATATGCTGTAGGAATATGTCAATGATTTTTTTTATTTTATAATTTGAGATTTTAATGTAGTCTTTTGAAAGCTAGTTGTTAAGCATGGCAAGAAGATTAGAGTTGCTTTAGAATTCTTTGGAAAATAATTTTGTAAGAACAAATTAAAATTTAACTTTCTTCAGCACTGTCATAAATACCAGCATGATGAAGCCAAAATTGTGGCAATGTTACATTGCTGTGTTTCCAATATTTAAGCATAAAGGTTAGGCCAGATTTATGTTCCCTAGTAAAATTGAACCAAAATATAATTACTTATAGAATTTTAAGAACAGAATCTTAAAAAAATTGAATACTACTCTGTAGTAGAAGCTGTGAGTTATCACCCTATATCTTCTTTTCCCATCATCCTCAACCATAGAGACCCTGAAATTTCAGTGGGGACCTGTCCCTGCAGAATAACAATGACATTTCTTAACTGCCTGTTTACTTAGGGATTAGCCATAGTCTGACCATAGGTTTTAAGCAAAAGTGATGTGTGTGACTTCCAAGTTGGCAGGGGTAAGCTTTTCTTTTCTTTATCACTTGCTGGAATATAGAATAGTAGTGTACTCTTAGATCTTCTTTATCAAGCTTTTAGATCTTGATAAAGAAGCGGCCACTTAAAGGATTGCCGAGCAACAGATTATTTTTTAATAGATCTTTATTTTTATTAATTTTTTTATTGAGACAAAATTGCTTTACAACATTGCGTAGAAGATTACGCAGCGGTGTAGGATCACACCTTTTCAGGTTGATGTCACCATACCACACCCATCACTAAGGTACCCATAGTCCTCTACCATAGTGCATTGGGCCCCTTACACATTTTGCTCTCTGCCTTCCCCCTAGGTAGTCTTAATTTTACAGAACGACTTCTAGGTTTTGTTATTGGTTTGGTTTTCTCTGACCCTTTGTTTTTTGTTTTTATACTACACATATAAATATTTCACATATAAGTAAAAACACCTAGAATTTGCCTTTCTCCTTTGACTTATTTTCCTTAGCATTATCCCCTCCAGTTCCGTCCTTGTTGACACAAATGATAGTTTATCTTTTTTATAGCTGAATAGTACTCTATTATGTATTTCTAGCACATCTTCTTAACCCACATATCTATCCTTGGGCACTTAGGTTGTTTCTATAACTTGACTCCTATAAATAGTGCTGCAGTGAACGTAGGAGTGCGTATAACTTTTAAATTAGTGTTTTTGCATTTTTTGCAGCAGATTTTTAAAAAAGGCCTGGGACGTTGATGATGGCTTCTTGAAGCAGAGCTGCCTTCATAGCTTGCAGTTTTATGTGGGCAAAGAAAAAAACTGCTGTTTTGCCTAAGCCACTTGTCTTACGCACAGTCAGGCAAAACTATATATACTGTTTCTACACATTTTTGTGTGTTTGTTTATAAGACATACTAGTAAACTTGAAAGAACCAAATGACCTAAATTTTTTTCCAAAGGACCTCACAAAAAAAAATATTGCATGAGTTCAATATCTATTAGCTGAAGAGAACAAAACTTTTAAACCTTTTTTTGTGAGATATGTAAAGATCTGGAGCACATAATCTTCATGCTGACTTTTGAAGAAAACAAGGATCGGGAAGAGAGACAAATGTTAATTTTTCAGCTTTATACGTTGTCACAGTCATCAAATATTATTTTCCATTTTTGTCAAATTCCAAAGTTCACTTCTCAGTGCTACTGTGAAGCAGCTCCCTGTGTTAGATTAGATTGCTTACTACTACCCTATTTATCATCCGAAGTGGCAAATTTTGAACAAATGACATCTTCATTGACACCAAATGTAGGCATATGGGAGAGATAGCTTGCATTTGCTCAGAAGATCAGTGATTTGAGGACTGTTTAGAAATACACTGTAATTAGATGCCCTCATTAAAATATAATCAAATCTTTCCTTCACTTTCTCTTCCACTACCTTTCTCTTTCCCTGTGTCTCTTTCTCCTTCTCTCTCCCCCCCCCNTCTCTTTCTCCCTCTCCCCCCCCCCCCCCCCCCCCGTCTCTCTCCTCTCTCTCTCTCTTTTTCTATCTCTCTCTCACACACAGACACACACCCTTTAAATGCTGTTTTAAAAAGAATATGATAAAAACGTGTGAATTTTCACTTTTCTCAACTTGTGCACCTGAGGAAAAGGTGTTAGATTTAAGGCCTAAGGTGGGCATTAAAGTAGCACTTTTGCCAACAGATTTTTAGAATGTTTTGTCTTTTGTCAGAAAAGTCTTAAGTTAAACTTTATATATTATAATTAACTGCCATATTGATTTTTTTTGGCCATGCAGAGGCAATATTGGCTAGTTAATGTTTTCTGTTTGAAAAATTAGATAGACTTGTTAGTTTATAAATGATCTCTCATTTTTTCGCCTTGAGTTTTTAAAACTTGAAATTCTTTCTTATTTTATAGTGTTTCATTTACCCAGAATCTGATCTTGAGACACTGGTTTGACAGTAAGTATCTTATTTAGGAGGCAAAGAACACCTGAGTGGGAGTAGGATAAGCAGTCATTACAGGGTGTAGTAAGCCAGTTATCACTTTGGGCAACTGAAACTCCTTAGTTCTTCTGGGAAACGGTAGAAGGCGTCCTTAGAATTGTGTACTAGTGAATCAAGGGAACCAGAGTATTGTACCATAGACTGTTACTGTTATTCCTTGGGTGAGGACTTATTCCTTAAGTTATTCCTTGGGTGAGGACTGTTTCCAACCTATGTACAGTTGCAGCAACAATTCGTAGGTAATGAAGTAGCAGTGGTAGCAGTTGGAAGTCTGTGGGCAATCATTTGAGTGATGATAGATGGGGATGTGGGCATGCTTTGGCGGTCTCTGCTAAATCTGGAGATGGTGAGCCATAGGCAGAGGAGAGCTTAAGTGTGAAAAATACCAGGATTTAAGTTAACCTTATCAAGCATTTGTTTGGCCATTGGGTTAGTACCTATTATGTGTGAAGTACTGTGCCATTTAATGAGATACACTGCTTTGCTTGTACTTAGCTATTTTAAGCTCAGATTCTTCATTTATAAAGGTAACTTATTTTCTTTCTTTCAAAGTTTATACACACACATGAGAAGGATGATATTCCTGAAAATACTTTAAAATGCTTTAAATTTTATTTCAAATTCATTATTACAGTATTTACCCAAAAATTACCCAGAGAAAGAAATAGAAATGTGGTTAAACCATAAATTTACCAAAATCTTATCAGGGATATGTTAGCCAACCATAACAGTTTTTTCTTAGATTGTGTGAATCTGGCCTCTCTGCAGTTTGTAGAAGATAATAATTTTATAAATTCCATGAAAGAACTCGGTAATATATGGGGTTATTTTTAGCTAGGTGGCAATAAAAGTTTTCCAGGGAAAGTAGATAAAATTAACTTTAAAATATTAGAACTGTGGACATAGGGGATTTGTGAAGGAACAATGTGTATTCCAAGAGAGTTTGTGTTAAGCTCAAGAAACAGAGCAGATAAGAATCCATTCAGTTCTCAGATTAGGTTTTTAAGCCCATGGGTTGGCCGGGACAGAGTGGCGTTCTGTTTGTATCACTAATTAGCTGTGTCGTATGTGACTGTCTGCCTAAGTTTTCTTAGTTTTTCCTTTCTTAACTGTAAATTGAAGATTCTAATAAACCCTAAACCCAAAATTTTCTAAGGATTGTATGGTAAAGAGAAATGAGATACATTATGGAAGGCGGTTAGATATTCTCAGGAACCTGTTCATAGCTTTTGCTATCAGTGTGTTTACAGATTGCTTTCATCCCATTCAATGCAAGTTTCCCCAAAGTATATAGACTTTTAATCCCAGAGCATTTGTAAGAGAAAAGGATTATGAAGTTAAAAGAATTTAAGAAATCCTGTATTCCATAGATGGATTTCATGGATTCCCATTAAGATATTATTAACAATCCTTGAAATGTCTGGGAATAAATAAACTTTTTGACTTTATTTAACACAATGTGTTAAATTTCATTAATTATGATTCCCATGCTCCCAGTTCCCTAAACTCTCTATTCGTATTGAATGCTGTTTAGGAGATGCTAATCTGAAAAGCTTCATGTGGTAGATCAAGCAAGTTACCAGTACTTGCACATCTACATTGTCTATCAAACTAGTTTTCTTAAGGACTTGTAAATATCTTTAAATAGTATGACCTTACCTTAAATATTTTTTGAGTTCTCCTTCAGTGTGCCTCTGAGCTTGTTTATTATCAGTACCCCGCACATCAGTCATTGCATGATCTTTTGCATATTTCATTCCTCCTTTTCTACACAGAGATGTATCATTTGCCCTGTAATTCCTGTAGGCATCAGGCTCTGTTCAGAATGATGTTTTTTGGCCTCACTTGAGATAATTTAAAGAAAATTCCCTAGACATTTGTGAAAGTTGACTTCCAAAAATACTTGGAATGATGCCACCATCATTAAACTAAGTGGATAACTTTCAAGGTGAATGGTTTTAAAAGGAACATTAGCTACTTGGATGTGTATATTCTCTGCAGGATAGATGGTTTGCCATTTTAAAAATATAAAACAATGCTGAGTTCCTACTATGTGCTTATCTCTGTGGTAGATAGCCAGGTTTGGGCAGATGCTTATAGTTTAGTGGGGGCGAGATAAATATTCAAAAGGAATCATTATAGAAGGGGATAAATGCAGTCATAGCAGAACTGGAGTGTTATGAAAGTAAAAAGGAGGGGTCTGCCTTGGGATAAAATAAAAGCATCCAACAGCAAGGATACTTACAGTAAACTGACTACTGTGTGAATAAAAGAGGATATTCCAGACTGAGAGAAGTGAGTGTATGGAGGCCCAGGGATGTGAAAGGAAGTGGGGGAACCACAGCCATGTGAGCGCAAGTGGAGTGCATGCTCCACTTAGGGAAGTGGAAGGAGATGAGTCTGGGAAACCATATAGAAACTTGACTGCAAAACATTTTGTATATGCTGGAGTGGAGAGTTTGGAGTTTATCCTCTAGGTGGTAGAGAACCACTTGTAACTAAGCAGAGATGGCCATAGTCATAATGTCAAAGAGGTGGTTTTGGTAGGATTATGCAGTTGTATTGGAGGGAGTTGTGGGGCACCCTGAAGACTATTGAAATGGTTCAGTTAAGTGTGAATGTAAACTAAGGTGGAAACAGTGATGGTGGAGAAAAGGGAACAGCCTTGAGAAATATTTAGAAAAAGAGGAGGTAGATTGCCTGGATAGGAAGAATAAGAAGGGGGAATGTGGAAGTCTCTCAGATGACATGGGGTTGGACCTTGGTGTGATTAAGATTTAAGAAAGAAACACATTCTGAGGGACATTTTTATAGTATTGTTTGGTACCTGTTGAGTTTAAAGTGCTTATTAGTTATTTACTTCTTCTTTCATCGATTCCTTGGGTAACTACTCTGTGCTAGATAATGTACTAGACTTTGAGGATTTGGCAAGAGTCAGAATCTTCCATGAGCCTGTGAAGCTTACAGACTAACAGGAGAAACAATCATAAACAAATGATTACCCAACTAATTGCTTAATTAGTAAGTAAATAAGAAAGGTACTTAGCTCATAAGAAAATGTGCAGTCTATTGTAGAGTGTAGCAGAACATTCTGGTCTGTCATATGATAGAGATTTGGGGATTATTGGTGAATGTTGCTTACTGAAGCCATAAGTGAGATTGCCCAGACCAGATTTGCAAAAAGCGTGGGAGAGGGGAATGGGAATAAAGTAACATGAACACTTAAAGATAATGTTGTATAATAAAATCCTTAGATGAATCTGGAAAGGGTGGTAGAATAGATGAAATATATATGGGAATGTGGCATTTGGGGATGTGGCGGAGATGGCAAATAAGATGGATAGAAAGTTCCATAGAACTCCAAATCCGTGTCAGTACTAGCAAGAGTAGATAAAGTAGAAATACTCTTGCATGTTTCCATGCATTGGTCTAATAGAGATGGTTTACACTTATTTGTGAAAATCAGTATGAGTCTGAGAGTAACATTGTTAAATTTTTAGGAATTATGCAAGCTTATTGTTAAACATAGCTATTAGTGAAACTTAAATTATGTACACTTACAAGTAAATGCATTTTAGTAAACACAAGTGCAATAAATATTCAAAAATTTATCCCCCCTTATTACTTTGCTATTTATTACCTGTACTTTTAAGATTATTCATGTCTCTATTGGAATGGCAGATTTGCTATATGTGTGTTACTGTCCTTCTTTTCTGAAGTTTGTTTTTGTTGTCTTCACTTTGGTATGCTGAAATTAGCCATAATGAGAGTACTTATACCATGGAAACTGGCAAATGCTACAAATCAGAGATTTTATTTTGTTGATTGTTTAAATTTAAGAGAGTAACAGATATTGTTAATATTGCACACTGAACTCAAAAGTTTATTGGATATGTAGTAATTAAAGGTAGATGGCACAAAAATTAAAAAAATATTCTTCTAATTATTATCTAAGTATGTAAAATATCAAGCAGTTCAACAAAGAAGTTGCTCTTGTTACTGATGAACAAAAGAATTCTGATTATTCATTATTTCACTTTTATTTACATTTGAATGCAAAAGAAATTATTGCTCATGTCAGAACATGTTAGACTTGGTAAATATCAATGAAAGGATTTATTAAGAAACTGTTGCTTATATCTAGAATTTATAGTAAAGAATATTATATGTTTTGTTACTATGTGTAAATTGTGTGCTACATTTTTTAGATAATTAAAATTTTTTAGATAATTAAAATAATAAATATATGTACATATATATGTTACATACACATTTATTTTTAGGAGATTCAATTGCTAACCACTTACTAGTACACAGTAGTTTTGTATGTGAGATTTGCTCCTTTGAAAAGCGTAAAGAAAATGGATGTTTCCTAGATAGTATACAGGTAACCAGAAAACATTTGTAGGTTTGAGTAATTTGAATTTATTTATAAATTGAATGACAGGAGCCAACAGAGAAGAGATAGTACAGAAGAAGGTAAAAATAAATACTGGCGAAGACAAAGAAATGAGAGGAATTAATATGCAGACCACTGGAGGAAACTTAACCTTGAACATAGGGGATACTATTTCTGCCAGGATAAGGTGCAATAACATAAGATATAAGAAATTGAAATACATGTGAGTTAACATCATTTATATCAGTGCATTCTAATTTAAAAAGTGGTCAGGATGAACTCAAGGAAAAAAACTAAGAAAGGTGTCAGTTAATTTATGAATAAATTAAAGAGTAAGAGGTATATAATCTGATTGACCAGGGCACATTTTCATGCTGATTTAATCTCTGAAATGAAATACTGGCTTGTATTTTCAGTCTGGTTTTTCAGGTCCAGATATTTAAATAAAGATGGGAGACAATTTAAAGACACCTCCAGCATTTGAATGCCAAGTATTATTTCTTTTACTTAGCCCAGCAGTATAAAGCTACATATCAAACAAGATGGTCAAAAGTGGGGTGTAGTTTGAGGTTCACTAAACTGCATTCATTGCATGCATGGATAGTTTGAACACAAGGTAAAATGTTACCCAGACTGCTGAAGAAAACAAGTCTTATTTTGGAACATGACTTTCTTCAGCATTATAATTTATGACTTTTTCACTTAGATTCTTGCTTTTTAACACACTCATATTTATATATATATATGTATATGCTTCAGTCAAAGAAATGCATAATGTTTTGCTTACACTGTCTCAGTTCTATTAGTTTCCCACTATTGAAATTCATAGTCCTTGTTTTTTCTCAGTTGAAATATAGTAAAATAATTATTTTATATTTGCATGGTACTTTAATATTTCAAATCTTTTCAGATTTTTTTTCAAGTATATTAAATGATAATTCTAAATATTCAAAGATACTGGCACTGGTTATATTAAATATGAGTGTTGAATGTACACGCACTGCACCTTAGTTGCTTAAGCAGCTCTCATTTTTGAGCCTGAAAGTGTGACTACCACCTTTGCAGTCTAATAGAATCTCAACCATCTGGCTGAGGATCTCAAGGGTTAAATTTGATGTTTGGAAGAGTTAGCCATCACTCTGCTTTAGTGTTAGAACACAGTTGTGAACCTGCTCAGGTAGCTGGTTATTGTCTTTATTGATTCACTTGTGTTTTAAAAATGATAATGATAGTCAAAACATCCTGTTCATGTTCATGACAGATAAAAGGAAAAGGACATGAAAGGGACAGCATGTGTGTCCTATTTAATCATGGAGGTAAAGTTTTAGAGAAACTTTCTCAACAGATTTCATTGGTCACCCCAATGAAGCTACAGGAATGTCCTGAAGTGACTGTTATACCTCCCAGTATCTATAGTGGGAGAGAGAAAAGAAGTTGGTAAAGAATGGCTTTGCTTAGCAATTTTTGCAGATTTACCAACTGGAGGATCTTAGCTCCTGTCTAGCTCCAAACTTTGCCATTCTGTTACCTCTCAGTTAAAGGTTGTCTTACCCAGAAAGCAACCTTTTAGTCTTACTTGTAGACTTGGGAGAACCTTTGATGGCTCCCATTTAGACATTACTTTCAATTGAAAGTAAAACCTTGAGTAGTTCCTTCTGCAGGAGAGGCTCCATCCTTCAATGTCAGTCTAGATAACGGAGTCCAGGAAATAAGACACAAACCTAGACTTGAAAAAGTACTACTGTTAACAGCACCTTGCTAGCAAGCGTGGCTGCTGGGAAGGTTACTGTTTTTACAGTAACCTGATCTTTTTAGATCAGCCATGAGGAAAGTAATCTGAGCATCTCCTTGATAATACTTTTTGTGTTTGAATGATTTAAGCAAGTATGGCCGCATATATTCCTGGGTAGTTTTCTTGTTGCTGTAGGACTGTCCATCAGAACTTCTTGTTTGTACTATGTTTCTTTGGAACTAAAAATACTACAGAGTGAAATTTAAGAAAACTTAAATTGATACACAACTTGGGAGCACTAAGAATGGATCTGAAGTGAATATCTTTATAAAAATGCATGTCTAGGTCGATCTTGCACTAACCAGTCTTGCAAAAATGCTTATTTTTGACCCTCTAGGTACAGAATAATTTTTTGTCTTGGATTTATGAGAATAATTGTTAAATGAGAGAAATTGCAGTGCAGTGAACTCACTTTGTTTTCACAAAATTAAAAAAAAATTGTACTACAAGATATTATAGGATAAGCACTTTTTAGAGCTCTCTACTATATTCCAGTATTGATCTAAGTGATTCATATATATTATTTGTCATATATTTATCATTTTATATCCTTGAAGTCATTCCTATTCTTTTCCCCTTTTGAAGAATCCGATGTTGTAGAGGTTAAGTTACTTCGCCAAGGTTTCAATGCCAGTAATTCATAGCAGCTGTGATTTGAAACCGGGAAGTTTGCCATACCTGCCAGGTGTGGACCCGTGCTCTTAATAATAATCACAATTAGGCAGCATGCCAAAGATTTTATAGTCATTTCATCTATTTTTTTATTAAAATCCTAGATGTTGGTGCTATTATCATCATCCTGTTTTATAACTTAGAACATTGAGTATCAGATTCTACCTGTCTCAATTTCTTGTAGCTCCCAAGCCATGGCTTCAAGCCCAGGCAGTCTGACTTTGTGTGAACCCTAACCACTTCACCTCATTGCTTTTGCATAGTCAGTCACATGTCTGACTTGGATTTCTATAGTTCTCTGTAAGTTATAATATTTTATTTCTAAAGAGAAAATTTTTTTCACCTGTAATATTCACAAAATGTCTTCTCATTCATGTGTTTCAGTGGTTTCATGCTGTGAGACAACTTTCTTCTGTTAGATCAAATTCAGTAGCTGTTTTTCAGGCATGTATTAGTGAAAATTTGATATGGATTGCTTTGCTACTTGCATATATGACCAGAACTTAGATTAGTTGATTATTTTAGGAGTATGAGTGAATTTTTTTTAATTAAAATTGACTAAATTTACACTAGAAGGTTTCCAAACGAAGAAAATATGATGCAAAAATTCAGCAATGATGAAACATAACTGACTAGTGAAATTATGTTTTATAATAAATGAAAAGTGATTAATTTTATTCTTCAAGTGCCACTTTGCTTAAAGGATATTAGTAGAAAGTAATAGGTGGTCTTTTATAGTGTGAATTATGCTTGAAAAAAATGTGATTGCTATTCAATCTCAAAATAAATCTGCATCATTGCAGAAATACTTTATTTAGTTCTAGAATATTTAGAATAATATTTCATTCTAGGCTAGTGTTACTTTGATAAACGCATACATACATAAAATAGTAAAAATTTGTTAGATGAAAAAAAGTCAACCCTAATTTATTCCAGGCACATTTCTTCCCCTAACTCCTTTTCACCCAAATTCAGGGCCGTATTTTATAATGATTGACTCACAGCAGAAAGATCTGTGACTTCTATCTTGCTGCATGACCTTGGGGAAAATTGGCCTAAATGTTTGAAAGGATATTTCAGGCATTGAGTCAGACTAAATAAATGTACTAAATTTGATACTGTGAGTGGGAAATTTTTCTCACCACATGAACCCACTAATGAGCTTGGAAGTAAACATGGCTAAGTAGACATAGTTGCTTTTTTGTTATAATAACTCAGAATTGGTCCATTAGCATAAATTTTACTTTAGTGGACTTCATATTCATAATTTAAGACTGACCTACAACCCCCAAAGAAACAAAAATAAAACAAAATATCTTCAGATGGAGAAGAGTATTGTGGGTTAAATTATGTTCCCAAAAAAGATGTGCTCAAGTTTAAGGGTCTTTGTAGATGCAATCAAGTTAAAGTTATATTGGGGGTTGGTCAGTCATTAATCCAATATGATTGATTTCCTTATAAGAAGAGAAGAGATAGACAGAAAGAGGAACGCGCATGCACACGCACGCACACGCACACCACACACACACACACAAAGAAGGGATGCTATGTGACAACAGTGGTAGGAACTGAAGTGATGCACTAGTAAGACAAGGAATGTTCAAGCCTTCTAGCCACCACGAGAAACTAGGAAGAGGCAAGGAAGGGCTCAACCCAGAATTTCTGAGGGAACATTGATCTCCAACTTCTAGCCTTTAGAAATGTGAGAAGAAATAACTGTCCTTTTAAACCACCTACTCTGTAGAAGTTACCGCAACCTTAGGAAGATAACATAAGAAGTAAGAATGGAGTGATGATAAAAAGAGACAGTGATAGTTGTCTGTTAACTTGCCTTTTTTTTCTGCAAATCCTCATCTTTCTTCCTTCTTCCCATCCTACCATAAACACTAGAAAACCACACTCTTTGCCCCCTCCATCACTTACCTTTGCAATATGACTTAATCCTTCTCAATATTCTTTGCTTTTTGGTGAAGTGAGGTTTTCACATCATTTGGATAATATAATAATGTAATAATAATGACTAGCATTTATGGGACTTTCCCCAATTCCAGTCCTGGAAAAATGTGTAGTTATTATCCCTACTTCACAAATGAGCAAAATAATGACATTTCTTACTTTTCCTTATCTTTTGGATACCTCAATATGAAAGTTAGAGCTGAATTAGTGTTAGTTCTTATGGTACATTGATGGGAAAGGTGGCATCAGATACCAAAGGTGACATGATCTGAATAGAAAGGAGGTGAAGGTCATTGATATGGGCTGATATTCTCACTCCACCCATGTCACAGTTGTTGGGTTTTGTTTTGGTTTTTTTTTGGTTCAGAACAGAGGTTTCATATTTTCTTTTTAAAAATTCCCTTTCTATGTTATATGTCCCCCTCTTTTTATTGTGAAAAAATGGTTAATATAGATTTATTTTCTGGTTTACTTGAAAATTTCCTTAGTGGAGCTATTTAAATTAGAATATAATTAAGGGAATTAAATATTAGAATCAGTATTATTGATACTACATGCTGGGCATTGCATTATGAACAGCAACTTATAAGATAGGCAGTGTTATTATTCCTCATCTTAAAGACTGAGACTTAAAAAAGTAACTTTGTCAGAATTACTGTCTTCAAATTCTTGTGTATTTTGCCTCCAGAGTCAATTTTTATATGTTCCTATTAGAGTAAGTCATTAACATAGTCACATGGACTAATTTGTTAGATTAATGACAGTTTGGAATCTAGGTATCTGGGCCTTAAGAGGATACTGGCCAAGCTTGGTAAGATGAGAAATCAGGAGACAGCTGAAAAATGTTGAGTGTAGAAGCATAGGTTTAGGAGTGGGACAAACCATGAAGACCCCAGATATCTCAATATGAGGATGTCAGATGTGAGCTCGCTCCTTTTAGAATATTTCTTCTTTTTGAATATTTTACCTAAAGCTATTCTAGAATTAGAGTGATTTATCCTTAATTACCAAAATTGAGTATTTCCTGATAAACATTGTGGTTACTTATATTTCCCACTCAAGAACATGGTAACACATTTTAAACTGTGCCTGACAACAGGAGTCTTTTAGTAAATGATAGGTTATGACCCTATAACAGGAAAGATGTATATACCTGAAATCAGTGTTTGATAAGTCTGTTCCATGTTGTTTCCTTGGAAGGAGTGCATCTGGTGTCACATGCCTCTAATACTAAAAGTTCTTAGAAAATTGAGTAGACATTGGTGTTTGAGTAGGTTTTAGAGGAGGTGTTGATTCAGCCAAGCAATGTAATTTGGTTAAAAGAAATTTGAAAGACAGGTTATTCTATCTCAGCTGAGAATGTTTGCCATTGAAAATGTTTGTTATGGCATAGTGGCACGACTGAAACTACTGGCTTCTTGCTACCCAAACTTGTGTTAGTTAAATTTGTCTTCTGTTTTCTAGACAACTGTCAGTCTTCTGAAGAACTGGGCAGTAGGAAACAGGAAGAGAGTTTGAAGAGCTTAGCCAGTTTACCAGAGGAATTTATTGGGCAAATACACATGGAGAGTGAATAGACACTGGAAAGTCTGACAGTCTAATTTGGATTTTTCCCTATATACCTGTCATGGTAAAATAAAATATGTTGGATTAGGAGTGTGTCAGTATTTTAGTCACAACTCTGCTACAAATGACCATCAAGATTGGAAAATGGTACTTTATTGTCCTAACTTTCTTCATATGTCAAAGCAATGGATTTATATGTTCCCTCTAAGTTCCCTTAGATTTATTTTTTACAGGTTGTACCATAGGTGTTGTGCCAAGGATCCTTTCCTTCATCATGTGTTGATCAACCCGGGGGGTTTTGCCATGACCTTTTCATTCTTGCCATCTTTGCCACATTTTCAGGAACATTTTCAGGAAGTTTGAAATATGCATGATACCATAATTTTGACCTGGAAAACAATATCCAAGAATACTGATGTTTACCATTAAGTAAGTAAGCACTTATTATGGGTTAGATAACTCACTGATACATGACAAAGGGAGCCTTTGCTTCCCTAGAGAATTGGGCAATGTCTGGAGACATTCTGGATTATCACAACAGAAGGGAGGAGTGCTCCTTGCATCATATGGGCAGAGGCTGGGGGTGCTGTAAATATCCTAAAATGCATACGGCAGTCACCCAAAACAAAGAATTAACCTGACTCAAAGTGCAGGTAGTACCGAGACTGAGAAATCTCTTCGTTATAGTCAGTCTCTTACTTACTTTACGTACATGCTGATCATAGAAGATGCTAAACCTGTCTTGTAACTGAGGTTCAAAAAGGTTAAGTTGATTTCTCAGTGTTAAACGGTTCATTAAAGATAGAGCTAGCTTTCCTTTTAAACTATTATTTAAAAGAAATGCCTGATACCTAAGCATAAATCATTTTTTTTCTTCCTATACTCGAAAGTATCCTTCACATCAGTTTTTTCATCTTTAATATGAGTTTCTTCCATTACCTAGAAGTGTGTAGTAGTATATTCAGGTTAGGGGTAGGCAGTGGGAGGAAAGATAAGGAGTTTGATAATTTTCAAAAGTTGAGGTAGTATACTTAAATGTAATATTTTTGGCAAAAATCTGTAGTCATAAGCAGTGTGGGTGAAATACAAAATGTATATTTAGAGTTTAGTGTTGCTCATACATATGCATTGTTTTTAGATTAAGAATGAGAGCTTTTAGTTTTTGCTTCTCTTTGTATCTTTCAAAAGCAATTTGATTTGCTCTTCTTTTGAGCATGATGGTGATTTGTAGAGCTTGTTGGTTATTGAGGAATCGAAGACTCTGTGAATACTTAAAGATGAGAGTTTACTTCTATGCTGGCAGTAGTATACATTAGGGGTGTTTGGGACATAAAGCATAATAGAAGACACAGAGATGTGAAAAAGGCCAAGTTGCCATTGGGGAGAGAAGTGTGGAGAGCCCCACAAGGAAACTTAAGTTTTATTTATTTCTCAGGTCATTGGTAAATCTCAATTTTAGAATAATGCCTGACAGATACATAAGGTTAATGGAATAGAAGAGGTGGGCAAAAATTCACTTAAATGGTTTTATTTGGAAACTTACATTTTATGAGTGGGAAATATGGCTTAGGAAAACTGACAAGACATCCCTCTAGAATATTAATTTTTAGCTGAAATATTAAACTGTCTTTTGAATACCTTATTTGGGGACTTGTAAATTGAAAAATGTAGACAGCTTCCCTGTGTTGTTCTTGCCCCTTGAGTTTATCTTAAAGAGTCAGGTTTTATTCTGGAGATTTGTGGCAATAATTTCACTTGCTGTGTAGTATAATCACATAGAACAAAGGGGTCCTTTTGATTTATCTGGTGTTCATTCTGCCAATTGGAAGAATTAATAAACAGAGAAGGGACAAGACATATAGCCAAGGTAAGGTAAACACCACAAATTACATTTTACAATTATCTATAGAAAAGTTGAAAACAGGCAACTTCTAATCAGCATCTACAAATTGAACATTTTGAGGGGAAAATTCACAGAGACATGCTCAGTGTGGTAGTGAAATTAACCAAAGAATAAATTTCAGATTTTTAATGATATTTTTAAAATGTTAAGAAGATTGATG
The DNA here is from genome assembly GCA_019455555.1 of Galemys pyrenaicus. NCBI lineage: Eukaryota > Metazoa > Chordata > Mammalia > Eulipotyphla > Talpidae > Galemys > Galemys pyrenaicus. The sequence continues at coordinate 113,007 of JAGFMF010011726.1, forward strand.
TCTAACCCTTAATTATAGGACAGACATCAATTTCACAGGCATTAACTGATCATTATAATTTAAAAATTGAAAAAGTGATGTTATCATTGAGAATAGTTCTGGACACAGAAACATAACAGCTCACAAGGAAAAGATGAGGAGGTTTTGAGGAAACAAGATTTTCTATAGTCTATCAAACTTTGATTTGAATTGCACTTGTTAGATTATTTCTTTTTTACCTTTTCTTGAAGCAAGCTACCCCCGTGTTTCTTTAACATACCGATTCCCCAGAAGCCAACAGGGAGACCCATTTTTTTCCATCAGAATTTAAATATAAGTTATAGTAATTACAGTATTGAAAAGCACCATAGCGTTCAATCATAATATTTTATATTAGGCAGAGAGAAATGTTAATTCATTTTAATATACCGGTTAAAAGATTATGCTTGACTTGATTTTCTTTAGAAGCCATATGCATATTTACTAGTTGAATAAACTCTGGTTGTCAGTTATGTGTGTAGGTTGGTGAGAATTTGAATATGTAATATGAGCGCAGTATTCTTGTAGGGGGAGATGAGGATAGAAAGTAATGGACCACTCACGCTGGGCATGTCTGCACAACACAGGGGATGCGATCTCATGCAAAAGACACTAGCTGTGGGACCTTGGTGCTGTTTTCCCCACTGTTATACTTGAAGAAGCTTCAGAAAGCTACATTAACAAAGATTTGCTTTTTCTACTGTGCTCTGGTCCATCTCTAGTACCTGAAGCAAGAAATAGAGATTGTTCATGGGATCAAGTTGTAATTACTGATAGACTTGAACACAAAATTCTAAAGATTTGGATTCTTTAAATAATCATAAAGAATTCTACTATTTTTATTTTGGGGCAAGGTGTTCATACACTCATTCAGATTACTGCTTAAATATTTCCCAATGGTCCTGAAGATACATTGGCTCAATAGGCACTATTTATTGTAAGGTAAACCCCACTAACAGCAGAAAATTACTTTAAAATGGAATCTGGTAGATTATCTTAGTTCTGATTTACATTGTTCTTTGGTACTGCAAGATGTCACAACCCTTTTATATTCAGATCTATTTTATCCCGAATGGCAAAGGAACAGTGGTCATTTTAAAGCCTGGGTCCAAATGTGTTTTTTGGTAACCAATAATACAGTTTTCCTCCCTGTGTATTTTATATAAGTAGATATACAACACCCCAATTTAAAACAGGTTGCATTCAAAAGTTCATTTGGAACAGAATTGTTTGGAGTTTGAAACATTTTTCCATAGAAACAATGTTAGGTTTCCAGGCCAACCCACAAAAGCCTATTTAAACCATATTGTACGGTTTCTGCTCTAAAATCATCATGGGGCCCACACAACATATATAATAATATTTCTACTGGGAAAATGCATTTGGAGTTTGGCTTGCAATAGACTAGATCTTTGCTGGGGTAGAGCTGGTCTCTTAAAGCCCTCCCGCCATCTTGGCAGTGGGAATCAGTGTTTTCTTTTATGATGTTATTTATGGTTCTCATGACCTGGGATAGTGACTCGAGCAGGGTGAGGGCTGAGACAGGGACCAGGGCATCTGGTGTGGATGCATAATTCAGCATGTGTTTGGCTACAAGCAAGAGTGTACTCACTTTTTATAGTAAGGTTTATTCTCTCGCCTAAGAAGTTTGGGACAGGCAGTTTCAATGTTGGTCAATTCGATGTCTCAATGAAGTCAAGCTTCTAGGTTAGCTTATGTTAGGTTCTTCAAAATCTTTATGACCTTGTGGTTATAAGATCACTACTAAGGTACAGAATTTTCTCCTTGCACAAAAATCTTCAAAAGGCAAAAGAATGAGTGGTCTTTTAATTTTATTAAGTAGGAAAATGTCTTCCAGCAGTCCCTCCTCTTAGTCAGTTTCCCAGAACTCTGAGTCAGAAGCCTGCTCATAAACTAATCATTGGCTGCCAAGAATCCGATTTCTAGATTTGGTTTACAGTCTAAATTTTACACTAATTACAGTTCATCTTAGGGGGTGGGACAGATGCTCACCTTCTTTGAGTATTTTCCATGCTAATTTGAAGATCTGTTGACAAAGAAGGTGGAACATTTGTTGGGCCAGTTCATTGTGACTCCAAATGGACTCCTACTCTGGAGCAATGGCCTGGGTCAAGGGGAATGTCATAAAATCTGGGTTTTTGTTTTGGTTCACTCCAGCCAGCTGTGTGATTTTTGACAAAATCATGTGATTTCTATCCCCAGATTCTAGTTTCTATAAAACAAGGGGATAGTATATGTGCACTTATTTCTCAATTTATCAACTTAACAAATGTTTATGTATTTCAGGCACAGAGTCTTCCTTCTCAGCTATCTTATGTTATGTGATTCTGTGTGATAAGTGTGGCCTTGATAAAGCTTTTGGGGCTTGGAGTAGGGATGGAGCAGACATATAAGGATGAGTCTGAGAGGATGAATTTTACGTGAAAATTTTCATCTTCCAGTTCATATCACTTCTTTTGTGAACCCAAGAGATCTAGTCACTTCCATATGTTCTTCCCTCAGCTATTGTTTCTAAAAGGGTTTCTTTTGATTTCCTGTTCCAAAGCAAGACACATCGTTGCTGCATTTTTAAAAAATAATTCTGCCTGAAAGGAACAGGTACCTTAGTTGATATTTTCTAAGGTTTTTTCTTTTCTTTTCTTTTCTTTTTTTTAAATATAGGTAGCAACAGAGGAAATGGTGGTGATATAGAGGGAGATTCTTCACCCTCCCCACTTTTTTCTCTTCAATCTGCAGGGAAGGTTCAAAGTACATGAAGGGAGTAGTGCTTCCTTGAATATAAAAAAAACTGAAGTAAGATCTACTTACATTTTTGAGAACTATCCAGATTTGGTGTGGAGGGAAAGTGTGTTGGGAGAGTGATCAGTGACTGAGAAGAGGTGTTGGAGCACTGAGGAATGAGATCACCCTCCCCTCTTCTGCATTTGTCTCAGTCATGTCCATTTCTGTCACAAAAGAACTGACCTATGGGTGAGAATCAAGGACTGAGAAGGGAAAGGGTTGTGCTGACAATGTCAGAGATTATGGGTGATGAGGGAGGGTGGAAGGGAAGGCAGAGAAATCTTGCTGAAAGAGTAGCAAGCCTCCTGCTGTGACCTGGAATTCTGGTGAAACCTTTTGGGTCATGTAGATGGTACAGGGCTACAATTTATGTTATCTACCTCAGGAGTCAGCATGCTTTTTCTATTAAGGGTAAGAGAGTAAATATTTTAGGTTTGTGGGTCACAAGACCTACAGTCTTAGTACTCTGCCACTGTGGGACCTTCTCTGGGCATTTTCCAAGCTAGTTTGAAGATCTTTTGCCTCTGGGAAACAAAAGCACCATAGACAATAGATAAACAAATGTGTGTGGTTACTTTCCTGTGTTTTCTTCAATTTCATATAATTTCCATATGTTATGAAATACATTTTTTTTTAGTTTTTTCAACTATTTAAAAAATTAAAATTCACTCTTGTGTTATCTTTTGGCCATGCTAAGATAGTCCACAGGGCCCGATTTCTCCCTCTGCACTATGGTTTGTCTACCCCACTCTGTATGACAACATCTGTTTATCTGCCAACCTACATATCGTCTCCTTTTTTCCTCTTTCATATATGAGTGAGAATCTGATTCTATTAAATTATGTGCAAGAAATCTTGCTTATTCATATGGTCATCTGCTATGCACACTTACAGAGGACATAGAGAATAATTTTTTGTGTCTCTAGTATTCACTTCTGTTTCCCATGATTGAACTTATAATACAAACTTTAAATGCAACCATTATTTTAAAATACAGTTAGCAGTCTAATAACCAATTTGGAGAAATTATTTTGTTAAAGAACTTTAAGGAAAGGTATTATATTAAAAATAAGTTATCTTGCATCACTACAGGTGACTGATAGTGTCATGTCAAAAATTTTTTTTTTTATATCCTGAATAGGGAGTTTGTTTTTTACTGAGTGGGGCAGGCAAGACTTGGATAGCCATATATTAGCATTTATGAGCCTTATCCTTTACTGCAAATCAAGTGTTTATTCCACTCCTGAACTTAATTAGCAGCTAAGAGCTTTGTGCTTTGTATTTTAAGGAAGCATGTGATTTGTTCATTAGTTCAAAAGCAGATTAATTATTATATCTTTAGTCACCATCTGTAAACACATCTATATTGGTGAGCTCTCTCCTGCTGAGTTACCTTGAAATGCCCTGTGGTGTTTTATTAGCTTTCAATTCTGTGTTTATTACAGTTGGCTGGAGATTTTTCAATTTACTTTATTGGCCACAAAAAGTCCAATCCTTCTGTGGAAACTACCAATTTCTGAGGGTGAGGGATTTATTAGTGCTGGCCATCAATTTGCTATATAAACATTTTCCCCAAGTCATACTGTAGTTTGGGTTTGGAGTAAAGATATTAGAAGTTTGACTTTAAGCCAAGAATTTAAGCACCCTATGTATTGTCTGGCTCAAGCAGGAGCAATAATGAATAAATTAGAAAACTGCATTAAAAAAGTGTATTCTGAGCCCTAATCATCCCCACACAAAATTGTTAGGTATAGTACATGATGGCAAGAGGATAACTGAATAGTTATGGATGATTTGGCATTCAATATTATTTAATTTTAGCATTGTAAAACCCTTTCTGGTCAGTGGTAAAGCTAGGATATAAGCCAAAATCATAGGACTTGTGAATTTTGGGGAAAACAAACATTCATACCTGAACAAATCACATTCCATGCTTCTTTATTATGAAAAGTACCTATTCAGGAACATTGAGAAAGTACTTTATTTATTTATGCATCTAAGAACTGAGGTACAAGCCAGAGGTGTGGGGGAGGGAATAAGAAGATCCACCAGAGACAGAGTGGGGAGTACAACAGGCACATTGACTGAAATACACTGCTGAGGGGAGCAGCAGGTGAAACAGGAGAGGTCTGCTGAGTCATGTGGGTCACCTCCCTGGCAGGGGATCAAACTCATGCTGCAGTGGTTGTGGATAACTTCATAATGCTGTGAATTAACCCGTTGTGCCACCAGGGAGGCCAGGACCTTATTTTTCAAGTGTTGCATGTGTAATCTGTTTATCAAAGCAAATGACTTAGCGATCATTTCTTTAAAGTTACATATTTATTTAACATAATTTGTTGTAGCTAGAAGTTCAAAAGAGACTAGAATTTCAGATTCATGCAAAGAAAATGGAGAATAGTTTTGAAACCATTATTTCTCAGTTATTCAAGCAGTATATTTTTCCTCACATAACTGGCTTGTAACTTCGTGTTTTATTTAACCTAAAATTTGATTATCATAGTTGTTTATTTTCTTGTTCATGATTCCCATATATTAATACATTTTAAAGACAATTTTGATGCAATTTAAAAACAAAACTGCTATATTGCATGACTGAGATTGCTAGTAATTCTGAGACTGTACTTTTGGTGAAAGGCAACATTTTACAGTAATTTTTTTTTTTTTTTAGTTTTTGAGTAGTCGGAGTACATTGGAAGAAGCCAGAGTTCTTAGCATGTAAGAACTCTGGTGTTTTCCACATATGAAGTTGGTAGTAGACCAGGAGTTTCTCTGAGCAGCTTTTCCAAGCCCAAGCTTTATATATTTTGCCAGTTCTAGAAACTTAACTCTCCCAAAAATTGTCAGAGAATGGGTCTAGAAAGCCACTAGGTGAATTTAGGGGAATGTTTTCATTCCCATGAAGAAATTAATTGCAACCTCCTTTTTTTTTAATTAATTATATTTGACATCATTTGTAGTCCCCAGGGAGTACCCACCACCATTTCATCAGTGCACCATCACCTCAGTCCCTTGTGCACCCTCTGCCCTCATCCCCGTCTTTGCCCTCCCTCTTCCCCTCCCCCCCCCCCATGGTCCCTTTGGTTTATCCTGGCTTTTTGGTCTTGTTGAATTTTTTTGTTTGCTTTTGGTTATAATTGCCCATTTCCTTGAGCTTATTCTTTGTTGTTGTTGTTGTTCTTCCATATTCCTCCTAATAGTGAAGCCATCCGATATTTTTCTCTTGCCTTCTGACTTGTTTCACTGAGTATAATTCCTTCTAGCTCCATTCATGTTTCTATAAATGTCCCTAGTTTCTCATTTCTGATTGCTGAATAATAGTCCGTTGTGTATATGTACTACCACATCTTCTTGATCCAGTCCTCTACTTTTGGGCTTTTGGGTTGTTTCCAGGTCTTACCAATTACAAATAGTGCTGCGATAAACATAGGAGTACAGGTGCTCTTTCGGATCAGTGTTTTTGTGTCCTTTGGGTAGATCCCTAGGAGTGGGATTGCCCGATCATATGGTAGTTCCATTTCTAGTAGACTGAGGAACCTCCATATGGCCTTCATAATGGTTGGATTAGCTTGCAGTCCCACCAGCAGTGTACCAGGGTTCCTTTTTCTCCACATACTCGCCAGCATTTGTTGTTGTTTTTTTTAATGTGTGCCATTCTTACTGGTGTAAGGTGGTACCTCATTGTGTTCTTGATTTGCATTTCCCTGATTATGGGAACCCCCTTTTTTAACCACTATAGATGTGAAAATGGTGTGCTATTAAACTATAATATACAAAATATAATTTCATTTTCTGAATAAAGCAAGAATGGTGTTAGTTGACCTCCAAGGTCTATCTTGCTTTAGTACTGACTTCAACAGAGTTGGGAACCCCTTAGCCAGATGAGGCTTTTATAGAACTGCTTTTCATGCTATCTTAACATGGTTGAATGATTATAAGCACATCCTCAACTTTGTATAGATCTCTTGGAATAGAAACAGTGACTTGGAAAGGCTGTTCGTCAAGATCACTGCAATCAGTAATGCACATAGGTCGTGGCTATAGTAATGACTGTGGACAGGGCAGAGATATTCACAGATTTCCATGGTTGAACTTTTAAATGTTGGGAGATAAGTATGATATCTTAATGTGCCTTTATTTGTATCATGCCTTTCCCCTTATAATTACTGCATCTGAATCTTAATTCTCTTCCTTCCTTTTTTCTTCTACCTCCCTTGTCCTTCTTTTCCTTTGCCATTTTTAACAGAATGAAAACAGGACTTTCAGAATATTATCTTCCTGAAATAATATATTTGTTTTTTTTTAAAGATTTATTTATGCATACAAGCACTGGGGTATAGGCAAGAGGTGTGGGGGGTGAGAGAATCCACCAGACAGAGTGGGGAACAGCACAGGCAGATCAACCAAAATATACACTGCTGAGGGGAGCAGCTGGCACGGCAGGAGAGGTCTGCTGCACCATGTGGGTTATCTTCCCAACCGGGGCAGCAATCAAACTCGTGCTGCAGTGGTTGCGGTTTGCTTCATAGTGTGTTGCTTAACCCACTGCACCATCAGGAAGGGCCCTGAAATAATATATTTGTATTTATTGCCTTGACTAGATTTCCAGAGCTAATTGTTTTTCATGTTCTTTCTAATGACTCCTTAAGATGGGTATTTAAGATATTTATACTAATATGGCTGAAAGTTTATATGTACTCATTAATTTAACATTCACTTGACTTATATAATTCTAGTATTAAGTATAATATTAAAATATGATATGGATTATATGTAAAATTATACTTGCATGTGAGTAACTGCTTCACTTTTATTTATCTGTTTTTATATATTCAATTATCCATTATCTTGTGAAGTTTTGTAAGGTACTGGTTGTGGTATCAACTCATTCATTCTTACTCCATTTATCCAACAAATATTTATTTTCTCCTTAAATTGACCACTGAAATGTGCTAGGTACAAATAAAACATATTCCTGGCCATCATAAAGATTATAATCAATGGAAGAGAAGGCAATAAAAATGTAAGTGAATATGTAGTTGTGAATTGAGATAAGTGTTAAGAATGCAGAACATCAGGGTTTGAATTAGGGGAGAGTAACAGTGGCACTTTATCAGATTTATTTAAACTATTTGAGGAAGTAGTATTTGAACTCAGAGATATCTTCTTTCAAGGATGAATAGTTCTTGGCAAGACAAAAACAGAACAAAATAAGTGATGAATTGTGGATAAGGCATCTTACATGGTGTATGTACAGACCTGAAATGGGAAAAAGACATGCGGGCTCAAATAACTGAAAGTTGTGACATGAGGGAATAACATGCCGTTATTCACAATGCTCAATTCCCAAAATGTTTTATTCTCTTACTAAATTACTGCTATGTAGTTACGGTGATGTTCCATTTTATAACATACTTATTTGCCTTTAAAAAAATGGCATTGATACATAATTTATATACTGCATGTTACCCATTTAAAATATGCAATTCTGTGATCTGTAGGTTACATTCACGAGCTTTGTACTATACTCAGTTTTAGAACATTTCATCCACTGAAAAGGGAAATCCTATACTCCTGTACTGACACCCCTTAATCCCCCCCAATTCTCCCAGCCCCAGCCAAGCTGTAATCTAGTAATTCATCATTTGCCTTTATAGATTTTATCTATTCTGGACATTTCTTGTACTTGGAATTATATGGTGTTATCTGTGTCATATCTCTTTTTCTGATTTTCTGTTACATGTTTATTGCTTCCTTTTCTGTCTCCAAGTCACCATAATTGCAGGCTTTTTCTTGCCTTTAGTGTGCCAACTTGTTCTAGTGATGTTATTTTTCTTTTATTTAGACCATCAGTAACTTCCAAATTCAGAACAGTTCCAGATTGCTAAGTGCAGTAGTAAAATTCACTTCGAGGAAGAGTTTTCATTCTTGTAACTCGTTATTGTTCAATGTTTAGAAATCTTTACAGATCATCAATTAACCTTTTGTCTATTAATCAGATATGATCTCTTTGACTTAAACTGTTAGGAATTTCTAATGACCTTTGTAATTTGATAGACACATTGTATAAAATTTCACTTCTTCCCCTTTGAATAAGAAGAAAACTTGGGAAGTGTGCATTGCACAGTTTGAGATGCTGTGTGTAAGGAAAATCACATAAAATATATTCTAGTTTTTTGGACTTTTGCTTTAAAAACACAACAGTGATAATTCAGTGCCCAATACTTGTAAGTATGAATTTGATGGCTTGATGGGCAACTAGTAGCACTATTTGGTTGTTGGTTAGATATTTACAGTATACTAAAAAATCAGAACATTTTGGTTGTAAAATTAGTAGCACAATGAAACTTCCTTGGTTTCTGAGAAATGAGGAGATTTCTTCATTTTTGCTTAGAAAAATTTTCTTTATGAACCATTTCTTTATGAACCAATTAATTGGGGGTGGAGTGGAAGGTACAGTGCACAGTATTGGCCCACTCCCTGAAGCCTATAAGAGATAACATCTTTTAAGGCAGAAAAGGAAATTCATTGTTTCCTGGACAAAAGCTTTGGCTATTGTCATTCCTCCCACCAGAGAAGGAAAGACATTCAACTGTTAGGAGCCAGGGAGGAAAGGTGAAAGAAAACACTGTCACCATAAGCCAGGAACTAGCTCAATGCTAGCAAAGGACTTGCCACTCTTTCCTCAAAAAAAAGCAGGTCCAGGCAAACTATCATGCCACTCATCTTTGGTCTTTGCAAACTGATCAATATAAAATTTTAATATTAGCACATAGTAGTAGATAATTGGAGTCAACTGTTAAGACAAACCCTTTCCCAATTTATTTTAAGTAAAGAAGAAGCTAACTTCAAGTAGTTAAGAGCTGCTTCAGCAAATAAATGGTAATGGATGGATTATGGAGAATCACTGCTTTTCCTTGGGCCAGGTGGTAATTACAGACCTACAGAAATAAGAGTTGAATGTGTTCCGTTCTTTAACACCTTCACCCGCCTCTCTTTTAAAATTCTCTAGTGCGTGTTCATTTGCTTCCCTCTCTTTGCTCCCAAGTCACAGCAATTAAGGGCTTTTTCTTGCCTGTAGTGTGCCAACGTGTCCCAGTGACGTTATTTCTCTTTTCTTCAGACAATTAGTAGCTTCCAAATTCTACAACAGTCTCCAAATTGCTAACAGCAGAATTAAAATATAACTATATTTAAGGTGTTTAGAAACTTCTATCCGGTTTGTATTAATATGAGGAATAATAGGCAAAATGTTTTGTCAAATCTGAATATACTCAAAAGTTGTGACTGAAGTTTTTAGACTCTTCCTTGTGGGGTCAAAAAACTTAATATTACTTTCTAAATTGAGTGGAAAAATGAATAATTTTCAAAAGGGCAACATGTTCTGTTAAGCACAACTATTGAGAAAATAACATAGACTCATTAAATGACCTTGGCTGAGTTTTTTGGGACCTGTGAAGGCTTATTAATGTTTTTATTCATAAAATGATTAGTTCTGCCAAATTGGTCTTTAGTGACGTGGCTTGTGCATGGCTAACAATAAGGAACAGCTTTTTCAAATATTATTTTTGTGTTTTGTAAGAAACCCAGTGTGCCCTGTTCCTCTTTCCCTTAATAAGACAACTTTATTTTTTATTTAGTTTTATTTTTGTAAATCATTCTAAGGTTAATGGTCTTTTAAAATAACTCTCAGAATTAAATCAATTGACTCAGAACTTTGGGCCCTGGCCTGACTCATCCTCTGGCCTCTAACATAAATGAAACTGCTCACCATGGCAACAGTTGGTGCCAGTGGCCTATTTGTCAAGGAAAGCAAATCTTAATCAAACTTCTGTTCCCACCCCCAACTCATCATCCTTAACTTCTGTCACAATTGCATTGGAAATTAATAATACAAAACATAGAGAAATGAACTCTAGTTCAAAGCAGAACAAATTACCCATGGCATGGCAGTAAAAAAAAATTAGGATTAATCGCAGAAAATAATTACAGTCTTTGGACATGTCAGAACCTGATAATATATTTAGAGCTGCCTATTCCTCATATCACCCACTTAAGGAAAAAAGTTCACTGGGCTTTTAGTTAAGTGGTCGTGATATTCTAGATGACATATGAAAAGACTTGCCAAATATCTATGTCTCAAAACTAGAAACAGCATGACTTCTTGTCATTTTAGGGAGATTTAGGAGCTCAGTCTGGTAGCTTTGGCATCAGCTTATTTTTAGCTGCATGTGATGTCTGTTTTTGCTGGTTATTATCTCTGAGCTTAACTTTGCAATCATAGGAAAGACATTATTTAAGCAGATATGAACATTGTCACCGTATAGTTTGTATATGTGAATACCTCTCTTTAATGTCTTAATGAACTCAATTTTTGTTGATTGTTTTGCATTTAAAATGTCACTTGAATCAGAGAACGAAAAGCATCAAGTGGAAAGAATAATTATTGTAGAAAAAAATAATTATTGTAGAAAAAAGCATGTTTCTGCAAATGCTTTTTTATCACTCACTAAGTGGAAAGACATTTGACTATTGGAAGTTGCTATGAAAAGCATGCAATAGTGTATTACATTTTATTTTCTTGTTTGAAGTGATTTTAAAAAATATCTGTACCTATATAATTGTATGTTTTATATATATATACACACACACATATTTTTATATCTGTGTATACACACACCCACACCCACATTTTTAAATGGCTGAGTGCCCCTTCTTAGGCAGGGCCAACAGAGTAAAATTTAGCTTTGATTATAAAGTTCACTCTCCTGGAATTGGTCCATTACAACCATTGTGTGAATAACCTTGTGGAAGTTCCTGTAACTGTGCTGGCTCCTTGGCACCATAGTGTTCTCTGTGTTCATGCTGTGGGGCTGCTTTTAAGTTCAAGTCTCCTTTACCACGAGACTGAGTATTTCAGAGACTAAATTCTCTTGTGGCTGAGCAATACAGCATTGACCTGCTTTATTCTTAATTCTGCTGGATAGCGTGTTATTTTTCACTAATGTCAGACTATATATTAATTAAGAAGTGTTATTAAAGGATCGCTAGGTAAAGATATGAGTCTTTGTGTGACCATATAAATTCCTTTATAACTAATGGATCAAGACCAATGAAGCAAGTGGTTAACTCCCACATTAACTGTACTTATACTGTCATTATCAAAATTCATGGGTTGAATACAGCACAGAGATTCTCATACATGACTCTATTTGAAGCAGTAGAAATTGGATATGACTCTTTAAAGGCAGAAATTAGTTACAGAATTGCATAAGAGGAAAAAAGAGAATTATAAATTGTCAATGTAAGTGAACAACATTATTCATTCTTAAACACTGAAAATTATTCTGAGTTAGATTTATGTTTTCCAGTTTTTAGCCTTATCTCCATGCCCATCCCTACCTTCAGCCCAAATAATATTTGACTGAAACTAGAAATATTCTTTTTCCTTTATTTTGCTACATTAAGGATTTCAAAGAGAATTCTGTTCATCCAAGGAAAAGAAAATCAGGCCAGTTCTGAGAAACTAAAAATAATTCTATGCAAAATTGTTTTCAAAAAGGCGTTCTTTGGCATTTGTTTTTGTGCATGACAACCCTTTAGAATGTAGCACTGAATCAAACTATGTGACTTCAGTGATTTTTATAGTCACTTAAAGATATGGACGGTAGACTTTACAATATGGTTTATATCTAAACAGATTCAATTTAAGTTCCTGTCACATGATGTCAATAATAATAGTAATAGGAATAATATTTATTGAGATCATGATATGTGCCTGAGACCATGCTAAATTATTTTACATCTGTTTCTATTTTAGTTCTGACCACTGCTGTTCCAGGTAGGTACAAGCCCCATTTAAAATGTAGCAAGGTGGAGAAAATATCCTATCAATTTGATGAAAAAAAAAATTGGAGTAAGAGAAATGTGTTAGTCTAAGGTTTTGATAAGACTTCTGAGGAAAAGAATAATAATAATGAAAAAAACCAAAAACACAACACAAAAAAAAACAAGGACAGATCAGAAACACTTTGTATGTCAGGGAAGGGAGGGAATCTGATGAGGACAGAAAGAGCACAAAGGACTTAGGTGATGGTGCACTGGTGAAATGATGGTGGGAAATGGGGGAAAAAGTATAAATAATAATACAAAAAGAATTCTGAGGAGATCATGAGTCCCTGACCTACCTAGTACATTCATCTCCCTTTCTTGTTTCAAGGATCTCTCTTTTTGTTGTGGGTGCTGAGGCTTCAGAGTGAGAACTGGATTGCATAGTTGTGTGAGAAGTTGGTTGGAGTTTCTGGGTTTATCTGAATTGAGAGCATGAAATAGAGATGAGTGGGGAAAAAAAAGGGAACCACATGAACAAGATGATAGGAAGACTTGGTAGGGCATTATTATTATTGTTGCTGTTATTTTGAAAACTTAAGCTTTTCAGTCAAAGTAGACAGCACTGGAGAGAGCCCAAAAAGCAGAGAGGGTGAAGATTGCAACCTCTCTAGGAGTAAAAGCAAAAAAGATAGGATTACTTCTGACTCGTACCAGCCAAAGAATGTTGGATTCAGATCTATTTCATTATGAATCTTGACTGGCAGGGAAATGCCGAGGGACATTTCACATCACAGATTGGCAAATTGAATGTTAAATGCTTGCCTGAAGTTAGAAATCCAGTCAGGAGCAAGGCTGAGAGGAAAATCCTGATGCTTTCAATTCAGAGTGCTTGGCTCATTCCCATTACTCCTTTCTGGACTTTAAAGTACTGATTTCTAGCCTAAGAGTTGGTAGAGTCCCAACAAATAAATGTTATGATTAATTCTGTGTTAACTAACAAATCTAGGAATCTTCCATTTCTAAACTTGGTAAACAGATGTTTCAAATTTTTTAAAAAGATGTATGTTAGAGAGTATAGTTAGGAGTACCGAATATTAATTGCATTGGATATCATCACCCTACCATTATTATCTGGACTTCTAATGATATTTTATTTTACCCTAGGCACCAAGTGTTTATCAAACATATAAAGCTTTGCTTTACATATAATTTATATATACTATTTTGCTATTTTGTTTTCTGAGAGTTAGATAGGTAAATTGTCAGATTTATAAACAAATTGTTTATATATTGGGCTTTATGAGACTCTTATCATCTCTATTCCACTCATCATGAGCCTCCACTCATCTCTATTCCACTGAAAAATGAGACCCATGGGATATCAATGTTGTAACCCTTGGAACCTATTTTTCCTTATCTGGCCAAAAAAATAACTGGAGATGAGGTGATTATTATTATTTGGCATTATTCAGTTAGACCTTCGATTTAATCGTATATGCTCTCATAAGAGGGAGGCAGGGGCATATTTGACACATACAGAAGTAGAGAATGCACTGTAACTCTGGAGGCAAAGATTGGAGTGATCTACCCACTGGTAAAGGAATAGAAGCAACGATGAGAAGTTGGAAATGGCCAGGGAACACATTCTCTCCTTGAGTTTGTGGTGGAAGTGTTGGCCTGCTGACACCTTGATTTTATCCAGTGAAATTGGTGCAGTGCTTCTGGCTTCCAGAACTTCTGTGGGAGAATAAATGATGTGCTGTTTTTAGATACCAAGTTTGTGAAACTTGTAAGACATGGAAACACCATAAAGAAGTTCAGGCTGTCAGATCACCTTAGTCAATTAAGAAAACAAGGGTAAGATGCAGGCTGTTCCACCCTTAAAGCCAGGACACTCTTGCCAAAATGAAATCTCCAAATTTACAGTGGCTCTTCCATTTGCAGAAACGAGGCTCCAATGAGAAGCCAGTGGCGGCAGAATAGCCTTCTACTGAAGGACAATGGCCTGTATCTCTTCCAAGGCAGAGTGGTCTAAAGAAAAGAGTAAATGTTGTGGGTTTTGTGGCATTTTGGTAATGGTATTTTGTAGGTTTTCTCTTTGAATATTCCAAAGTAAGAAAAATAATAACATATATCATCTTCTCCAGAAATTAGAAAAATTATGTTACTCTGACTAGATTCAGATTTCATACCATCTCTTTTTATTTTAATGCAAAAAAAGTTAGGAAACTGCATCAATATTTTGTATTTTGTAGGAGAAATTGTTTAGACAATTGATTATTCAAGATTTCCCTTTTATTTAGCTGTGCAAATAACTACACCCATTTATGCATAACAACTTAAAAATGCTTTGTAAGTTAATACTTGGTAACTTGGTGGAATACATTGAAAAAAATGATCTTTTTTCTTCCAAGTACCAACGATTTTAACATACATGCTATGCCACTAGAGATAAAAATATATTTTCTTCATTTGAAGTTCTTTAGTAATACAATATTAAATTGAAACAAATATGTTTTGTTGGCACAGCATTTAATTTGGAGGTCACTCATATTCTGAATGGAAAATTGAGTTGTAAGGTATTTTTTAATGAAGTGGCTACAATAGAATTTGACTTCCTGTTCCTTCATAACACTGAAATTCTCAATGAGCAGCATTTTTCTTTAGAATAAACCAGCCACTATGAAAACAAGCTTCTTCAGCTGGTGAGAAGTTGGTGTGCCCTGATTAGCAAGCATGCCACACTAGACTTCAAGCATTTTAAAATTGAACTAAGGGCCCCGCTGAAGCACAGCTTCTATTGTTTGGTAATGAGTATTTTGCAGAGTCCTTTAAAAAGTAAACTGTATTGTTCCCTTGCTAGTTGCAGTACATCAGAGTGAGGTGATTATGGTTTCTTAAAAAGCACTTTCAAGATTGCAGAAACATTATCTGTTTGAAAAAAAAGGGTATTTTTTCCATGTCTAGTGATAAATTTAAAAAACATTTTCTGAGCACCCTAGCAAAGACTTTAACATTATCTGAAAATTCTGCTTTTGATCCCAGGTGCACTGAGTCTGAAAATTCATCAGAGCCCACAGGCAGGTCTCTGCTTCCTGGGCTGCTGGTTGGGCAGGAAATTTTGCATAGTAAATACTTTTAAACTTTGGTATTCAGAAGGAATATTAAGTCCAGGGGAGGACTAACATCTCTGAATAAATAGAGCAAATTTTCCTGACGCTAGGGTACTTAGGTAGATATTGAGACTGCCTTGTTCATCACATAAATGCTGGAGCTCATATCTATTTTTTGATGAAATGTCTATAGGAGCTCTCAGAGTAGGAAATTGGGAGCTTGGGATGAGACTGGAGCTCATCTTTTACCTCTTTTCATATATCCTTTCTTCTGGTTATTTGTGTCATTTCATTATTACCAGTTGAAATAACTGCAGTCTTATTCCTGATGTAAGATATTATTTATTAAAATACTTATTTTATAGACTTGAACAATCTTAGTGTAAGTGGAGTTTGGAATACAGGATGCAGATAGATACTGAATAGGGCTTAGAATACCCTGTCAGTTCATTGAATCATAATTTCCCCACACAAATCTTTGGGTTCTTAATGTATTTATCTTTTAACACTTCTTTTAAAATCCAGAAATATTGGTCTACAATATTTTATGTATTCAGAGGTATACCTTTCAGATCATACCACACCCACCACCAAGGCACCCATAATCCTCCAATATAGTCCATTGGATTCCCTCCACACCCTGTTCTCCACCCTCACCTATCCTCTGCTAACTGCAATTCTTCAGTTAGGCTTCTAGGGTTTGTTTTTGGTTTGAGTTTAGTCAGATTCTTCGTTTTGTTTCTATATATTCCATATGTAAGGGAAACCATCTTTTTGTTTTGTTTTGTTTCCTTTTGACTTAGCGTAATCTCCCCCAGTTTCATCCATGTTGTCACATATGACAATAGTTCATTTTTCTTTGCATTTGAGT
The DNA here is from genome assembly GCA_019455555.1 of Galemys pyrenaicus. Classification (NCBI taxonomy): domain Eukaryota; kingdom Metazoa; phylum Chordata; class Mammalia; order Eulipotyphla; family Talpidae; genus Galemys; species Galemys pyrenaicus. Next base: position 129,642 of record JAGFMF010011726.1, read on the forward strand.
AATATTCCGCTGTGCATATATACCATATCCTCTTAATCCACTCATTTGTCCTTGGGCACATGGGTTGTTTCCATAATTTGCTTATTGTAAATAGTGCTACAATGAACATTGAAAAGCATAAATTTCTTCAAATGAGTGTTTTTTTCATTCTTTAGATAGGTATCTTGGAATAGAATTTCTGGCTTGTTTGGTAGCTTTAACATTTTGATAAACTGTTACACTGTTTCCTATAAGGTCTGGACTAGTTGGCATTCTCACCAATAATGCAGGTAGATTCCTTTTTCCCCATGAACTTACTAACAATTGTTTTTGGTCTTCTTGATATGGGCGATTCTCACAAGTGTGAGGTACAAATAGTATCTCATTGTGGTTTTGATTATAAATAAGGAGAAGCAATTTTTCAGGTGTTTGTTGATCATCTATTTATCTTCATTTGAGAAGTGTCTGTTGAACTCTTCTGCCCATCTTTAAATTGGGTTATTTCTCTTTGTTCCTTTTTTTTTTTTTTTTTTTGAGTTGTTGAGTGCTTTTCTCTCTCTTGCCTTTGGAGAGGAATCCATAAAGATTCACTAAAAACAATCCTGTGGACAGTCTTACCTATATTTTCTTCTGTGTATTTTATGATTTAAGGTCTTACATCTAAGTCCTTAATCCATCTTGAGTTAATTCTTGTACGGTGTGTTTGTACAATGGTTCGTTTCATTCCTTTCCATGTAACTGTCTTGGTTTCCCACCACCATTTGTTGATGAGACATTCCTTTCTTCATTGTATAGTCTTGGCTCCTTCATGTTAGATTAACTATCAGTGTAAATGTGAGTTTATTTCTGGGTAATAAATTCTGTTCCATTGGTCTATATGTCTATTTTTATTCTAGTGTCATGCCATTTAGATTACTACAGCTTTTGTAGTATAGTTTTACACCTGAGAGTTTGATGGCACTGTTATTTTTTTTTTCTCTTTTCTCTCTGTCTCTCTCTCTCTTTCCCTTCTTCCCTCCCTCCCCTTTTCCTTCCTCCCTTCCTCATCTGAATTGCTTTGGCTACTTAGGATCTTTTGTAGTTTCAATTGATTGCCATATATATATTACTTGGGTAAAGTGTCATTTTAACAATGTTAATTTTTGAAGTTTCTCTAGTCCTTTATTATATCAGGACTTTTTATGCTAAATCCTAATTGAGTAAAATAGTCTATCTGAAGAATTCTTGCCATCATCTATTGTCTGTATAAGGGTCATAGTTCTTAAAGAAAGTGGAACTAAGCAAAAATAACCTATACCACTAAGTGTCTCCCCCATTCTCCCACCCCCTTTAAGCATATTTTAAGGGATATAGAAGGGGTTAGAAATGTCTCAATTTGTCCCAAACAAGTAACTTAATTTTATAAAAACAACAACAACAACAACAACAAAAACCCTTCAACCCTTAAAATACAAGATTTATCAAGTACAGAATCAAGTAGAGCAAGCTAATCTCCTACTGGGACCCTTCACTTGTCATATACTTCCTCTGACAGTTCTCATTTGTCTTCTCCCTAGTGAAAAAAAAAAAAAAAAAAACAAACAAAAACACACTCATGTTTGAAGATTGAGTATTTTGGAGTCTCATGGACCGCCCAAACATGCCATTGAGATATCTATTCTGTTCTTACTGAAAATCCAATTTTGGTGTCCTTCCTTTGTCTTATGTGACAGTGAGTTCAGAGTTCCATTAATTCCCTGTCTGATTTTTTGGAGTAGAAAGGACAACTGACCATATGGTTTGAACCTTTCTGTGATCAGATCATTATAGGTCACTCTCCTTCTCCTATGCCCATCATCTGTTGTGACTTTAAGGCCAAAGACTTTTACTTTCTTTAAGGTGAAACTCAACTGACCCCATCTCCAGAGTACTTTTCAGCTCAAGATTATTCAATTTTGTGTTCACTTATTGTGATTGTACCTTTTCTGTCCCCAAGCATGTAGAGTTAAACATACAACAGCAAATACTGTACCAAAATAAGGGGTTCTCTTTCATGAAAATCTTTCATTATATGAGCAGCATCCACAGAAGCTCTGGATTTAGTTAATATGTAACAACTAAACATTAGCCCAACAATAGCCCTTCCATTGCCTTCTTTGGATTCCACAGGTGCTGAACCAGATTTAAATTTATACTAACCTAGTGGAGATAGTTCTACAATTCTGCTCCTTTCTGCTTTCTTACCAAATATAAGTTACTTGAAACCACAGAGTCTCTCACCTACAACCACTTCTCCCTTCCCTGCCATCTTTTATAAATTGCTATATTTCATGTAATTAGACCTGTTGTTGAAAAAACTCTTTACAATGACATAATATTTGCATTTTTTAAATTTTTAATTTTATTTGTTTTTTTATTATATTTAATTGTATTTGACATCGTTTGTATTCCCCAGGGGGTTCCCACCACCATTTTCACCCGTGCACCATCACCTCAGTCCCTTGTGCTCTTTACGCCTCATCACTGTCTTTGCCCTCCCCTCCCTCCACCCACCCCTGTGGTCCCTTGGGGTTTTCTTTGATCTTTGGATCTTGTTGAGTTTTTATTTTATTGTTTGGTTGTTTTTGGTTATGATTGCCCATTTCCTTTAGCTTTCTCTTGTTTTTTTGTTTGTTTGTTGTTTGTTTTGTTTTCTTTTTATTTTTTGTTGTGATTGTTGTTTTGTTCACATTTCCTCCTAAAAGCGAGGCCATCTGATATTTTTCTCTTGCCTTCTGACTTGTTTCACTGAGTATAATTCCTTCTAGCTCCATTCATGTTTCTATAAATGTCCCTAGTTTCTCATTTCTGATTGCTGAATAATAGTCCGTTGTGTCTATGTACCACATCTTCTTGATCCAGTCCTCTACTTTTGGGCATTTGGGCTGTCTCCATGTCTTACCAATTGTAAACAGTGCTGTAATAAACATGGGGGTACAGGTACTCTTTCGGATCAGTGTTTTTGTGTCCTTTGGGTAGATTCCTGGGAGTGGGATTGCCGGGTCATATGGTAGTTCCATCCCTAGTAGACCAAGGAACCTCCATATGGCCTTCATAATGGTTGGATTAGTTTGCATTCCCACCAGCAGTGTACCAGGGTTCCTTTTTCTCCACATCCTCGCCAGCATTTGTTGTTGTTGTTTTTTTTAATGTGTGCCATTCTTACTGGTGTAAGGTGGTACCTCATTGTGGTCTTGATTTGCATTTCCCTGATTATGAGAGATGTTGAACATCTTTTCATATGCCTGTTGGC
>JAGFMF010011726.1:132941-176993 GCA_019455555.1 Galemys pyrenaicus
TTGCATTTCCCTGATTATGAGAGATGTTGAACATCTTTTCATATGCCTGTTGGCCATTTGTATATCCTCTTTGGTGAAGTGTCTTTTAAGTTCTCCTGCACATTTTTTGATTGGGTTGTTTACTTTGATTTTCTTGAGTCTTGTGAGTTCTTTGTATATCTTTGTGATCTTGTCTGTTGTGTGGAGCGCAAAGATTTTTTCCCATTCAGTGTTCTGTTTAATGTTTCCTTTGCTGTACAGAAACTTTTTATCTTGATGTAGTCCCACCTGTTTATCTTCTCTCTCATTTTTATTGCTTTGGAGACTGCCATGTCGAAGGTGCTGTTGAGATGTATGTCTTGCAGTGTTTTACCTATGTTTTCCTCTATGTATTTTATAGTTTTGGGTCTTACATTTAGGTCTTTTATCCATTTTGAGTTGATTTTTGTACATGGTGTGAGATTGTGATCCAATTTCTTATTTTTACATATGGTGGACCAGTTTTGCCAGCACCACTTATTGAATAAGCTATCTTTGTCCCATTGCAGATTCTTTGCTCCTTTGTCGAAGATCAGTTGTCCATAGTTGTGTGGTTTTACTTCTGTGTTTTCTATATAGTTCCATTGATCTGTGTGTCTGTCTTTGTACCAGTACCAAGCTGTTTTAATTACTATTGCTTTGTAGTAGAGTTTGAAATCTGGGAGTGTGATTCCCCCATTCTCCTTTTTCTTAAGTAGAGCTTTGGCTAATGGGGGTTTTTGGTGTCTCCATATGAATTTCATCAATATTTGGTCTATTTCCTTAAAGAATTTCATTGAGATTTTTATTGGTATTGAATTGAATCTGTAGAATACTTTTGGAAGGATAGCCATTTTGATAATGTTGATTCTTCCTATCCATGAGCAGGGGATATTTTTCCATTTCTTTGTATCTTCTTCTGTTTCTTTTAATAGTGTTTTATAATTTTCTCTATATAGGTCTTTTACTTCTTTTGTTAGGTTTATTCCCAAGTATTTGATTGTTTTGGTCTCAATTGTGAAAGGAATATTTTTCTTGATTTCTTCTTCTTCTGATTGGTTATTTGTCTATAGAAAGGCTACCGATTTTTGTGCGTTGATCTTGTAACCTGCTACTTTACTAAACTGGCTGATTGTTTTAATTAGATTTTCTGTATAGCTTTTGGGGTTTTCCAGGTATATTATCATATCATCTGCAAAATATTTGCATTTTGTAACAAGTACTAATAGCAACGCTTTCCAAAACCTGGAAAATCATTCTGCAAAGAAATCAGTGATGGAGTTAGTACTGCTTTTTTAAGCCTTACCATATAACTGCCTACATTAAGATACATTTGAGAAAATTTGGTATGTATGGTACTTGGGGTCAACCTGCTTTTGAAGATGGCATGTTATATAACAACTCTGTTTATTGGAAGGGATGACAAAATCTGCTTAAATTATCATGAACCCCTCCCAAAGAGAAGATTATATCAGTGCAATTTCTGCACTGGCGAGCAGCAGCAGCCCTCCTGCCCACCTGTGTCTATGCAGGTGTGTCTCTTTGCCAACCTTCTCCCTTTGCAAAGCATCAGAGCAGCACTCCTCGCAAGGCTGCCCACCTGTGACTATGTAGGCATCTCTTTTAGCAAACCTATCCCTTTTGGGGGCAGCTCTTTCCTCTTGCTTGTATCTATGCAAGTGTCTTATTCTTCTCTCCCTTTTAATAAGAAATCTTGTACTTTTGGATATAAAACAAATAAATTATAATGTCAAGATATTCAATATATATTTGAATTGCTGCTATCATTAAATGAAAATTGAGTATATTAAATTAAAACTATATTAAATATAGTTTGTAGAAAATTAGTGTCCTTTTTATTTTAGCTAGTAGTTTGCTGTAGAATATACTGTATGCAACATTCTTACAGTAGGCGTCATACAAAAATTCTGTGGCATGTGCAGATAACCTCATTAGAAGAAATAAAAAGCGTGAGTTGACAGAGATTGCTTGGGAGTGTTATAGTCTCCTATATATATTGCTGGCTGTATTTGTGAAAAGAAACAAAGTCTCTAAACCCCTAAATTTACCTGCATGTCATACCTTGCTTTGATTTTAGTGACTTTCAGATTCCTCAGTATACGGTAAATACACAAGCTAATTGAACTGGTTTTATTGAAAAATTGTGGAAATAGAAACATTTTCAAGTTATGAAAAAAATGTAGAAAGAAAAATGTAAAGAAGGCTAATGAAGATATAATTAGCTTGAATACCAGTTTCTTAGAGGAGCCATTAACATATTGATGTATTTTAGTTTCTCAGTTCAGAAAATGTAGACTTCTGAGCTGATTGTTACTCATGACATAGCTCTAGGTTTATTACTTCAAATTATTTTATCCATGTGAAATTATCTTAATTTTTCATTGTTTCTTGCTGACTGTCTGTCTTCTGTACCAAACTAAAAAGCTCCATAAAAATAAAGATGATAACTATAATTCACAGGAACCAGTGAACATTGCCTGACATATGAGAGACAGGTGATTATGGGATATTGAATGCAGTAATCTCTCTATAAGTGAACATCATTAATCAAAGGGATAAACTTTGACTATAAAGTCATATCTAGCAGGGATGTTTCTTAAATTATTATTTTTTGGTGGAGTTTTAGTCCATTAGTACACTAAATAATACTATGTTAATTGAAGCTAACTGGAATTATTTATCCTGTATTTTAGGCATACTAATATGGCAAGTCTTTAAATATTTAGAATTATTGATTGGGGCATAAATTTATTTGGACTGAGGCTTACCTTGGTCAAGAAAACAACAAAAAAATGTATTTTCTTGAGCTGCTGTTACTATTATTTTTTTAATGACTTCAGTACTTTCTTTTGTTGATATAGTTTATCACATTTGTTATTTTGCATATGTCAAGTAATCCTTGCTTCCCTAGAATAGATACCACTTGATCATGATAATTGTTTCTTTAAATATATTGCTGAATTTGATTTGTCAAGATTTTGTTGAAGCTTTTTACATTTCTGTTCATCAGAGATATTGAAATGCAGTTTTCTTTTTTGGGGATGTCCTTGTCTGGTTTTGTAATTAGAGTAATGTTGACTTCATAGAATGTGTTCAGAAGTTTTCCTCATTTTCAATTTTATGGAAGAGTTTTATGTGTGGTTGGCATTTTGACAGACACAGGTATTAAATTGTGTACCACTCAGAACTAAATATGATTAATTTGATTTTCTCAGGTTTAAAAGAAAGAGACCTTTGTTTTTAAAGAGATTAAGTTACCTTTATTTGAAAAATAATAGGTTGCAGTTGCTTCTGCTTTTTCCCATGTTACATATTTAAGTCATACATTATTTTTGGATTATTCTCATGTTTATTTTTTCTTCTAGCAAAAGCAGTTTAGTGCCAGTATTTAAGTTATGGCTATTTCCCAGAGAAAGAGTTAGTCTTCCAGTTTAGGAGGAAAAGTGGAAACCCCCTCATTTTTTACATTTCACAAGAAGCAGAATAGTCATTTCCTAATCTCCTTATAATGCCCTCAGGGTATTAGACAGACAGTGCTACTTGAAAAACAGAAATTGAGATGTTTGCTAGAAGTATAAATAATAAAGGAAAATTATAAGGCCACAAAAAGAGCTATATTTTTTCTTCAGTATTCATGTCTAACTCTCATTGATGGAGGGTTGACAATAATATATAATGTTATTTTGTCTATTTAACAACTTATTTAAGCACTATGTGTATATGTGTGTGTGTGTGTATATATATATACACACACACACGAACATATTTAAATATTTATTTACTTATATATATAAGAGCTGGAGTGTAAGCCTGGAGGGGCAGGGTTGGTGAGAGGATTCACCAGAGACAAAGTGGGGAGCAAAACAGGCAGATTGACAGAAATACACTGCTGAGGGGAGCAGTGGGCGAGGCAGGAGAGGACTGCTGCCCCATGTATGTTAGTTCCCTGGCTGATCCAGGAATCTAACCTGTGCTGTAGTGACTGCTGATAACTTCATGGTGCTGAGACTTAACCCCTTGCGCCACCAGGGAGGTCCTAAGTGCTGTATTTGTAAGTGAATCACCTCACTCTTCTGTTTGAAAGGTGACAGTATATTTTTATAGTCATTTTATAAATACACACTTACAAATAGACCTCTTCATGCTTGGGTATGCCAATATGGTGACATGCAGAAGAAACTCTTCTGATGTGAATTAGTTCTTGACTTTCAGACTGAAGATAAAATAGCTTAAAATAAAAGGAAAAATAAAACTCTTCTTATTTCAGTTGAAGGTTGTAAAAATTGGGTCAAATATTTATATTTACTTTTTGGTATTTTTATCTTGTAAATGTCAAATAAATAGGGATACTTCCTTAGGTGAGGTCATTTTCTGTGAACTTGAGAAGAATCTGTTTGCCATTGGGCACATGGAAAAAACATTTTTGTGGCATGTGTTTTTTTTTTATTGTGGAATATTAAATAATACAGAAGATATGAATAATAAAATTAATAATCATCTACTCATGATGCACTCATATCAGATCATTTTGTCTTATTTAACTTGACTTCTTTTGTTTTAAGAAATAAGGCATTTAAGATGAACTTACGGCACTCTTCACTCATGCCTTAATGGTAGCTAGTGCTTTGAGTATGGTATTTATCATTCCCATCCATTTATTTATTCTTTAACCACAAATATCATATCATCTTCAAAAAAATTATATAAATAATGTATTAGCTTATTATTTCATTAAGTTTTATGATATAGCCAGGTTGATATTGGTCCTTTATGTTAATTTATTCTATATTATTCCATTATGTAAATTATCACGGTAATTCTGCTGTCCATATCACTTCTGCTGTTGATGAACACTTAGATTATTTTCAAAATTTCTGTTTTAAAATGTTTTAAAATCTGGTTATGAATTTTCTTGGAATTTTGCCCTAGAAGTACATGGAAGAACTTTCCTAAGAGTAGAATTGCTGGATAGTATATTATTTTCCTATTGTTGCTAAAACAAATTGCCTCAAACCTGCTCAATTTAAAACTCATATTTATTATTTTATAGTTATGGAAATTAAAGCTCGACATGGATCTCAGTGGGCTCAAATCTAAATGTTGGCAGCACTGTGTTTCTTTTTGAACCTGTAGTTGAGAATCTGTTTTTACTTTCTATAGCTTCTAAGGAGTTTTCAGATTCCTTTGTACCCTCAGTCTTCAAAGTCAGCAATATTACATCTCTATGACTATTATTCCATGGTCACATCTCTATTTGCCTCTCTTTTGCCTTCACCATTTTCTTTCAAGAACCCTTGTGAATACACTAGCCCAACCTGAATAATTGAGGATAATCTCCTTATTTTAAGGCCATTTTAATTACCAATTGTAATTCCATCTGCAAGGTTAGTTTCCCTTTGCCATGATAAGTAACATGTTGATAGGTCATGAACATCTTGGGTGGGGGCGTTAATCTGCTCTCCCTTGCAGGGTGTTATAATATATATTCCACTTGACTAGATAACCTAAAATTTCTGTTCTAATTATGAGAATTTTAGTACCATATATGTTCTAGTACTAGGATTTTAACTATGATATTAATCTGATAGGATGATTTGGTATCATATTGGGCATTTTTTCGTATACTTATTGGCTCTTTTGAAGTGTTCAGTTCATTTCCCATTCCTTTTATTTCTAGATTGTTCTTTTCTATTTTGTTTTCTTACTGATTTGTAGGTGTTATTTAATATTTCCATTGTTAGTTCCTTATTGGTTATTTTCATTGTACTATATATTTATCTTCACAAATTTTTAGTTTCTTTTCTTGCACAGAGTTGTTCAATTTTGACCTATTTAAGAAATAATATCCTACATGAATTCACAAAGATATCCCTTTTTATTTTAAAATGTTTGTGTTACAGAGCAAATTATTTAAAAATTATCTTTGTCCCTAGGTATTTATGTTTTCTATCTATTTTTGTGAGATGTCCAACATAAACAAATCTGATTTATTACATTGACTAAGTTTTACATGGTCTGCTGTTTAGAAATATACAATTCAAAGATTGATGAGTTTTTGAAACATTGTTGCTGAGGAGATCTTAGAGATGATCTAGTTCCAAACAGGCTCAGAGAGACAAGTAGTGGCAATTCTAGAAATCATTGTATCGGCAGAGTGAACTGCATATATACTGCATTATTATCTTCTTGACTGAGGAGTCTGCTATATTTTGAAGATAAGTTACTACTGGTGTGTAACTTGAACTGAGTAAAATAATTAATGCTGATTTATATTCAAAAAATAAAACAACATTTATATGGAAGACATTTTCATGAGAGGATAAAAAATCACTTTGTTTCTATGAAAGGCAGTATCAGAAGCCAGGCATAGCTGATGAGTATGACTGTAACACTTATCCATCCTCCAGTGATGAGTATGAAATACCAGAAATCAGTCTGTTGATAATCATGTATTCCCTTAAGAGTTCACATTATCTTTCAGAAAGCTTCTATCATACACATGACTCTACTCTGGCCCATGTCCTTCCAAAAGGTAAACTTACCTTAGCAAAGTTTTGCAACTTTTCTGTTTGGGTTCTCTCCCACATCACTACCTGTACCACACATTGCCCTTCTTCCAACTCATTAGACATATTTATCTTCTCAATGTCACTCAATTCTCAGATTCTTTAGCTCAGGAATAGAATTAAGTGCATTTCTTATGCCCAAAATAAGCATCTCAAGAATTTTCACTATTTTTTTTTTCTTTATGGAGTATTGCAGAACAACTTAAGAGTGACAGTTGACAGAAGATGTGGTTGCCCAGCAACTGACAATTTAAATAACTTAGGAACTGTTATGATTTACCAACCTGATCAACAGCATGGCCTTTGATACAGTCTTAAGGACTGTTACAGGTGTCACATTGAACTATTTTTATGTGTTGATCTGCCTCAATCTATTTTAGTGTGTGTGTATACATACATGTGTGCATGCATATGTATACACATGTACATATATATGTAATTTTTCTGCAAATTGTAATATGAAAGCAAAGACTATCTCTTCTCTTATGTGACATTAATAGAAGTTGTCAGCGATAAAATGAGTTGCTTTAGCTCTTTTGTTTTTATACAGATTCTCAATTTCAAAGGAGGTTTCCTTACTCAGAGAGAATAAATATGTCCAATGGACTGAATGCTGAGTTTGTTTTGAGTTTTTGGATTGTATTGAATATACTTAGTAATTGTTATTACCCTATTTTAGGTTTTATAATTTGAAACTTCTCTATATTTTTTGAAATGTTATTGTTCACTCAAATAATGAAGTTTAAATAGGATTGACTCTGAGTGAATTGGTTTAATTGATAAGTGTATTTTACTAATAGGATCAAGAGGCTTAAATCTATCATAAGCCAGTTAACTTCCTGGAACATTTGAATTTTCATCTTTGCTAAAGACAGTCTTCCAACCACGTGGACATGTTTCTCATGGTCCTTCTAAGAGATGATAGAAAAGCTGTGACTCATCAGTAAAAATAGTATATTAACTCAAACAATGCATACCCTCTTCTAACAGGACGTCAGCACTATTGTTTTGAATATAAGTAACATGGTATACTTGAGAAGCAGTATACAATTCTACCATCTCATTGGGAATGGAATGTGTTGCATAAAACAAAGGATTATATACTATTATTAGTATAGAACTTGAGATAATTTGAACACTTAAAATATTTATAATGTGGAAATACAAAATAGATCATTTTAACTATGAAATAGTTGAAGGACACCACAAGGCAATTTAAAAATTGTTTCTTGAATATTTACAATTTATTGAATTAGGACTTGGGATACTTTTGGGAAAGGGGGACATTTTTTTACTAGTCATACATATTTGCAAAAAATCTAGTGTTCTAAATCTAAATGCCAGCTCTTCCATGGTACCCCTCCTCCTTTTACCTTTTAGCACAATGAAATCTCTCTAATTCTACAGCACTGTTGCTGTCCTATTCTTTTTTTTTTTAAAGATTTATTTATTTATGCATACAAGAGCTGGGGTACAGGCCAGAGGTGTGGGGGGTGAGAGAATTCACCACAGAGAGCAGGGAGCAGAACAGGCAGAATCACTGAAACACACTGCTGAGGGAAGCAGCGGGCGAGGCTGGAGAGGTCTGCTACACCATGTGGGTCCCCTCACTGGCCGGTGGCAGGGATCGAACTCATGCTGCAGTGACTGCGGTTTGCTTCATAGTGTGTTTCTTAACCCACTGCGCATAATGATATCTCAACACTACAGTCTGGTTGCTCTCCCACATCACTACAGTCTGTTTGCACTACAGTCTGTCAGACTCAAGAGCCAGTGCACTTTTTATTTTGTTACTGACTTTATGTTTTGTTAATTTCTTGATTTTTCATATATGTATATTGTTTTTCTGGTGGTTCGCATATATAAACTCATTTAAGGATCGTGATGAATGCTTATAAAAAAATGCTATCTCTGGCCTTAGTCTGAAAGTCTCATATAGGAGGTCTTAAATGGGTCCTGTGTCTAACTCTACATTTTTGGGGAAGTCTTTGGACCACACTCAGAAAAATCCCCGATTGAAATCTCTGAGGGAGGAACTCTCTTTGCTCCCTCTCATTTCTCTAGTGAACATTGGAGGCACTCAATAAGTACATCTTAATTTAGAAATGGTTAAAACTTTTATTTCTGTGCTAAATATGGCCCTCAAAGTTTGATAGCATGAACCTGCATTGGATCTTAACTGGAATATAAACATAAGATATGTGCAAATTAGCAAATCAATACTAATTGGTAGACTGAAGTTCAAAAAACAAGGTCTCTATGATGGTTCATTTCTTATATAGCAGTGCACTCTGGAAATTTCATTGAGTCCTAAGATATTTGTACGTGTCTAATGGAAACCTCTACGGCAAACAGAGAAGTGTAGGAAAGAAAATAAACAGTGAGAGATGAAATTGAGGTAAATATTAGGCATTAAACAGAATTATTTGGGAGTGGATGAGGAAGTGGTAAAGATGGGAGATGAGAGGTAGATGCGACTCAATAATGAAGGTGGGTTCTGTGAAAAGGGAGAAAAGAAATACATGGTGAGTGGAAAGAGGTTCAAAGATAAAGGGATGAGGAATAAAAGGTATCGGTAGCCACATGGACTGAGCATTGGGTCTGACTACTAGAGCTCTGAGTAAAATAATCGGTGAGGCCCTACTACCAGTGGAAAAAGAGGCCTCAGTGCTCACTGACGTCTCCAAGATGATTTGTTAAATCATAGATAAATTCCTTCTGCAAGGATCTGGGAGACATATTTCATGTTTCTCTTCAAATTTCTACAAAATGATAGTTGTTAATATTTTTTTTATTTGACTCTTCTTTTCCTTCAGTAGTGAAGTTTTTTTTTTAAAAGTAAATCATTGAAAATTAGAGTAAACATGGTAAGGGCACAAATAAATAATAGCACAGTATATTCCTTTAGAGTACACATTTGCTTTCTAGAGAAAGAAACAAAGAAAGGAAAAAGCTTTAGTAATTAGATCCCTTTTGTCACCTTCCTGGAATGAAAAAATGAGTAGTTGTCCTATGAATGCTCTTTCAGGGTAAGGTAAGGTATGCCGTTATTTTCTCCTGGGATGTAACTTGTCCTGAAGTAAAACACAATTTATAATTTAATAATAATAACTAACATTTTGAGCACTTCTCTTTACCAATTACTTTATATTTATTTTCTCTAAACCTTACAAGGACCTGATGAATTAATTCTTGTTAAGGAACTGAGGCCTAGAAAGGTTAATTGACTTCCAGACCACCTAGGAGTGAGATACTTTACATGGACACTTTGCTGCATGCAGGATTATCAGATCTTTAAGAGGTAGGCAGCATTAAAAAATGTTTTAATGTATTCAATATTGAAGTTTGAAAAAGAGAACCATGTCAATCTAAATTGCAATGATGGGTAAAGGTCTTTTGTATTTGTCTAGTTAATCATAACCTGTGTCTGCACACCAGCAAGGTAGTAGACCAGGAACCAGATTCTTTTAAGCATGCTTGATGGGCACTTTTCTGCAGGAAAGGTTATAGTGTATAAATTACAAAGCCCTCCTGCTGCACAGATATCAGAGGTTGTCTGTTACAAGTTCCTTCACTTCCACTATTACTCCCTTTTCACAATTCTATTTTGGACTTCTGTCTCGTATATTTACAGGTGGACAAAGCTTTTTTTTTAACAACCTTTTTGCCATGACTGAAAAGGAGTCTTGTATGTCCTGCAGTTTCTGAGCATTGTGATTCTCTTTTTAAACTGAAATGACGATAATGGTGACTGGGACTCCCTTTCCCCTATTGTCCAAGGAGGGAAGTTGTAGGTAGGGGTCTTTAAAGGTGATCCAATAAAATCAGTGTAGTTGGGCTTTTTGATAAAATGGTCTTTGTAAGATAGAAGGTATTTGGGGTATGACACAGGTACTGAAGACTTTGTGACTAATCCCAGTGTTTTAAAATTCAAAGTTTACTAAGAAAAGATCTATTTTTATTAGTGCAGGTATTACAGTTGGCAGAAGTTTTTCTTGTGAAATGAAATATCCAGCCGACCATTCCTGATTATGTTATGTATTTTTAGATGTTACCATTTAGTTATATTTATAGAATAGACTACTGAATCTGATCTTAAATATGTAAAATATATGCATAACTAACCTCCCAAGCTGCGTTCCCTGCTCTGTATTACACCCTAGAATGTAGCCTGTGCTTAAATAGTTCTGAAAGTCTTAGAATGGAGCTTGTTATTTGCTTTTAAAATGTAAGCACAGAAAGTGTATGTGAGATGTGTGACATGTTCTGTACTGTTCTTAGCTGTGCTTTAAAGATGAAGTTAGTAAACCTCTGGTAGGCAACTAGAGATGAAACCAGTCGTCTTATACAGGTAACTTACCACAGGCCAGGATGAACTTCTGAAAGGAGTTGATATGTAAGTCTTTGCTAGTGTGTTCAGTGATTTGGAGCACTGGTATCAATTGTGGTCTTGGGAGGTTTAATCATCCCTGCAACATTGCTGTGATTCTGGGCCATGCCTGTCAGTTTCCCAGTTCCCAGTGACCCTAGGATCCTTTTGCCCAAGACAACTTACATGTTGTCAGGAGCATTATTGGCACAGTCCTTCTTCTGCCACTAAAGTTGAAGGGAAACAGACATCCTTAAATATCTGTATCCAGTTGTGACTTTATGAATAGTGGTTGATTGATTTGATGTAATCATGAGTTTGTAGAACTTGTCTGATCTTAGGTTTCCTTAGGGGTGAATGGGGGGTGGGTGGGAAAGATTGAAGCTAATGAGAGGGTGGGAAACTGAACCCATCCAATGACTGGAGTAAAAAGCCTAGAAAATGACATTTCTAAGACATGTCTGAGATATTCTCGGGAAAAAATTTTTTGAATGTCTGCTGTCTTCCCCCATTCCCTGAAAGTACACACCCTATCTGGATCTGCTCTTCCTAGATGGTTGCCCAAACTCTAGAGCACTTTTCTTTCTTTGAATCCCATCAAAGGGCTAAATTCTAGTTCTTCAGAACTTTTTACTAGCAAATTGGATAAATAATTTTATTTCAAACCATGTAACTATATATTCATTGATTTAGTCCTTCCCCTTTGTTGACTCATTCATCAAGAGTGATATATATTATATATTATAATCCCTGAACTGAGAAACAGTGGTTTTATGGCAAATATAAATACTCCATTAACATAAGAAATGTTATTTAACATGAGATGTTATAAGCAAAAATAAGACACAGTGGGAATAGAAATAAGGGAGCTGCTGTTCTTTTACTTGGAGTGGTTGGTTAAGAATTTCCATTTGAAACTGAATCATGCCAAAAAAAAAAAAATTCCATTTGAAAATGGCCTTGCAGAATTTGAGTTGGTGGTTAGAAAAGTGGTCATAGATTCTGTTAGGAAAGGAAGTACAAGAACGTGGAAATGAGAAGGTGAGTGATACTATGTAGAAATAACCAGGACACAGTCAATTGGTATGTTTTAGTATAGCCACATGGGTGCTTATACAAATATTTTTTCTGATTAGGCACTGTCTATACCTTTTCAGTAGTTAATGATGTTGACTATTACCCAGGAATAATGACAGATTATCTGCAAACATAGGAGTGAGGTATGAGGGAAAAAAAAGAGAGAGAAAATAGGGTGGAAAGAAACAAATTATGAAAGAATTTAAATGCCATCTAAGAAGTTTTCAGGTCACCAAATTTTATTTAGTCCTCATTCATTCATTTAGCTTTTCCCTAGAGGCAGAGATATCAGATATAAAGTAGATAAAGAATCTAATCAAAAACAAATAAATACTTGAGCCAAAGCAGCAGTCATTGAAAATGAAAGGAGGGCCCAGATATGAAAGATATTCTTAAGAGGTCATTGTTCTGGTGTTGGTGACTATAAGAAATGCAAGAAACAGAGTAATGAAATAGAATTTGAGTTCCCATAATAGATAAAGAAGTCTTTTGTATGTACTCAATGGTGTTTGTTGAATAGAATGTTAAGGGCAATTTTTAGTGGTTTCTCTAAAGATGAAATTATGGCAGAATTTCGGATTCTGAGGTATGAGAAAGGCTTTGGGTGTGATGAATCGCCTGGTGCTCAATACACTGGCACAGTAGGCTTATTCCACTAAATAAGCTACAGGGAATGTTTGAACTGAATTAGCCTCTATACTTTGCAGAGGAATTGGGATTAGTGAGTTCATCTAAGAAGGGAATAACCTACAGGGGGTGTGATAGCCTTTTAGACTGAACTGTACACTACACTTAGGGAATGATAGGTGGGAGATGCATCGTTTTTGTTAGTTACGTAGACCGCTAACATATTCTGTTTTCTTAGTGGCACACTGTCCAACATAATACCAGTCGCCCAAAAAGAAGCTCTGACTATGGTTAAAAAGTCAAAGGAAAGATTGTGATAATCAAGGAACATGAAGTCTAAGTCAAATTCATAAACTTGTACTGTAAGAGTTCTTATAGACAGTCCAGCATTTTGATTTGTCATTTTTTGTGACTAAGCTATTATATGGTTAGGTAGATTTTTTAGTAAAGTCACCACTGAAATTGTCATGACTAGGTCAGGGTCTTGATACTCAAGTAGCTTGTTAGTAAGACCTGTAATTCCTTGTGATGCAATAAAGAGCTCTGAGCCAAGAATCAGATCAACCCTTCCATCTCCCAACTGTGTCTGAGAACATATGCTTGAAACATCTAAGCTTAAAGTTCCTCTTCTGTAAAATAGGAAAAATAGTGGTTTACTCAGTACACCAAAGAGCTGTTGTGAGGCCAGAGATGAAGATCCTTGTGTAAATGCTTTGTGACATATAAAACTGCTGGTTTGCCATGGAATTATTCTTGAACAGGCCATATTGGAGGAATGGTTATGGAACGTGCACCACAGTGCTTTAAAGTGTGGGGTAGGGCAGTGTTATATGTTAGTGCCTTCTCCTTTGGGGCTGCTAAGAAATTGTCGGATTTTGCTCATTTGGGCAATTGCCTTTGCTAAATTCCAGGTAACTTGAGGAATATAGTCAAGAACCGAAATAACAATTCTGGATCTCAATAAGTAAAAGATTCAAAGCAACAGTTTTGCCCTTGTTGTGCTTGTGTTTATTTCCTTTAATGTGTAAATATATATTTTTATAGCCTGGAAAATTAATGTTGAGATTAGTTGGAATTATTAGTTGAAAGAATGTCTATTTCTATATATTTTTTGATAATCTGTCCTCAAAAAATTATCAGTACTTTTTTCTTATCATTTAAGTGTAATTTCTAATTCAGGCTATCATGAGAATGACTAACATATTAGGGGAAAACTTCCCTATTTTAAGAAAATAGCCTGTTTCTATGCACCTCATTTTGATAATAAAGTGTAGGACAATTTAAGTGTAAATAGCCCATTCTCATTGACAAATGTTCCCTCACTGGCTCCTCCTTTTTTCCTAGCAGCTAAAAATTGTCTTAATTTCTATAAAATTCTGTAAAATTGTGTCCCTTAAGAGCAAATAAGGCTGCTAATCAGCCTGATATTATTGGCCTAGAAAAAGGGAGTTATTATTTGTCTGTGAAAAGGAGAGTTGATGAACAAGTAGACTCTCACACACACACACACACACACAGTGTGCACATATGTAGAAGATGGATACCTTGAAACATACTAGGAGAGTTCCTTATCTGACCCCACTTCAATTATGCAGTTGTAATTGTCGTGATAACTTTGATTTAATATGGCTCATTGGAAATGGAAATAAAATAAATGGAAACTATCAACATAGAAATTCTATTAAACTTTTTTTTTTATTACTAGTCAGATAGCAAGGCTTTCATGTTAGAATAATATGCCATAATTAGGTACTCATTAAAAAAAATGAATGGTAAATACAGACATTTTACTGCTTAAAGGTATATAATACTATTTTGAAAGCAAAATTCATATTTCCATGTGAAATTTGCTTTTCAATTCAAGTCTAAAACTATGAAGGCAAAATGTAACTAGTCATGAGTCAGCATATCATGGAGTCATTAATTGTGGTGTTTGTGTAACGGATGACTGAGGTGTGTGGAAATAGAGGCAGCCTTTTGGTTTTAGATTTTGGGACAAATATCAAAACCTTGGATTTATTATTACCACTGTTAACTTGGGAAGTTTTTGTTAAATTAAGTTGTATTTGTAAATATGAAAATCAGACAAAAATGACATTACAGATTAACAAAATATTTTTTTAATCACAGAGCATCACTCTCATGGAAAGTGCCTTTCAGTGTTGCTTCACTTATATTCTTGTTTCTTGTCCATTGTTTTCATTTCTTTTATCTTAAAATCAAATTGCACCTTGAAAATAAAAGCTGTATTAAGAGCATTTATTAAGTATTTCAGACTGCAATTTAAAAAAATTAAAATGACAAGAGCCTCAAAGGCCATGCTCATTAATTTTAATCTATAAATTTAAATCCCTCTAAATTTTAATTTTGATTTTGCTTTAATAACTTTTAATGACGATGACTTTCAATTTTATCACCTATAAAGGGGAATGGAGCATTACAAATATCTATTAAGTGAAAATAATACCCAAATTGTGATATTTCTAGTTTGTAACTATAAAGAACTATGCAAATGTTATTACCTTAAATATGACATTGGCATTTTCTTATTTAAAAGTCAATGTGAAAATGCCTGTTTGCTAATACAGAAGTCAAAAGTCTTCCTTCTCTTCATCTTTTTGTGTAAATAACAGCTTCCTCATCAAGATGGAAAATAAGATTCTTTAAGTAATGCTTATAAATTAAGAAAATCAGTATTATTTTAAAGGAAACTTAAAAAGATTCATATTTTTTTTGTTGCTAAATCTTAATATATATCTAGCACTAAAGATGTGATGAGAACTAGTCTGTTAGAACATAACTCTTTTAATAACTAGCATATTTCTATTTAGAGACCAATTGAAGTATTATAGGTATTCTTAGTGATGTTATACAGTTCTTCAAAGGAAATATGTATTTATATCTTGCTTTATACATTTGGGCAAAAATAGTAATAACACTTTCAAAATACTGATGGGAAAACGAGTCACAATAAATATGTTGTATTCTCAAGATAAAGAGATGTACAATTTTCAGAGTTACAGCACTCTGTCTATAAAAATAGTGCAATTGGGATATACTATTTTGGTAAGAAACTCATTAAGTGCAACTTTAAAAGCTTCTTCTTCCTCTTCTTTTTTTTTAAACTTTGACATTCCAGTAAACTGTTAGGAAAATGCCCTTCCAATTCCTTTTCCTTTGCTGAAGTATCTAGAAGTGAGAGTACATTCAAATAAAAAGCAGAAAGTCCCTAAATTCCTTTCAAGAAGTCCATCCTGTTAGCGCCACTCATAGAAAAACTATGACTATTATTACTTTTAGTTAGAAGAAGACTGCAGAATACTTGTAGAAGAACTAGAATTGTAATGGGAATTTTCTGTCACTCTTATAGTTTATGACCTATTTTTTTCCTATTTTCAGTCTATTAAAACTTATTTTCTTCAAGCAGCCCTATCTCTAGAAGGAAACTTTTGACAACAGCCATAAAAAATATGATGTAAAAAGGTACTTATATTCATAATTCAAAAAATATTTTAAATTTCTCTAATAATGATAATAGTAAACAAATTATAGTGACTAGGGAATAGGAAACTATGTGAAGTGCTTTCCCACTCACAGATTCTTTCTGCACCTATCATTTTATTTTGGTCTTCCTATATTCCTGTGCTTTCATCAAGATGGTAAAATTGGGCTTTTAAATGTGATGAATTAAGGCACCTGGGAGGTTGATAAAATACTTCAAAGACCTATAACTGGCTGAGACTAAAGAATAGTTTTGTTTTTTTCCTTTGTGACTTGGCATTATCTTTATCATACACATTGTTTTTCTTACATTCTAGGTTTCTCTTCTACCAACTCCTGTCGGCAGACATTACCAGCTGAAGGAAGACAGCTTTGAATCCACATCCCAGCGCCTCGGTACTCCTGGTTCCCATGATGAGCTCGCCAGTACAATCCGGTCAGTCTGGTTGCTTTTTAATCCATTGGTAGATGTCATATATATGTTGTTGCTTTGTTTTCCTTCAGACTAAACAGTTGAAGCCATGAAAGTTCTTTCCTGATGAGGACTGGTTGGTTTAATAATGAAATTTTTATTTTATAGCTAATTCTCTATTATGTAGTCCAGGTTTGCTTTCTGGACAACTAATTTCATTTGCATTATGATTGGAACAAGGATATTCTGCTTCTAATGCAATGTTTGGATTAAATTTTGTGAAGCTTGTAAATATTTATTAAATATAATGTAGGATGCTAATTCACATACTCCTGGTCTTTGGGATCTAATATATGTTTGTATGCTTTTAAATTGTGCCTTGAGACTTTGTAAGTGCTTGTGCATTTACTCTTCTATCTCTTTAACATACAGGAAGAATTTTTCTCTCACCCTCCTTTGCTGCTATCCTATATAAATAATTAATTTTTATCTCACCACCTGCTTTTTCCAAGTCCAGTGTGATGTGTGACTCAAGTAGTGTTGTGGTCAGCACAACCAACTCCATTTCTCCAGAAACAGGGTGTCACTTCTGGCACATACATAATCCAAGTCTTGAGAAAGTGGAAGTAGGGTCAGATACCACATGCTAGTCTTAAACATATTTTAAAGATTTTTCTGCTTGGATCATTATAGAAACATCTATTTCTATATAGTCTTTAAAAAAACTTTCAGCATTTTATTATCCTTGTGTAGTTACCCAATCCTGGGATTGAAGCAAATGTAATATTATAATAAAGTCTTATAAAGGGAAACCTTTTGTTAATATTTTCACTCTTTATAGTACCGTACTAAGATTAACTGCTCTGGAATTCTACTGTTTCATCAGCCTTTTCCCACATACCCAAGAGAATTCCAAATGTTGAATCTGGAGTTGGAAATTATTAGAGAATATAGCTGTGATTTGGGATTCTACATATCATAGTACAGATATTCTAGATTTTACTCACAATACTTATATAACTGGTATCAAGTAATTTGGATAAGCAAATGAATCATTACCTAGGACTCTTATCCCTGAGTGCCAGTAACTGAATGGCTCTCAAATTTTAACGTGCAGTGGCGTAACTGTGATAAGCAGATGGATCTCTAGTTTATGAGTTAGTAGCTATGACGTGGGGCCCAAGAATTGCAGTTTTTACAGGTCCCCCCAGGTAATGCTTCTGTTACTTGAGGATTACTGTTTGGAAACCAGTCAACTGTTCCTCACTCTCCTCTTGCTTACCTCTGTGCTCTGCCCTCACAGGACAGTCCTGTGTTGTGTGAGCTGTGATGTTCATCACATTGTGGTATAGTACTGTTATCCTTTCTATTGAAATGAAGTTAAAACCATGTTTGCACTTTATATATGTACATATTGCATTTTACATATCTTTATCTATTTTTATTTATAAATTTAATGTGTTAAAATTGCATAATTTTAAAGAGGCATTTAATTTAGAACTAACATAGCAAACTTTTTTTTTTCTTGTGACAGAATGTGTTGGAATCACTAAAAAACATATTAAAAGCAATAGGAACAAATTGGCTAAATAAGTGGTAGAAAACTTCCTCTACTTCTGAATTTGTCTAGAATATTGTCTAGAATTTACATAGAAGGTTATCTTTAATTCTAAAGACAAGAAACTAAACTTTATACATATGTGCATAAACTACAGAAATGTTCTTTTACTTTTACTATGTTCCCACCTCCCTATATCCATTGAACAAATATTGCTTAGCTCCCACCCTATCTTCACAGGAGCGTAATAGGACAGATTGAATAAAAGAAAAATAGAATTTATGGCAGTACCAACTGTGTCCAAGTGAGACATTTAAAATGGCATTTTACCTCCGTATGTAATCTTGAAATGGACACAGAATGCAAATACTGTAAAGACTAATGAAAAACGAAACTAGAAGGGAAAAGTTTGAACCCAAATTAAAGTTAAATTCAAATTATAAACTTACTTTAAAGCAGTGCAAGTGTTGCAAATTCAGTGTCTATGGTCTTTATTTTGTATTTCTCTTATATGTGTTGACTTTGATCTACTTGTTTTTAATGAAGAATATATTACTCCACTCTTAGTGGTAAAATCCCAGTTTAGGAAAGCCTATTTAAAGGTAATAAGCTTGTAAAGAATGAATGAATGCAGGTATTTTGACAATGCTGTATATAAAGTATATTTAAAACTTTTAATGCTTAAGAAAAGTGAATCAAATGGCAAGAAGATAAACAGGTGAGAAATTTTATGGTGATACTTAATGTGAACTTTGGGCACCTCAGAGAAACTCTCAGGTAGGTCTATATTATTCATTCTAATAGTAATGTTCGTTGTGAGGTTGTTGTAAGGGTGCGATCACTCAGTCTTCTTATCTTATGTGTGGAACAGATTGTTGGATAATAATTTTATTGTTAAGGTAATTACCAAAGAGTATTTACAGTATATTGGGTAAAAAGCTATAGAAATGGTATATACATGTACATACATATATAATGAGCAGATGTCCAGAAGGAACATTTACTGGTCACTGATTGGTGGGATAAAAGAGAACAGGAAAAAAGACGAATGCATGTAGCTCACTTCTTCTGAGGGAGAAGAAATAGATGATTAAAGGAGGTGTGAGGCTAAATACGAGTCTTTTTGCCCAGCCAGAAAAGGTTATTGGTTATAGAAAGTGAATGTGAATATATGCTTCTAGGTAACATGGAGTAAAGAATGTATGTTTAGTTCAGCTTCTGAAACTTATAATGAGCCTTTTTAAAAACCCAGAATTCTTATATGTAAATGTATTGTAATACATCAATCAAATGAATTGGGCTCTCTTTAAAAGTAAACTGGCATAATACCAAATATTTTGATTAATTTCATGGATCCCTGACGCTGGTTTATAACTGCTAATGTTTGACCATTGAAGTCTACATAACCTACCCCTCTCCAACAATATTGATTTTATGATGTGAAAATACCCTTTGAGGCTGCCATTTCAATGAGGATGTTCTTGCCAACCATGATAGTTGTTAGAAGACCAATAAAAAGTGGGTGATAAATGAGTGAATGAAACTCATTAAACAATATTGATTTTATGATGTGAAAATACCCTTTGAGGCTGCCATTTCAATGAAGATGTTCTTGTCAACCATGATAGGTGTTAGAAGACCGATAAAAAGTGGGTGATAAATGAGTGAATGAAACTCATTAAAATGTCCTGTGTACTTTTACTTAGTTTCTTTTGCTTTGTGGAGAACAGCATAACACAAAGGTCTTATTTCTATTTGGGGAGTTTTTATGAATGAAATCTGAATTAAGGAAAGTCATAGCAAATGACCAGGTGGGTGGGAGTCTTTTCTATTTATTGCAAAAACTGTGATCAGAGAGTCTAAATCCACTCTACATATATAAAGAAAAATATTCTGTCCACAATTATAGAAACATTCTTTTGCTATTATTAGACTGTGTTTTATGGTTTCATATATATTTGCCAGTGAGAAGTAACCTAGTCTTCTGACTTTGAAAAAGTGTTTTTCTTACATCTCCTTTTATTTATTTATTTTTTTTGCTATCTAAAAAGAAAATTAAATTGGTCTTATGCAATCACCATCCATTTACTTTGTTTTTGTTCTACAAAGGGCACTAAGGAGTTATTGTGTACCAGAAAAAAAATAGACTCACTCCAGTTATTCCAAAAATTGTTTTAATAGTCAGTGTTCTAAATAGTGTTTATGTTTGTCTTAAAAATTGGTTCTAGAATACTGTGAATTCTTTCCTTATGCACTGATACCACTTTCAGAAAAGTTCGCCATCCATATTCAAATACAGTTAATATCAAGTACTGCATATTACTGTCTTGATCATGTATTCAGTCAAACAATAAGTGCTGATTTGTGAATATGGAATTCACTGTTTTTTATTTTAATCTTGCTGGCCTGATAATATTCTGGGTTAGAGTACTGGGTATTGCTTTTGGGCACTGAGGAGACGCCACAGAAGGAGGAGTATCTGAGAAGATTGGCAGCTAGTTGCTGCAGCTGAGACAGTCACTCATTCATTCAGAATTTATTAAGCATCTGTTTTGTGCCAGGCACTGTGTATTCAGTAGGGACACAAAGAATACTATAATATGGATTTCATTTTTATGGTTGATACTCTTTAGAGAAAGAGACAGAGATATTTGGTCCATTCAACCTGTAATATATTTTATGTATAGGGGGAGAATTAATTTCTTCTCTAGAGCAGTATGGATGCCATTCAATTTAATTTTTATCAGGATTGCAAAATCTTGGAAGGACTGTATGCCTCATCTAATCTAGAGTTTTATAAATATATCAGATGATTAAAAATCACCTAGGCTTTTGTTAAAAATATAGATTCTCAGACTCCTCCCTGAAAGAGTCTTAATGTAATGAAATACCAACTATAAACATATTATAGTGCTTTTTGCTGTGATTTGGCAAAATGCAGAAATATTCTTTCATCTGTCTAATAGGTTTCCCATTTTGAGGTTGCACAAAAATAGAAACTACAACTTTAAATCCTATTCTATAGGTGTGTTTCTCTTGTGAGTTAAGATATGACAACTCAGTTATTCTTCTTTTTGATAAATAAAAAAGCTAATGCTGTTGAAAACTAGAGGAGGTAATAATTTGTGGGGAAAATTCTGGTGGTTTGTATGTGTTCTCTACTACCAAGGCCATTCCTGTTTTATATGAAGGTGAACAACAGAGATTTCTTGGCAAGTACATTTTTTCTCCTCTCAAAACAAGTGTGAACTTTTTAATCCCAGATCAGATATTTAGCATGATTCAAAGATGCCAAAATATATGACTTGAGTCTGGACTTCTTTAAAAGTAAATAAATTAGGCTGCATCAACTCTAGAATGATTCCATTATGACTTTTAATTTTGATGAACCTAATTTATATAATTTTGATGAAAATGCACCCAAAGGAGTTTTCTAAACATAGAACACAATGTGCATCATACCCATTGGAATTGTTCTATGCTGTGACCTTGCTGGCTTCTAAGTGAGTTTGGAAAGTATAGTTACTAGAGTTGTATATTGCAAAGCCTTTTATATTAGTTTTCAAAGCTTATTGCATAAAAAATAGCTAATTTTCCTTTTATTTCTCACTGTTGTGGGGATCACATGTAACTACTCCTCTGGTATGGATTGAGAGGACTAGTCTCAATTTACATGACCTAAGGATTTGTGGTAACTTCTTATCTTTGATTCCTTTTCTTTTTTCATTTGCAATTCTTAGGCACAAGTTAGTTAAGTTTTCCCTTCCTACCTCTGTTTTGCTAAGCAGCTGAATTCTCTCATAGAAATGTAGAGTAGGTTTAACTAATGATCAAAAACTTCTTTGAAATATAAGTTGTTATGGAAATGCTAAGTAGTATAAACAATTTGAGGGCAAGCATTAATAAAAACTTCACTGCAAGCATTTTTAAAGAGGAATAATAAAAGTTTCATGGTTCAATTAATATAGTACAACATTGGGTTTTCTAGAAGCATATGGGGCCCAGAAGACCTGCCCCTGTTTTTAAAATTTACAAACTCTTTAATGATTCACCGATTTTAATCCAGTGCATTACCCACCATGGTACCATTTAGTCTTTAAGAGGAAAACTAAAACCAGGACAAAGCTACAAACAAATATCAAAGTGTCCAAGTGGGTATTTCTTCAGTTTATTCACGATATGTTGCCATAAAAAATGAATAGTAAATGAGATAGAGTCGTAGAACAAATCAGATATTTTATGGCTTCCCTAGATAAGTCCAATCACTTATTTTTTAATGAAATGCAGGTCAGATCCCATTACAATATGCTCTACATAACCAAAATATTTTGAGGCTCAAGGTTAATTATTTCATAGTCTTCAAGAAAAATATTCTAAGAGAATCAAATACATTAGTCCCTTGAAATTTGTTGTAACAGAATTTGAGTACCATATTGATGAGAAACATATTGATGAGAAACACTGAATGTTAATTTATTCAATATTTTTTGGATTGTATTTACTACTTTAACTTTACAGTGAATTGAGTCACTCTTTTGCTATTATTAAGTCTAAATTTCTCAATCTGAGAGTCAAGTTGGGAACTCAAATGAGAGAACATTTTATTCCTTCTCCAATTCCTGAGCCACAACACTTTGAAAGTGAGGCACAAACCTTTATATTTAACCCAGAATATTTAGTTTAAATTTATCTTGCACATTTATTTAATTTTGGTGGTTATCTTGTTTTATGTATTTCACATCATGTTCATTATCATTGATACTGTCAACTGCCTCTTCGCATTCCTGTCCCACCTGCCCTTTATCCCCATAATGTAGTTGAACAGAAAAAAGAAGGTTATTTCTTATTCATATTTAAAACTAAGATTTTCCTCATAGTGGGCTGTCTTTTTCTAGTGGCTGTTCAGCGTCTTCTGCTTCTAGCTTGTGGTTTGCACTTCTTCAGCTCATGGACTCTAAGGTCAGTGTCCATTTCTGTATCAAGCTGATGAAAAGGAAATAGATGAAGTGGATTGTCTATGGAAGTTCCCTTAGACACATCACTTCAGTTCACATTTCACTGGGTAGGATTTAGTTTAATGGCCTTGACTATTTACAGAGGACACTGGAAAATCTATTCTAGCAGTTTTCCAGGAGGAGGAGAAAGCAGATTTGGTCAGTGTCTACCCCTTGGTCTTTAATATTTACATCCAGGAATGCAACTTTTGTCTTGCTTACAGGAGGCAAAATATTTCATAATGTACACTTGATTAATCTAATTATTAAAGATTAGTAAGATTCCTTTGATGAGATAGAAAAATCAGGGCTATATTTTCTAATTTTCTAAGAGTCACTTAAGTAAGCCTTTCTTTATGAAAATTCAAATTCTTGTTGGTAGAAACTCTCCAGGAAATGAGAGTGCAATATATTATGGAGAATATTATGCATTTTTAATTTAGTATATAAAAATTATGTCATTTTACCTGAAATTATATTGCATACATACTGAAGAGGAAATATTTTAAAGTTAATATTCCCAATTTTTGTATTTGCTCCTTATTGCATATTGGCATCGTATTTTTAAATATTATGATGAAAATCTAGTCTAAATATAGAATCATTGATAAGTTTTTGTATTCCACTCTTCTTTTCATGAACCAATTATAAATTAGTGCTAGGCTCTGCTTTCTGAAGATTCCTAAGCAAAATTCCATTGCAGCTGGTTCATGGACAGTTGCCTTTTGTCTATAACGTTATGTGGGACCTTTAGAGAATTTCTGTATATTTTAGGATTTGTGCTTAAGAATACTAAAAGTGTATGTGTCTGTGTGTGCACCTCTGTGTGGTTGTTGTGTGCACATATATGATTGTATTGTAATACTGCATTAATTCTCAGGGCATACCCAGAATTGTAGGGCCATATACTTTCACTAAATAACACTCAAATATTTTATTTTCTATGATTTTCTGTATATTTCTTAACTTTTATCTCAAATCAATTGAGAATGTTAACACATGTTATATATATTATATTTTTTATATATTACATATATAAATATATATGTTAAATAAACATGTTCATATGATAGGAATAAGTTCTTTAACTTCTGAGGATGTGCTAACATCTCTTTTATGAGCAAAATATATGTTTTTTTCATAATGTAATGAAGAGATAGAAAATGACATATTGTAATTACATTTTAATTGTTTCCCGTTCCCATTTTCTTGATTCTTTTTGCCTTTGTTATAGATAGATTAACAAAAATCTGAATTTCCAATAGATCCAAGTATTATTATGGTCTTTGGTTTCCTTCTCTTGTCCTTGCAAATTCTGATCAGGAACTTTCATCAGTGCTTGTCCATGTATTGATTTGTGTTTTCTTTAAAATCTTGTGTCTATTTACAGGAAATGAAAAAACTCCAAGATAGTCTGTGAAATTGTTTTAAGTCTTTTTCATGATAGCTTTCTGGCATTTGATTATGTGAGGCTTCTTTCTCTTCTAATAGATAGTTGCCCTTCAGAGAGCACTGTGTAATTAATTACCTTTTCTCCTAGACTCTTTGCTTGAAGAAGACTTTCTGTTCATATTGGTGTTATAGTCCACTGGCAATTCTGCGTCGGGGAGTTTTGTTTGGAGTTGGAATTTGCTACAGTAATATCACCCTCTTTGGAATTCTGTGATTCCTGAGAGGGTGGATAATCATAGTAGCACATATGTAGGTACTTATCTTTTATCTTCCATTCTCAGAGGATTGTTCTTCTGAAAAAAAAAATGAAATGTCATATGAACAAATCTTTAATAAGTAAAAAATAGTTATGAGGTTTTGCACTCTTTGGAGATATAAACACATTTAATAAAAGTTTGTGACATTTTGGACTACTGTCACTGGAAAGACTATATTTTTGGCCTTAAGATTTTGAGTGCTTTCTAGAGATCTAGGACCTTGATACAAGTGGGTAAAGCCAAAACTTCATCCTGAGTGCTTCTTTTTAAAATCTCTATCTGAATGAAAAAAAAAATATAGCAAGTCATCATAATTATTT
Source organism: Galemys pyrenaicus (assembly GCA_019455555.1). NCBI lineage: Eukaryota > Metazoa > Chordata > Mammalia > Eulipotyphla > Talpidae > Galemys > Galemys pyrenaicus. The sequence continues at coordinate 158,093 of JAGFMF010011726.1, forward strand.
GGTTTGTGGCTAGATCACAAATGTCTGCCCAGTGTGTTTATGAATGTGAACATTTTGGAATATTACTATCATTTAAGATGTACTGTCTGTTGAAATGCATGATTAACCCAGTAATTGTGAAATAATTCTTCCTGAAGTCCCATTTCCTCTCATTATGCATTATATTGAAGCAAGTATTATAATTAAAGATGTTTTTAAAATTACTTCAGGAAGTAATAGGATATAGCAATGAAAATTCTTTGTTGGTTTTATATTATTTTGAAATGGATGCATATCTTTGTGCCTATATTATGGTACTTCATTGTCTTAATGGAGAACTGAATGTATATTATTTTGACATGCTTAAAGTGAAATAAACTAGAAAGCAGATTTTCTAGGTAATAGGTAGTGTCTCAGTGAGACTAGACACTAGTAGATAAAATCAGGAAGCCAAGATTTCCTCAGGAAGGGGAAAAGTAATACATAACATAACTTGTGGTCAATAAGGTGTGCTGTTGGATCTCTGAATTTTGATAACATATGTACAAGTAGAATTCATTTTCCCTTCTGAGAGATCTGGTTTTCCACCTATACATTTGTCTTCCTACATTCTCAGTTTTCTTTATTTTTCTTTTATTTTGCCTAACTCAAAAAGTCATTTTGAATCTATATAGTAAGTTTTTAAAAAATAAAATGAAGTGGAAAGGAAATAAAGGAAGGAAAACTGGATAAATAACCTTAGTATGTATACTTATAGTCTATAAAGTTACTAGAAGAGGGGTAGATTTGACTGTTTTCCTGGGCAAGTATATTTTCTACATGGTATTAATAGTCTTTCATTCAAAAGGATGAATATTACTGAGTCACTGCCCTGTTTAAGAAATATCATTGCACCCCATTAGCTCTTCCAGAGGTACACAAGGACCCGGTACTTTTTTCAGGTTTGCTGTTCTTTTCTCCTCAGTGAATCACCGTGTGGAACTGAGTCACTTCTCCAGGTCCTGCTTTCTTGCCTGCTTTCTCCAGGTCTTTCTTTCTTTCTTGTACTTTTATCACTGCTGGGAATGACCTCTCCCCACATCCTCCCAACCACAGTTTTCCCATACCACCACCATCACTTTTCTGTATTTTTTGAGAAATTTCTTTACTTAGACCAAAGACCTGACTCCAATTCTACTCCTCTCTGACACCTTCCTGGGTGACCCTGGGCTCCTCTGACGCTGTTAGTTAATGGTCAGCTTGGGGCCTACTTCCTTGTGCTGGGGTTCTGTTAGTACAAGCCTAGTGATAGACTATAAAGTTTTTGAGAGCAGGAACATCTTTCTAACTTTTTTTTTTAGTATCAAGCAAAGCAATTGGTTATTTTACTCATGGGTACTTGCTTAGTTAAGTAATATACTACCTAGTATATAAAAGGAGCAAAGATGAAGAACAAAGAATACTTTGTAAGAAGGCTGTTGCTAGTGGATGATGGGAAGGCAGTTAAAGGTACTTGAACAAAACCATGCTGCTTGATTTCCTCCTATTAGCTCATTTGTTAATTTTCTGGTTTTTTTCTTCACTTCTTTGTATGGCAGTTTTGAGATGTTCTTAGTGTTTATTTATTGCTTCCACTGAATTTTTTTTTCCCTTTGTAGGGTGGCTTGTGTATTCCTTAAACAATGAAATTGCAATAGGGTGGTTGTTTGCAGAACTTGTAGTGGCAAAGACACTAATGGAGAATTTTTCTAAATTTGGAACTACAATAGGTAGCACCATTGTAGAAAACAGTCCTTTTCCTTTTAGTAATGAGGACTTCTTGTTCCGATACTTACAAGCTATCCTCTTCCCCATAGAAAACCTATATATTGTGCTTAAGAATAGAGGAAAAATAAAAGGATTTTGATTACAGTTCAGCAGGAAATTGCTCCAAGTTAGTTTAAAATTCATTGATACAACATCCTTTAAATATTAAAAATTAATGCATTTTTTGGTTATATTCTACTTCATATGCTAGGTTTCTGAGGAACTTCAGTAAAATGTGTATACAAGAAATCAACTGGTTTAAAGTTTATGACTTTTCAAGCTATACATGTTTTTCAGTTCCTTTTATTTGAAATTATGAATTTAGGAACATTTTAATATGTCTTAAAGACTCAATTAAGATCTTAAACTTTCTGTATGTCTCCATTAAATATGTGCTTTGGTTTCATTTTTGGCTATATTGTAGTTATATGATATTTGATGAACAAAGTTTTCTCTTACTTTGCTGTCTATGTAGTTGAATGGGGTTTCTTCCTTATCTGCCCAGAAAGTTCATTTTAAAAGAGATCATGGAAAGAACAGATGTGGAACAGGCAGGCACTGCATGTCTTTTATGCAGAGCTCTTTGGGGAACCTCTGAGTAGGCTTTTGTTTGTCATACACATAACAAGTATGTCTTTACTCTGAATGATGCAATGGTCCAGTCTCCTGTGGGATAATATCCACTGACAGTAACACCAGAACCCATTAGTTGATCACAAACTCTCTGAATCCATGGGGATTTACCCCAGTCTAAATGAGTGACTAATTCTTCAACTACAAGGTAAACTTGAGGTCCTTTGGGAATAGGGACATGTTAAGGTTGGATTGTTTTTGTGCTTGTTATAATTGTAGGATCATTAAGGAAATGTTCACATCCTGTTGTAGTTGTATGTTCTTAATCAGTAGATGAGGTGAGGAGGTTTCATCTGTTTGCTTCTGTTTTCTTTATATTCCATATTCTCAACCCTATGGAAAAAAATTATGGAATAAGAAGTTTCATAGTCTTCAAGTCTAACTAGACCCATATCTCTTGGCTTTAATACTCTGTTACCAGATGTAAGTATTAATGAGAAGTTATACAAAAGTTTATTTGAATTTACTAATAAAAGTCTCAAAACTTAAAAATAGGTTCTGGAAACAAGTGTAAGCTATCAGGAATCTGTAATTTCTTGATATCTCAACTTCCTTATGAAAAATAAGTTGTTATGAATTTGTTGTATCAAACATAAGAGGTATAATTCAAAAACAAGAGATCATAAAGGATCTAGTGTTACTTAGAATTTTTGCATATAATACTGCATTTTTTCTTAACTATCACCTATAACTACTTTTGTGAATGCTACTGCAAACTGATGTCTATAAGTCTTTCAACATCGATGAGAAAGACCATCATTTCAGGTTCTATCACCATTTCCAATTTTTTCTCTGTCCGAAGTCACTTACGTTAGAACAAATGGAATTGTGACATTCCTTTTTTAAATTATATGCTACCTCTCTGTCCCACCACTAATAGTGAAAGTTTTGTGACATCATTTCACCATTTTGCTGTGTTTTTGCACATTTTTCTGTGCCTATGGACATAATGCTGTTGCACTTTGATTACATTTGGCTTTATGAAAATGTTTGCTTGAATTATCTTTCTGTACCATTGATTATCTTTCTGTTTATCTTTCTTTTCGTTATTTTCTTTCTGATTATCTTTCTTTTTGTTATTTTTATCAAAAATTCTTTTTTGGGGCATGTGAGATATGTCACTGATAAAATTTGTCAGTATGAGGAATTTATCATTTTTCAATTTTTCTCTCATGGCTACATACAGGAAAGGTTGTCTTTGCTATCCAGGTCTAGATAAAGAGTTAGAGCACTCTGTGGGGGTGTCGCATAATAAAATGGTAAGTATCAGAAGAAGTCAGTAAATTTCTATTAGAAACCTAGCTCTGCACTAACAATTTTGGGGACGTTGGATGAGTTACGTTTTGCCACTCTATCAGTTTTTGATCTTGTATTAGTTTTCTACAGCTTTTGTAGCAAATTACCAAAAACATGATGACTTAAAATAAAAACAAAAATAAAGGCCTCCGGGCTCTACCAGAAACAAGCACAAAGTAGAATGAGGAAGTAGACATGGACAAGTTTTAAAGATTTGCTGTTGTATTGTTTTTGTTGACGTGCAGCCGTGATTGATAAAAATTGTATATTATAAATTCTGGGGTGAGGGAAGGGCAAGGTATATATTTTTGCTTGTACTCAACACATTCTTTTGAATTGAATTTAAGATCATACATGTTTTGCCTCTTGCAAAATATTTACTAATGCACAGGCTCCACAGAACCCCTATTACTGAAATAATTCTTTAGCACTGAGGCATGATGGTGGCATTTGCTCTAGAATTAAGCAAAAGGAGTTGTATAAGAAATCTCTCTTATAGTCTGGATCAATTGTCTTTTTAAAGCTTCTCTCTAGGTTCATTTTGTGCAGTGCATCTTATTAACAATACAATCGACTTATTAAAAGTATGCTCAGTGTGTTTTTCCTAAAATTTATCACAGTATCTGGACTAGATTGGGCATAAAATAGAAAGTGATGGTGCACTGATAAGATGGTGATGGGGAATACATGGGGATTACAATTGATGGCAAGTATATGTAAATTTTAAAAAAATTTATATTAATAAAAAAAGGAACTAGAAAAAAAAGAAAGTTTAGTTAACAGGTGAATGAATGAGCCAATGTGAATAAAAAAAGGAGGTTCTTACATGCTGTTAGCATTAAATGACTTAATAACTAGGAAAACAAATTACAGAGGTACAAATAAAAAAATAAAAACATTAGACAGGATGCCGTAAGGTGCATTAAGATGTATAGAAGCAAAATGATTTGGTTATTCAGAGGAGAATGAGATGATATGTGGCTCAAGGGCAACTTGGAGAAGAAAGCATTTGGAATATCCTTGATCAATGACCAGAATTTCAATCAAAAGTCATCAGCTAGTGCAATGTGGGGAGAGAGAATCCACAAAGTTGTGGAGGTGGAGGAAGGGAGTGGGACATAGCTCGAAGCAGGATCCATGTACCTGCTAAGTACAGTTCCCATGTTGATCAGACTTTCAGTCTGGAATCCAGAAGTGTCAGAAAAGTCTAAATTTAAACCTGGTCTTTTAGGTCATTTTGAAAGAATGTTTTTTTCAGGGTAGGAGGGTAAAATGTTTTATTTAACAGTTGATAGGTTGATTTATAATATTAACAAGTGTGGAAACATGATAGCTGGGCCTATAACTCTTGCCCTCAGTTCTGTAAATATTAGGAATAGATGTCAGTGAAAAATAGAAATGGAGAAGAAAGTTTAATATTAAATGCTTCAGGAGATTTGTCAGTAAATGGTGATGGGATGGAAAATAGAAAAACACAGTAGGAAGTAACATAGCCAATTTTGAAGTCCAAGAATGATGCTAGAATTAGAGGGATTGAAGGATATTGATAGAAAAGATAGCTAATGTTTTGTGAGGTTCTCTTTACAACCCAGGGGCTTTGTTGCTGCATTTTCTTTATCTCATGGAATTCTTTTTGTTACACTTGAAGTGGTTATTGTTCTTATTACATTTTACAGATGGGGAAATTGAGACTTTGACAGAGTAAATATCTAGGTCTCGCAGTTAATTTAGTGAAACTTCTAGGACTTAGATCTAGATACCTTAATTCTAGAGTTGGTACTGTTGACTATATTTGTCATGAAACTATCAGTTTAATAGCTGAGTATAAGGTTAATGGGTAGAAGTTAAAGAAACATTTGAAGAAAGGTCACAATTGAAAGCATGGAGGTCTTTAAATTAGTAGGCATTGCCTCATGAATTAAAACAAAATAGTGGGACTCTGGTAACAATATCAAGATTAATGTCACCGAAACTTTTAAGGATGGTATCTTATTCTTCTTTAAGGTTCACAGTCACTTTATGCATGCTTTGTTTAAAAAAAAAAAGTTATTGAATATTTAAATAATGAATCAGTTTTTCAGTTTCAATCCTGAATTCTTCTACCTACCCTTAAGGTTATATTTAATAATGTCATTGACTTGAAGAGGACAAATATAAATCTTTTTTCAACTTTTGTTGCAGAATTTGAAAATGATTCAGTTTCAAATTGTGGGGGCTATAGTTGGCTTCCATTTTTCTACCTGCTGTATGTTTTCCTCAGTGGAACAGGCCTGTTCTATGGAGGTTATGCTAGAGTAAGACTGTGAGAGAAGTTCAGTCTTTTCTTTGTTTTGAACGATTTGTAAGTTAAAATATTGAAGGGACAAATAACACATAAATGAGTGTGAAATTGACTTGAGAGTCTTTTTACTACCACTTCCCTCCGAGTTCTTGAAACTTCATTTTACCCACAGTTCTTGTAGAGTGTGCATAGAAAACATTATTAAATAACCTAGGAAAATATATACTATTTCCTTTGAAATATACACATTACATTCTGTTAAACCTGCCAATATAACAGATCATCAAGTTTCCTATATGTGTCTTGTTCTTTTAATCCCCATTGTTCTACAGTCTGAATCAAGCATATTCATTTGAAGGGCTTTAAGTAATGAATAAAAAGGAATTCAGAATAGCTGTATGACTGTGTCAAATATTTTAATGTTACAGTGCTGTATTTCTTTGGGTGTTTTCTTGAATGACATTTTTCACATTGAGATTTAAAATTTCAGCTATAACAAAAAAAAAAAAATCACACCTAAACTCAAAAAATGTCACAGAGCTCTAATCTCTATCCTGTGTGTCCTCTTTTTTTCTAGTACTGTAATTGAGTGCTGTGTTTAATATGGTCTTCTTACATAATTCATCACACCTATCTTTACTAGGAAAATGAATGGAGTGGGAATTTCAATAAATGTTTTATTGAAATCAAGGGAAATCAAACTTAGTTGCATTAAAGATCAAGATTAGCATTTGAACAAGTTATTTTTATGGTTTGAAGTAAAACCACTTTTACAGTCAGCAATCAACAAGGCAAACATTCCCACTATTTTGCTGTTGTAATGATATTGGGTGAGTGGTTCTCATTTTGAGCTCTGCATTAAAGTCACCTGGAGAGTTTAAAGAACAAGCACTCCACCTCCATGACTCTGACTTAATTGGACTTCAGTGAGGTTTAGGCATGAGGGGTCATGGGACCTTCAAGGTGACTAATATTATTGGTTGGTGTTGAGATCTGCTGTGAGAGGAGACTTCAGGGAGTACAAAGAAGCAGAAGAAAGTACATTCATATAAAATATTTACCTTTTAAGTGATGACATAGAATTTCTTAGAAAGGAAATATTGTCTAATTGGTCACAAAAACTAAACTTTTAGTTCTTCTATTTTGAAGGGAGACACATTAATCTTGATATTGTTACCAGAGTATAAGAGAATACATATTCAGTTTTCTAGAAAGCTCCTTTTCAGTGTGTTTCTAAACTCACTTAATTTTTGTTTAAGATTATTAGTTCTCAGCTCTGGGCCTAGCTTCTAGTCTGCCCTCCTGCCCCCATTATTCCAGTTTTTGAACTGAAAGTGTACATTGATTTATAATTGATTAATTCAAATCAATGGTGTGAATGTGACACAGTGAGAAAGTTCCAGTGATTACTTGCGTGTTTTTTCTCCAAAATAAGGAAAACATGGTTACTGTTACAAAATGATATCTGGCCACTTTGTGGAAAGTACTTGATCACTTTGACTGGGTTTGTTTTCTCTGTAATACTGGGGTACCACACATTGCTAAATTGCATTGACTGTATTGTGTGTTCATTATATTTCAAGTTCTAAGTGTCAGTTGCTTTCTATGTGGTATCTCCTTTAATCCAATAAAACTGTTATTTTCTAAAATCCCTTTGTTATAGATGAGAAACACATACCAGAGACATAATTAACATGTGCAGCATTCTGAATCTAGTTAGGGTTAGGATGTGTATTCAAGCAACCTAACACCATGATGAATAGTACAGGGTAGCCATACTGCAAAATGAAAACAAATTTTTCTGTTTAATCAATTGGTTGAGATCAGAAATTTAGTTTCTTATCTTCCTCACATTCAAAATTTCCAGAGAGATATTTTGTTATTTTCCAAGTGAACAGCAGATTTTCCTGTTGAGATTAATAAGGAACAAGTAAACTGCTTGCAGTAACATCTGCCTTTGGCTCGACTAGTGGGAAATGGGTGCTCTGTGGTGCTAGTTGGGTTTGAGGACCTTCCTGAAGCTTACAAAACTCCCATTTTTCACTTCCAAACTGTGGGAGGATTGGAGGAAGCATAAAATACAGCTCGTTGGGAATGATGAATGAGCTTGATGAGCATGTGTAGTGAGGAACAAAACTTGAGGTCAGATTTCAGTTAAATTCCTGGCTCTGATACTCATGTATTAAAAGCCACCAACTTTTTGGAATCTGTTTCCTCATCTTTAAAATAGAAAAATGATAGCAGTAAAATCCTTAACTTTAGGGACTGAAGATCAAATGATATAATACTCTGTAAAATCTAAATAGAGGTGTTCTTAAAACTGGTAATGTTAATAAAATATGTTTCTGTCTTCTAACTAGAAAATTTTATTTCTTTGAAATGCAGAAAAAAAAACCAATGAATTTCTTTTACTCTACAACAGTACTTGATTTAAATTGTTCTCATCAAAATACTTGGACGGACTTTTACTTCCCCCAAGTATTGAAAACCCCCTAGGCATTTAAGCAATCTCTAAGTGTACCAATTACTGTCTAATGGGCAAATCCCCTGATCTTTTCTCAGTCTTCAATAGAATTGTAATAGCAATAGACAGTCATTAAAAAATATATGTGTTGAATGCCTACTGTGTGTCTGGAATGGTTTTAAGTCATTGAAAGTAAAATTGGTAGAATAAAAGCAGGGGAAAATGAAATTGTCTGTTAAGCTCCTGCTGTGTATTAAGTGCTATATATAATGTCATTTAATGTTCACAGCTGCCCCACAAAATGTGTTTTATAACATGTTTCACAAACCAGAAGTCTTAAGTTAGAGAGATGTGCCCAGTGCCTCCTTGGCATGGAGAGAGTAGAACTGGGATTAAAACTCTATCTTCTCTCCCAGAAAATGGTTTTCTTTGACCAGTCACTAACTCATAAACTTATAATTTGCCTAGTCAGAATCCTTTTGACCTTTGTATTTCTATGAACATTTCAGATAGCTACCTGTGCTTAAAACAGGGAAGCCCCAGCAGTGTAGGAGAGTTCCTTTTTGACCACATCTTCACCAATATTTGTTGTTGCTAGCTTTTTAAAAATGTGCCATTCTTACTGGTGTAAGGTGATATGTCTTTGTGGTTTGACTTACATTTCCCTGATTGTGAGGGATATTGAACATTTTTTCATACACACACACACACACACACACACAAAACCAAGAATGCCACTTTTGAAACCCTTACTCAATTCCTCTCCAAATCAAGTCAGCTTGATCTTGATGGACAATAACTTCCATTTTGGTTGCCAACCTTTAGCACTCATTACTTCTTGCTATAATTATTGTAGTAGGCTTCCAACTAGTCTTTCGATTTTAGTCTCTTCTCCATTCATCCTAACTGTATAATGCTGCCTGGTTACTCTTGCTAAGTGCAAATCTAACTATTTCCTTTCTAGAAAACCTCCCATGGCCTGTTATGGTCTACAAAAATTGCCAGTGTTCATAACTGTCTTACTGTTCAGTGTGTATGACTAACCACATGTAAGCCTTCTCTCTCAACATTCTGTTTCTCATACATGATATCAGTGTCTTTTCAGGATTGTCTAGTTAGAATCATGTGGATCTTTTAATACATAATACTCAGGCCCCACTTGAACCTACTGAGCCAGAATCTTCAGGGATTTGTAAGTTTTTATGGGGTATGGAAAGGTCCAGTGGGCTTTTGAGAGGTTTAGAGCACAGGTATACTCCTGGGGCTTATGCTGTGTGGTGAGGGAATCCGTGAGTACCACCTAACATTGTGACACTTAGTTGTATCTAAGTTCTTCTAGCTATCCTTTTTCACAGAGATTCAAACCAAGTGCCAAAAAGCCCAGAGACAAATTAAAGTGAATTCTACAAAGAGGTGATTTTCTCTGAAATTTATGAGCATGAGATATTTTAAGGTGAACACAATACAGAAGGGAGTTTAACTTGTAAATGTGTTTAACTTACACGTGAAGTATTCCACTAAAATTTTGTATATGTGTGTGTGTGTATTTGTGTGTGTATGCATGTATCTATATCTATCTATCTATCTATCTATCTATCTATCTATCTATCTATCTATCTATCTATCTATTGGAGGAAGGGAAAGACAGTGAGAAAAACACGCACATATATGCACTTTACATAATTATGTGTATATATGCATATGTGATTATAGTCATACACATGCATGAAAAAATTTATAAGTATAAACAGACACATACATATATATGGCTTGCTTTTCCCCAAAGTGTTGGCTATGAAAAGACTTATAAAAAGACTCCCTAACAACTTGTAAAACAACTTATAAAAAGACACTGATAATAAGATTATAAAACATTAAAATTTATCAACAAGAGTAGAAAAAACTTTGTTTTTATATAAAACTCTATATTATCATTGACATATCTGTTCAGTAGCTCATTGAATTAAAGGTCATTGCTTTTCTCTTTTCTTTCATTTTCTCTTTTCATCCCAGTTTGCAGTGATAATAAGCAAAACTGCCTAGTTACAAAAATTCTCTATTATCACACTACATATTTACAGGTGTTTATATTCTCAGTAAAATTTTAATTTTCCCCAAATTCCTTTTAAATATAGCATTTTTATGAACCTCCAATTAAAAAAAATGCAAGTAAAATGGTAGCATGTAAGTGTTTTGTTTTTGAAAGCAACAAATCTAGACCCTTTGGCTATCATACAAATTAGGCTGAGAAGTAAATATGGATAGATATTTAATTGGAAAGTGGGGAAATCATTTAAAACCCCTAAGTAAAATGATATATTTAATTATACATTCTGAATGTGACCAAGTAGTATGAATACTAATTTGTTTTTTCCTGTATCCAACTATTCTAGTCATTCATTCGTCTGTAGCACATAGCCCCTACTATACACAGTGCCCTATATAATCTGAAAATTTTGCTACTACCTTAGTATTTACCAAGTACCACTGACTTACTCAAAACTAAAAAAGCTATGTGAGAGCTGTCATTCCTTCCCATATTTATTTGCTTCAACATTATGAAACTTTTAAAATTATATTCATACCAGATCTGGCATGAAACTCCTGGATCCACTGTCTTGTTGGGTAAAATATTTTCTCTTTTTCCAGGTAGAACTGGTAGTCTAGATATGTGCTGTTAATTAGTTCCTTGACTTGATTGTTGCACCAACATTTGGGCCATGGTCACTATCTATACGAATTGTACATGGTGTGTATGTTTGCACCTAACTCTTGGGACTATTCTCTTTCTTGGTAGGGAGAGGAAACTATGCACAGCTTGGAAGAAACAGGGAGAATGATGCCCTTGCTTCAGCTATCCTGTCTTAGTGGAAGGAGGCAGGACTTTGAAAATAGATTGGTGTTTAAATTCAGTCTTGGGCCTCCCTGGTGCTGCAAGAGTTGAGCACCGCACTATGGGGCTTCTGCAGCCACTGCAGCATGAGTTCGATCCCCGGCCAGAGAGGGGACCTACATGGCGCAGCAGACCTCTCCTGTCTCTCCTGCTGCTCCCCTCAGCAGTGTATGTCAGTCGATCTGCCTGTTCTGCTCCCCACTCTGTCTCTAGTGAATCTTCTTACCCCCATGCCTCTTGCCTATACCCCAGTTCTTGTATGCATAAATAAATAAAATCTTAAATAAATAAATAAATACAGTCTATCTTAACTCCATACTTTTTGATGTTGGACAAATTAATATTTCTTTCTGAGCCTTAGTTTCCTCATTTGTAAAATGTGGAGAATATTATATAGCTCATGTATTTCATCTACTGTCAAAAATTCACTTCCTTTTTATTATCAGTAAATATTTGTTGTATCCAATTAAGTGATAATACATTTGAATTACATGTATCAAATTAATTGTGATTGCTTCTTTTCCAGTTGGATTCCTATTAAAAGGTAGATGTTTACAGTACCCCAAGTTCAAATGTTGAAGTCCTACCCCCAGTATGATGGTATATGGAATAGGGGCTTTGGGGAATAACTAGGTTTAGATTAATTATAAGAGTAGAACTGTCATGCAAGACTTAGTATGCTTGTGATAAGAGAAAGAGAAAGGAGAGCCCTCTCTCTCTTTCAGCAAGAAGTTTACCTTTGGTGAGGATCCTCATCCAGACATTGACAGCACTTTGTTTTTGGACTTGCTAGCTTCCTGAACTGTGAGAAATAAATTTCTGTTGCTTAAGCCACATAGTCTGTGGTATGTTTTTATAAAAACATGACTAATATAATTCCTTTACTAATTCCTTAGGGCAAAGGCTATAATTTATGTCTTTGTTCAGGACCCCTGGTATTTGCAATACTTGGTGCATAAGACTCAATAAGTACCTCTTGGACACAACTTAGGCTATCGAGTAACTCATTCCTCATGTGCTTATCTAAATCTGTACTCTCCACTGATAATGCTACTCACCACTGACATACAAAAACCCAAGACAGTTTAGAAAATGAACCAAAATAAAAACTTAAAATTTGATTAAAAGACCCATAGGGTCTTTTGTGAACCAGAATAAATTTAAATTTTTACTGTATAATGTATTAGCTTTAATTAATCTGACCAACTCATTTTATTCATCAAATAACTTTATGGACCTGTTTCCATCATGAGATGAAATTATATAATTAAAAAATTTGAAGATTTTCTTATCTTGTACCATTACTTAAATATGTTTATTTATTATGTTTATTAAATATGCTATTTCTAAATTCCTGATTTTAGGCTAACACAGAGAACTTTCTTTAGGATATAATTCTTTGTTTCAAATGTATTTTCTTGTAGCAGGAAGTGATAAAAACACATGGCACACAGTTAGTGACTGAAGAGGAAGTTAATGGTGTTTGTTTTTCCTCCTGAGTTAGTAGTTCAAAAATTAAAAATAAAATGTATCTTGCCATGTTTGGAAAATACACAGAATGCTTTGATTAAAGAATCACGGTGGACCTAATTTTTTGACATTAGTATTTTTTTTGATATTTACAAATTGATTTTTAGATTTGAAACTTTAGGCTTTGCATTTTATTTTATAAATTGTAATGATTAAAATATCTAAATGACATTAACTAGACAATGAATTTGCTTCTTCTTTACCCTGCAAACTTAGAAGTCAAGAGAAGGTTTAGAATAAGGTATTTTGTAATCATTGACAAGGACAGATGATAGTGTATGGATGCCATGTCAAGACTGTAATGACTGTAAGACAAAGTTTGCTGTGGTTTTCTAGCTCTAATGGGGAGAAATAAACAAAGGTTTTTCCCAGCTTTGTACTGAAAAACCAAACCAGTTGTGATTGGTTAGTCTTGTTTGACTCAAAACCAGCTTTTTTTTTTTTTTTTTTCCCGAACAGGAGATTTTTGAATATCCACATATTTGTAGCATTACTGAAGATGGTGTAAATGAGATGGGATGAGGAGGGGTTATTGCAGCATAAGACAGGTGATTGAGAAAATCTACAAAACTTACTATAGATGCAATTCTAGAAAGTTAGAATATTTTTAGTTTGAGAACACCTTCTGTCGTTTGGAAAGGAGAATGTGACTACTTTAAATGTGTTTCATTTAATTAAATTCAAGATTTATATGGTTTGCTGCTGCTGCTGTTGCATGAGTATCATTTTGACTTTTGCTTGGCTATTGCCTGATGGTTTGCAAAGATTCAAATGTATTTTGTTATGGGTGAAAAGGAGTTCCTTTAGTAGATGTTGAACTTTAAATTGCAAAATCCCTATGTACACTTCTGCTGTCAAATTTGGCAGTAGTCATACACCCTTGGAAAATAACTTTATGACACCTATTGAGTGGAAAGGAGCACAGTTGTTTACCACGAGGAAGAAGGGGATACCAAGATATTGTAGGGATTACATTAATTACATTATTTCACTCAGGAACTGACTTTGAAAGGTCATGGGAGTAGTAGATATTTTTAGATTGGTCCTAAATAAAAGTATAACTTTAAAAAATAGACTGTAAAGAAATCATCTAGTTCAGTGTTGTCAACTACTAGTGGACCATGAAATCAATTTAGTAGGTTGCAATTAAATAATGAAATACAATAGACCATCTTACAGCATACATATATACGTGTGCATATATTGAGCTTTAATTTATAAAATTGATGCATGTTTTTTTTTTTACTTCTAAGCATGTTTCTAGATGTGTGTAAATATACTTAGTGCTCCTACTGTGGAATGTATTTTTCAGTGTGAATATTAGTTGAAGAAACATGAAAGTCATTGCTGAGTCCTCCCATTTCACTGAGGAAATTGAAAGAGGCTGGCAGTTTGAGTGGATCTCCTTAAAGTGGTTGATCTGTCATTCAGTATCCTGTTAGAAGACTTTTTTGATCATCTGCACCTCATCTACATAGTCCCTTTTAGTATTTCTGTATTGTGACACCAGAAATTGGATCAAAAATGCTGATTCTGTGGAGATAAATCTACACTAACCCTGTCAGGCTAAGTACTTAATACTTGTGACACCAAATGAAAAAGAACAGTCTTTACGGCTGTCTCTATAGATAAGCTCAGTTATTTTCCACAGGTTAAATCAGGTGGAAAGTTGGAACAATAATTTAATAAATTACATCAATAATGCAGGTGATTTTTATTAACTTTCAATAAAGCTACTGAGTTCAATAAATATTTATTGAGCTCTTGCTTTGTGCCAGACACTTTCCTCCTCTTTTATGGGGAATGAATATCCATATATTAAAATTGATCCTTCATCTTACTTGTGGGATACTAACCATTTTACTGAAACATGAAGGGTTTCAGGGTTGTTTGTCAAAGATAATAAAGTACAAAGTGTATTCTGTTTTGTTTGGTTATTAATTGAATCTAGACTACTAATTTATTGCTTGAGACAGTTAACAGCATCAGGGGAAAGTCCCAGATGACTCCATGAGTCTCCTTTTTCTTGATGGCTGTCACTATAGAGCGATAACCATTGCATCTAAACCAGTGGAAGGAGAGGTGTAAGCAATCTGATTTTACTGGTGGGTTCATAAAACTGTATTTCTTGGTCCACCCTTTTAAGCTTTACTAATTTAAAATAGTAAACATGATGGTTTTTACTTGCATTTCTTAAAAGATTTATCTATCTGTCTGTCCATTCATTCATTCGTTTATTTATTTATATAAGAACTGTGGTACAGGACAGAGGTGCGGGAGGTGAGGGAATTCACCAGAGAGTGGGGAGCAGAACAGGCAGCTCTACTGAAATACAGTGCTGAAGGGAGGAGTGGGCGAGGCAGGTAGGTCTGCTGTACCATATGGGTCCCCTCCCTGGCTGGGGATCGAACTTGTGCTGCTATGCCATGGATGCTTCACATCCATGGATGCTCAGTCTGCTGTGCCACCAGGGAGGCCCTTATTTGCATTTTTGATTAGTGATTTTTGAACATTTTCCTGAGGTATTACATTTTCTTCCTGTTTTTGAATTTTTGTTTGTGCTCATTGCATTTTTCTTTTTGACTGTTTATTTTATTGCTGATTTATGAGAACTTTATTATATTTTTGAAATTATTTTTATTGTGAAAAATACAACATGTGTTAACATTTTAACCCTTGTTGGGTGTATACTTTTGTGGCTTTAAAAACTTTTATGTTGGAGTCTCCCTGGTGGCACAGTGGCTTAAGCAACACACTATGAAGCAAACCACAGCCACTGCAGCATCATTTTGATCCCCAGCCAGGGAGGTGACCCACATGGCATGGCAGACCTCTCCTGCCTCACCTACTGCTCCCCTCAGCAGTCTATTTCACTCGATCTGCCTGTTCTGTTCCCCACTCTGTTTTTGGTGGATCTGGCCTGTACCCCAGTATGCATAAATAAATAAATCTTAAAAAAAAAACCTTATGTTAATCTGTAATAATCACCACTATCCCTGAAACTTTTCTATCATTCTAAAGTGGGGAGAAAAAAATTAAACCAAAACAACCCTGGTTAGGTTCTGTGAAGTAAGGGCAATATCTCAACCTTGTATGTGTTGTGCAGGACTTCTTTCATCCTTGGAAAGAGGAATGTGAACTCACTTTCTTTCCTTTTAATCCCTAGTAATATTTCTCTAGATCCAAAGCTTCCTTGATTATTGCTACTTTTACTTTAAAAGATATACTCATATATTAACTAAACAGGGAAAAGCTGTTTTAATATAAGCCATCTTACAGAGCTAGTTCTATTTTGTTGTCTATAGTCCTCCAATTTTAATTCAATCTACTGGTGTTTGATGTTTTTCTCACTTGCCAATGTGGTATTTCCAGCTGTGCATAGAAATTAATTTTCTATTTGAATAGACAATCCCAGGAAATTATCTATTAAGGTTATAGGAGGCAAAGAGAATGTTGCTTTACTTTTTTTCCCCTGATAGTCTTAGTACTGTGTGGAGAGGAAAAGTGTTGATTTAAGAGCAATTTAATTTTTTTTCTTTTCTAACTAATATTATTTAATCTAATAAGCTTTGCCACTGATCAGTCACACAGGTGGCCAATAGTAGATATATGTGGCACTGAAAAATTATTTTGTATTTAACAAAAATGATTTTAAATGGATCTTCTAGAGACTCTTTGACCTTATATTTTTGGGATAGAACACCCCTTTTTGAATCTGTTTCTGTGGAATCTCAAAATCTAAGGTCTATCAAACTTTATATAGAACCCCAAGGACTATCTGTGTTTTGGAATTGAGAATTTATCATACTTTAAGATGGTGTTATAGAACATATAACTATGTTATATGTTATGCCACTTTAATGGATTTGGGTTAGCGCCTAGTAATATTTCTGCAGTGAAGTCCAGAGATGTTATTAACAAATTATTATTAATGAAGACAGTAAACAGCATTATGTCTATATGCCACTTTTATTGCCAGATGAGTTTACATTAGTGGCCATATGAGTTATGAAAGGTTTTTTATTCTTCATGATCATGGATAAGGGACAAAGAAAATTTCACCATTACTATTGGGGTTTCAATTCTTCTTGGTAGAAGTTGCTTGGCTCCATGTTTTAGCCATGCCTGCTTCTCCCTAGCCCCACTAAAATTGTGGACTCAGCAATTTCAGTATTATAGACTCAGCAATTTTGGTATTACGGACATCAGTTTTAATCCTTTATACTCAGCATGTTTGCCATTGTGCAAATGTCTCATCATATCTTAAACATATGTATGTTTTATGTTTACATATGCAAAATGTTTATAAACGTGTAATATTCTCCATTTTCTCTATTGCTCTGCATTGGTTATTCTCAGTACTTGAAGTGGCATTTCCTCTCTTCTTCTTGTTAAATTTACCCTCTTCTCCATTGTTCTGCTAGGATAATTTAGTTTCTCCTTATTATATTCTCTATATTCCTTGAAAGATTTGTATCTGCCTTTGTTATAGCATGCGGTACACTACTCAATAATCACTTGAATATTTATTTCTCCCCACTAGTATCTTTTCTGAGAATAGTACTGCTCTGTATATGCATTGCCTTTCACAGTGCCTGGCACATCATGAATGCAAAGATTTTTCAATTAAAATGAATATAAGCAATGTATTTGGAAGTGATGGGTAGAAATTGGGGAGGAGTCAGGGAAAGAGTACGTCTAATAGAAATGAATTCATGGACAAGATTAATGAGCGGAACAGTGGTTTATTTAGATTAAGTGCATATGAAGATTAAAAAAAAACAAAGCAATTTATATGGCTTAGAAAATTAGGAAAATTTTAGAAATGAGCTGAAGTTTGTGACAAACCTTGACAGGTGGACTGGACTGGGGTAGGAAAAGAGTGCTTGTTGCTCTCTGGAGAATGGGATATGTTGGAGAGGGATTGGGCAATGAGGAAAGAAGAAAATATTCAAGCTATTGTCTAGTTCCAACATTAATTCTGATTTAGGAGAGTGATGTACAAAAATGGTCATTAGTCCAAGAAGGTCTGGATTATGTAGAACAATATGTAATAAGGAAAGGAATTGAATCTGTTTAGAAGAACATGCCATCATGAATTAAAGACTAGAACAGGAATGAGGGGTTATTTTTACAACACTTCTGCAAATGAGTATATCCATAGAGTATCCAGTGTTGTCTGATCTAAAGGATGTGGAAGGGCTTGGTGGTTTACACCCTTGTGTTGAAAACTTATAAGAGATCATAAGGATCTGAACTGAGATAACAGGATGAAAATGGGAATGGAGAAAAAGAGTATGAAACTTTTGAAAAATAAACCATCATGTAATGGTTAATTTTTGTTTCAATTTGACCAAGCCAGAGGGTCTTGAGATATTTGATAAAACATTATTCTGACAGTTTCTGTGATGGTGCTTTTGGATAAGATTTACATATAAATCTTTAGACTGAGCATATTGTTTTCTGTAGTGAGGTGGGCCTCATCTAATTAGTTGAAGGCCTAATTGGAACAAAAGGCTGATTTCCCCAGGTAAGAGAGAATTCTGCTTGACAGCGTAGGAATTAGATCATTGGTTGTTTATGGTTCTACAGCAGCCTGTTGTTCTTTGCACTGGGGCATTGGCACTGCAGATTTTAGACTTTACAGCACCCATATTGCATGAGCCAGTTCATTATAATAAATATCTGTTTCTCTGGCGATCTCTAGTACATACAGGATATGGAAACTGACTGGATTTGGCTACCAGAATGAGGGAAGAATTAAAGATGACTTAAAAATTTGGGACTGAAACTTCAGGAGAATTATATGTAAGAAATAGGAGTAGGAAAGTTGAAATAGGCAGTTGTGTTGAGGGAGAGTGGGTTTGCTTTTGATTTTGTTGATTCTGAAGTGATACTAGACATTCAAGTTAAATTATTTATTTATTTATTTTTTTTTTTGGAAGATTTATTTATTTATGCATACAAGCACTGGGGTACAGGCCAGAGGTGTAGGGGGGTGAGAGGATTCACCACAGAGAGCGGGGAGCAGAACAGGCAG
>JAGFMF010011726.1:177142-192098 GCA_019455555.1 Galemys pyrenaicus
CTGGCCGGCAGCAGGGATCGAACTCGTGCTGCAGTGGCTGCGATTTGCTTCGTAGTGCGTTGCTTAACCCACTGCGCCACCAGGGGAGGCCCTCAAGTTAAATTATTTAAAAGAGTTGTAGTAAGGTAGTTGACTTGTGTAAGTTCAGTCTGGTGCAGCTTCTTAGAATCATCTGCAAGCAACTGAACAGAAATCATATATATGAGAGACTCAAGTTCACAGGGGAATGAGAGAGAAGAGCAGAGGCCAAGGATTTGATTGAAGCTTTCCAGGAGGGAATTATAGAGCTACAGGAGAAAGGTGAGACAATGCATAAAAAACTACTTGGTTAGCCAAGTTTTCTCCTGACATTAGTTTGTTTCTTGCTGTAGATGTAAGATCCTTGAGAGCAACATTTATTTTTCACTTTAAGGAAAATGGAGGCAGAAATGAGGACTTTTTTGCTTTCGTCCAACTTAGTATTTAAATAGATATATAGAGTTAAGTTTGACATTTTAATTCCTTTGACTTTGATTTTCCCCCAAATGTACATTTCTTATAAAGGTGAGTGATTGATTCTCAAATTCATTTTATTTTTGTGTGTATTTATGTTCAAGTCATGTAATCCTTCAGGATGGTCCTGTGATATCTTAGTTCTGTTAGTGTTATGTATAGGTCGAGGGTCTGCTTTTACTGTTTGTCCTGAAATTAGATCTATGAGATTTAAAAAGAGACTTGCACATTCAGGGACATGTAAAAGCATTAGTAAAACTTTTGTGACAACTTTGCTCCACTTATAAGTCACACTAATGACTGCTTTGCTTCTCAGTAATTTTCCATTTGTAACATTTTATACCTGGATACACAAATGTAATGCAATTGAACAAGAAAACAATTATCTGTCTGGTGGAAATAATGTACTTATCTCATTGAAACAATTGACTTGTTTAAAAATATACAGAAGTTCTAGTTTTGCTCTGACTGTGGTTACCTGTAATTTGTAAAAGAATTTCCAGGATGGATTAAAATATAGATGTAAAGGGAGCCATTGAATCTACTAACTGTAAATGATAAATTTTAATGCAGAATTCCCCTCTCATACAAAGCTCTATTTGGAATCATTTTAGGTTTAAAAACTTTTTCAATAAGCTATGAGTTCTGGCTGACTCCTTGGAAAACTGCACTCACTGATTGTATCTTCTAGTGAAAGCTTCATGTTGACTTATGGGTTCTATGTCAGTGGAACATTTCACACTTTTTGGCCTGGCTTAGATGTTTCTTGGCATTTTCTAAGGAGTTTAGAAAATGTCATCTATAGGATTACATTGGGTTCTGGATAAATCCTAAAAGTCATAATTCATTAGAAAGCTAATTTGGGATTTTATTGGGTTTTGGTAGTGGATTAACACCATTTGGGCAAATTGAGGATTCCATTTTTTAAACAGTATTTCCAAGAACTTACCCACTTTAAAAATAATACAAGGAAAGACTATTTTCCTTTAGCCCAATGCTTATTATTTCAGTTTCTGATGTTTTCACAAAGCTCAATGTCCTGTCTTTTAGTCTTTTTAATCCCCCCATCTTCAGAACTTTCTAAAGCTTCTGAAAATCAACACCTTTTTAAAAAAATTTTTTTTTGTAAAGAGAGATGCTCTGACTCTTGATTGACTTTAGTCTTGTGGTGTGCAACTTACTTGGATTTTCATTGTTAACAAGCTGTTTGTTTCCAATGCTAGTTTATTTTAGTTTCAACAGTGATTATTAGTCCCTGTATGTGTTCAAGAAATAGTTTGGTCCAGCCCTCTGTGCATGTCAGGTAACCAGGCCCAATTCCTTAGTTTTCACATGCACTGATGGCATGTTTAGGCTGGAATTCAAGACCATCTTACAACACAAGCTCCCCTGTGACTGCTCAAAAAATCTGCCTCCATTCCCTCTCCCAGGTTTTGTTCTTTTGGTAGTTTTCCTTAATGCTTTTAAAACTTAACTCCCCCATATTTCACATTAATTTGGAATGCCAGCCAAAAAATTGTTTTACATTTGGTTGGGATTCCAAACTATCATGTACTGTCTCATTCCCCTTATATCCTGAGCCACAAAGAAATAAACAGAGGGAGGATAAAGGAATCACAACTGCCTGTTAACAAATAATAGAAAAAATGGTAAGACCCAAGAATGAAAGCTAGCTCTCTATGGCTCCAACTAGTCCCTGTTGAACTGTTGGGACAGAAAAGAAACTTTTCCCTACCTCTGTAGTGTCTTCTTGAACTGATTCAGTAAACAAAACATCACACAGATTAACAGGAAGAAAAAAGCTAATTTAATTACATGTATATAGAGAATCTATTTGGATGTCAATTTTGGAGTAATTGGGGAAAGATAAGTGTTTATATCCTCTGTTAAAGAATGAGATAGGTTTCTGGGGCTCCAAAGGGACAACAGGGTGACTCATGGCAAAAACCAGATGCTCTGTAACTGGATGTTTGTCCTGTGTAAGAGATGGTTTATCTGATAGGTTATTTCTGGAGATAACCCTAAATGCGGATAATTTTCCTAGTCTTCATTCTGTTATGTAGTTTAGGAAGCACTAATAGCCTCCCTGGAAGCCCACAGCGCCTCTACTGACCTTAGTTTGGGATAATCATATGTCAAAGTGGCGTACCTTGGGAAGGCCTGTCCTTCAGAATTTAACCACCCAATCATATGTGGAAAAGTATGGAATTGCAGTTCCCTCATCCATAGGAAGTGTTCCTTTCGAATATCTCTCCTTTTGGTGAATTTCTTTATCTTTTCTTTGTCCTTATCATTCTTGTTTCCTACTGACATTCTGATACCAATGTCATTGCCATTTCTCCCCTGTAAGATGAATTATTTTCCCTTTATTATCCTGAATAGAATTGAAAGAACAAGAGTAGTGAAGTCAGCCAAGACAACTGATTATTTCCAATTGAGGAAAATAAATGAGAAGCAGCTCATAATGAGAGTTGGCACTTTGTGCATGTGCTTAGAATACTTCATAGTAATGGGAAATGAAGAACATCTCTCTACTCTCATCACCAGATTGTTCTGGCATTTTTAAGAAGAAAAAAGTGCAGAGGATATTTATCTCTTTATTTGCCATCTTTTGTCTAAGCTCTGCCAGCAATCAAGTTATATATCAATAAATATATTCCTAGCTATAAGAAAATTCAGATAATATCTTATCAAATCTTGCTTTGCCTCTGGACCTGAGTTAAGTAAAATTTCACACCAATGAATTCTCCTGAACTTTTTATTTGGTTTTTAGTTTCATATTGGTAGGTTTCACTACTTTATTTTTTCCAGATATTTAAAAGTGATTATCTTGTTTTTCTACTTTCTACATTGATGGTCTTTAATAGTTACCTATAACATCAAAGAAATTATTTCAGTTTCATTAGTATTGAGAAATCTTTGCCTGTGCAGCAAATTATTCCTATGGGCAGACATTGTACGTAATTCAAAGGTAAATGATAAATAATTTAAAACTCAATTATGTTCTGGATACTCAGGCCTTCTCTATTGTTATTGTTAGGCCTGTTATTTGCTGTCTTTTATTAGGTTCAGAGCGATTTAGGTAAAAAGATACTGATTTGCACATAGGTATATTGAAGATGTTATGTTCTAAGATGTTAAGATTTAAGATGCTCCAATACCACTCTTGGAATTGAAATCATCAAATATAAGATTGTTTCTAAAGAAATAGTGTAACTGACTTCTCCTGGGGCAGTCACAGCGTTTTTGATTAGTGGACTTGGAGGAAATTACAGTGCAAGATGGAAGACAGCACCCAGGAAATAGCACAGCAGAAGATTTGGTGCACACAGGCTGTAGAGAGGGCTAGACCATGGACTCCAGGACTATGAACCCAGGTTGAAACTTAGTTTGAACACTAATTTCTGTAGTGTCTCTGTTGTAGTTTGCGCAGCTGCATGTTATTTACCTAAAATGTTCTTGTGAGGAATTAAATGAATTAATACATGTCAAGCATTTTAGAACTGTGTCTGAAATATCACATGTGCTTTATAAATGTCAATTATTAGTCTTCACATTCTGAATTGTGTTAATGGGTCAAGATTTACCTGTATTTTTAAGTGTTTTTCTGAGTATCTAATTGTTTATGAAACTGAACTAGATTGGTCTTTTCTAAGGTGTTTCTGACCTTGTGTTTTTATAGGTGAAGTGTACATCAAGAGCCTTCGTGTACATTATGAGCCTTCGTTTTGTTTAATTTAATATTAACAATTTTTTTCTGACTCCTTGGTGTCTGTGTGAAATTATTAGATGTTTTCAGGCAATTTATCTCTTACTGCCATACTGTATATTATCTTTGTTATTGACATTGGTTTGAGTACTAAAATTGTCCTTATTCATACTTGCTCAGATTAGACAGTGAATATTGAAGAAGTAACTTTCTTATTGGTAGATCTCAAAAAGCACTAAACAGTTGGGTATTTAGGATCATGTAGGATAATACACTACTCAGGGGAATAATACCCCACTAGAATAATACCCCACATTCAATCTAGTATGTTTATCGTGGATATACCCATTTCATCATGCAAGGAATACTGAAGAAAAAGTGTTGGAGGGGGAACCTAAAACTTTTATTTTAGTTTGTGTAATAATTAACTTGGCTATATAAATACAAGGAAAATAATTAGCATAACAGATTATGTTGAATGTCCAAAGAAATATGTTTGACGACTTTAATTTTCTTTCCTCCTACATACCACTTTCCAGTTTGTTTCTGGCACACCAGATGTGTCTTAACACAGCGCTGGATCCGGTTAGAGTGTGTGAACAACCGGTTAGAGTGTGTAAAATGGTACTTTGGTATTTTCTTAATTTGTATTGCTTTGAAAAATGAAATACTTGAATAGTTTATTTTATGTTTGCTTAATAATTTTATTTCCCTTGTCTCTGTCTATATTATTGACTTGTTTTTCTTCTGGGTTTCATGTCTTTGTGGGATAGTTTATACCCTGCTTGTAACATAGAAATCGACCTTTTATCTTTTGTGTTTTATAAACAAGTTTCTGCAATGTTTTCCTTTTTCAATAACTTGTACTTTTCTTAATATTAAAGATTGAACTGTTAAACAAGATTTACTTTTTTGTTTCCTTTATTGACTCAGTTTAGAAAGCTATCATTTATAAATACACATACATATATACAGAGATGCATATATATGCATGTATTGCATACATATAAAGGAGAGATTAATATATTGCAGTATAAATTTTTATTCTTTTTTTCCTGAAAATGCCAACCTATTACCTCAATATCATTTTATTAAATAGCTTTCCTTAGACTTCCACCCACCATTGTTCTGAATTTTCTTTTTTACTATATTACATTCTTAGATATAATTAAATATATACCAGACTTTATATTCTTACTCATTGATCTATTTCAAATTAAATATCAAAAATAAACTGTTTAAATTATATTGCTTCATAATGTTTAAATACCAGTAGGTTCTCCTTTGCAGAAATTATTGGGCTTCTATCATATCACAGAAGAAATACAATGATAGAAATTCAAATTTCCCAGTTTCCCCACCACTGGTAATGAAAGTCCTACCAAGAAAGCAGATTTGTAAAACAGTGTTTATACTATAACATAATAAAAACCATAAAGGAGAATAAATGGAATTGTGATAGCATCAAGGAGAATAGTATATCTTTGCTTTGTTATTCCATTAGAATATATTTTCTAGTTCTAATGAACGTTCTATGGGAGTTATTGTTATTTTACTATGTCTATCTCATAACTTAAAAACATTTTTTGTTATCATCTCAAAATTATTGTCATTTTTTGTTTTCCAATTAAATAATGTAGTTTTCTTTAATATGGAATATTTGTAGGAAACTTTTCAAGTTAAACATGGCTATATTATGAATATAATAATATTCTAAAAAAAGCTCTAAAAAAGCTTTATTTTGGGCTCTATAATCACAGGGAACATTAAAACACATACTCTCTTTTTCCTTTTTTATAATTTAAATTTTTAATTTTTTTCTATATTTATATATATTTGTCATCAATTGTGGTTCCCATGGATTTCCCACCACCATTTCACCTGTGCACCATCACCTCAGTCCCTAGTGCTCTTTCTGCTCTCCACCCATTCCGTTCCCTCTCCCCACAAACTGTCCCCGATTTGTCCTTGTCTTTTTGTTTTTGTTGTGCATTATTGTTATTGTTGTTATTTTTCTTTTCTTTGGTTGCTTATTTGGTTCCTTTATATTCTTCCTAGGGGTGAAACTTCAGGTATCATTCATTGTTCATACTTCTGGGATTTGATAAGATTTAGCATATGCATAAAACACACAGTTAGAAATGTCATTGATGTTTTCTGATAGTTAATTTTTTAAAACAATAATAGGCCAATGAGAAGTTGTTATGTCAAGAAAATGATATTCTTATAAAAATTTATTTTAAATTGTAGATAACAATCTGTGTTTTATAGCTATAAAGCTGCAAACTGATAATTTTTTGCATGTGAATTATAGTTCTATCATTGTAGCTATTAACTGGTGATGAGGAAATAAAAGATGGTAAGGAGTTCTAGAAAATTAAATTAGCAGATCAAGTAGTAATAATTTCTGGATTTTTCTCATAATTTGTTTAAGTACTACTTTTAAAATGCTGAGTAAAGTTTATTTCATTATTTCAGTTTTCCAATCTGTGTTTTATTTAAACATATTTTTGTATTCACAAATTAGTTAAGGAATAAGTAGGACCTCTGTGACGTAAATCAACAAATCCCAATGGAAGACTGTCTTTGGACGGTCTCTTTTGTCTAATTCCTTTTATATACAGGAACACTTCTCTTGGCCAGGATCCCATTATAAAAAAGGAGAAAGATAGAAAGGTAGAGAGATGTGGGGGGATAAATATTCCCAGAGAGACTCCTTGAATATCAGCCTTTGATTACTCAGTTTTTCTTGTGGCTACAGGAGATTAAAGAATAATGAGGGATTGGTTTCCTATATGAATCATAAAAATAATATGGATGTACACAGGGCTATTGCCATGGAGAAATGGGTGACCTTTAAAAAATTGAGGGATAAGCAATGTTTAGGAATAAAAGAGCAGGCATGATAAAACTGTTACAGAAAAGATAATGAGCTCTCCATTTGAGAGACAACTTCAGATGTTTCTTGGTTACCCAGATCACAACCTTTCTCATTTTTCATCGCTACATCTGCCCTAATATCAGCTGCAAACAAAACAAAAAATAGCTCTTTTATTTGAATCCTTTTTTTAAATTTGTGGAACAGATTTAGTCATTTGTGTCTAAAATGTTTCATTATATATTATATCTATTCTAAATTGCAACAAGATCACTGAGAAGAAAACATAAAGAAAAAATTGAGTTGTCAATGAGAAAGGAAAGAAAGTTGAATAATAAGATTAAACTAGTATGAGGATATTAAAAGCTGTGAGAAACTGGAATATATCATATAAATTATGTGTTGTGTACATCCTGAGTAGGAGTCTTATAATGATACTGCTTCAGAAAAAGAGCCATGCCTCACTCAGATGTGTGTGATCTGCATTATGTTTTTAATGCATCTAATTTATTTATCTATCTATTTATTTATTTAAAGATTTATTTACTTATGCACACAAGCACTGGGGTTCAGGCCAGAGGTGTGGGGGGTGAAAGGATTCACCACAGACAGAATGGGGAGCAGAACAGGCAGATCAACAGAAGTATACTGCTGAGGGGAGCAGTGGGCACAGCAGGAGAGGTCTGTGCACCATGTGAGTCCCCCCACCCCCTCCGGCAGCAGGGATTGAACTCGTGCTGCAGTGGATGTGGTTTGCTTCACAGTCTGTTGCTTAACCCACTGCGCCTCCACGGAGCCCCCTATTGCATCTAATTTAATTTGCCCTTTCATTAAGTTCTAACCTATTAAGTAGTCAAAGGTACTGTCAATACACCTTTTTTTACCAGCTGTCTTTTTCCTTAAATTTTATTTTCTTTACTTATTATGTCATAATTTCCAGGATCCTAAAGTTCTTTTGGTCTGTTATCAACTATATGCCATTGTAGGTATGTTCAG
The DNA here is from genome assembly GCA_019455555.1 of Galemys pyrenaicus. Classification (NCBI taxonomy): domain Eukaryota; kingdom Metazoa; phylum Chordata; class Mammalia; order Eulipotyphla; family Talpidae; genus Galemys; species Galemys pyrenaicus. Next base: position 185,218 of record JAGFMF010011726.1, read on the forward strand.
GGTTTTGTAACCCTTAACATTCTGATTCAGTCATCTATTTGTCTATCATCTACTTAAGAGGCACTATGCTAACAACTTTTTCATATCTTATCATACATTACTGCCTGTAAGTGTTCATGTTGTAAACACTTTATGTATGCCCTTAATATAGGAGAAGAATAATAATAGGAGACTAAAGAGACTAATCCAAGCTCATTGGATTATATTGCTGATCTTGCTAAATTTTGCCAATATGTGCTTAATTTTGGCTAAAACACAAGTCTTTAACTTTGAAATCAGGGTTTTCGCCACAGCCATGTCCCTGACTCTAAGCACTTCCCTGTTTTACTTTGCTCTCTGGCTTATTTACTATTGAAATATTATCTATTAGGTAAGTTGAATCTAAGGCTGCTCTTATTATCTGGGTCAAATTATGGAACTGAAGCATTGAAATGCTGATTACATTGTTGACAGTAGTCAGAGGTTTCAGATTAAATTTCTCTTCCTTGAAATAAGCTTGGTTGGTGCTTAAAAACAGGAAGAACATTTCTTTAATAAAAAAATATTATTTTTGATCCTGATGTTAGTGTTTTTGGACTACTAAGGACAGCCACAGCAGCATAATACTGTAAATTATCTGATATAATGAGAAAAGTGAGGTATATAGTAAGAGTTCTTCCAATTTAGTTGTGTCCATTAAACACCTAGTATATTATTAGCACTTAGTATACCATTAGTACCTAGTATATTCTACATGTAGTATATTCTGCAACATTCAATGACACAGCCTTAAATAAGACAGCTCCTCTAACTCCTAAGGAATTTATATTACAGTGAAGAAAATTTAAATTTATAATCAGATTGCTAATTAAAGAAACCTCAAATACAAGTAGTTGTTTATTAGAGTCAGATTTGGCATTTATCACTTACATAAGTTTCTACTAAGAGAGAGTCTTAGTTCAGAAAATATAAGGTATATCAGCTTGTAGTATAATTTTAAACCTTTTTCAAATATAACCCACATTTTACCTTTCGAACTAAAGGATGTTAAAAACAGTTCTTTATAATGTAATTGAGTCACTTACAAGCCTATTTTAAAACATCACTTCCTTTTCTTTCTTTGCACCCTGTGACACATAAACTTCCAGAATCAGGGAAGTATTGTTTTTGTTTTTAGGTAGTTGCTATATTATGTGGAACCAAAACTAAGTTAGTATGAATAGTGTTTTTCAGCCTGAGGTAGTAAATTGAATTGAAATTTTCTTCTTTCCCCTTCTAAATATGGACACGAAGCAGTTTCTCATGTTATAAATTGACATTTAAAAAATTATTCATAATGAAATAATCCCTTTTATTTATAGCCAAGTTCATCATTTTAACACTTAATCTTCCATGACAGTCTGGAGGAGAGGAAACTTGGCAACCATTCATTATTATCTGTTTTTACCATCAGAAGGTATTTATTTATACAGCAAGAGTGGCAATGACGTCAAGGATAGGAACGAAATACTCCTTAACATTTTTTACAGGGCAGCCTTTCCTTTGGAGTCATGACAGTAAATATGACCGTGATTACTTAAAATGCATGTGAAGTCCCTGGAAATGCAAAAGCATGTAATTATAGCTGTGGAAGGAGAATGTGTAATAATGAAAAGAGAAAATGTCATCTTGGATTAGTGATTTGGGATCCCATCAGTGACCATCCACGCAACAGCATTTCATTTACATTTTAAAGTAGCTTACAAAGCTATTGTTGGAACTGTGCTTCAGTGGCACCTTTGTGCTTATAAAAAGCTATTCATTATAGAGGTCCACTAACTCACAGCGCCAGCACTATAAATCTAAGAATTTTTGAGAATTAGATTCTGGGGCCCTGTTACTTTATCTTATAATAATGTGTGAGTTTATATAGAGAGTGTTAGTTTCTGAAGTGTTTTAAACCTGATAATGCTGTGATGTGTTGAGGGAAATCCAGTGTCAAGGGTATCTTACATTTTGACTTTGTTCAAAATGTGTATGTGAGTTTGATGAGCTTCTATGAAGGTGCTAATGTCCTTATGATATTTTCTAAAACAGTCATAGTACTCAATGGCTATAATTTGATTATGTCCTTATCCAAAGTTACATAGGTGATCACTGGTGTTTTCTTAACTCATGAATAGGATAGAACAGGAGGGAATGGGTATTCAAGACCTATGCTTGGAAAGAATGACTTTGTGGTGATGCCCTCAGCAAGAATATTTGTGGTTATTGTGCTGAACTCTGCATATGAAAATGTTCAATTTTCATTTACATTTACCAATACCTATCATAGTAGACATTGCTTTCTGGATGGAAATAATGTTTTAAGTAATATATAATAGATTTGTTAACATAAAGTACAGTAATTGTGATTATTTCTATTATAGTCAGTGCAGAGTATTTATGAGTATATAGTGGAGAAAGAATGAGAAGAGTAAGAAAGGAACAATGAGCTGAGAAGGAAAAGATGAGGAGACTTGGAGGGTTGTGAGGGAAGGTGGAGAGTGGGTATTGGAGGGACAAAGATCACTATGGTTATTTGAGTAAAGGGTAAATCAGCCCCACGTAGAGGTACAGGTTCAAGGATTTTCATAGGAGAGAATATTTACGATAATAAGAGATCAAACTATTCACTGAGGTCAATAATTCTTTGCCTGTGTTTCTTTGGGTAAAGACCTATAAAAATGAGAATGCCTGTTTCTTTTCCGTAATTTAAATGGTTTCTTTTTTGCATGTTTCTATCTAACACCCAAATCTGACTTCATCCTAATTTGGTGACTAGGATGGTGATGGATAGGATAATGAATGATATACTATGGAGATTTAAATGAGAAGAAAAAAGTTTCATTATTTATTATTCAGCAGCTTAATGGGATTCAGTTCTAGAGTGTTCTGTTTGTTCCATCAAAAATAATCATTACTTCTTTATATAATATTAAATTTTGTTATAATAAAATTTATTATTAAATTTCATTTAGTGCTGCTATTGAATGTAAGATCACATAATTGTGGGCTATAGCTGAAGTTGTGTTGTCAGAAGATACAGGTATGAATCCTGCTTGCATCATTCACACCATTTTTTATAGTAAGCATGTTATTTAACCTTTATAAACCTTTGTTTCCTCATCTGTATGATATGATACTAATTGTATGAGCATTTGAAGATGGGTAAGATAATGCAGTTGGTGAGTTTCCTAAATCAGAGGAGGAAATTTTTTCTGTGTCCCTCCCTGGAATACTGGGACAGTTAGAGAAGAGCAAAATAAGGTTTCAGAATATCATATTCAAATTAGAGGCCATCTTGTACAGATGAGGACCAAACCACCTTTTTACATAAACCTTTTCTAATCGAAGGTAGTTGTTCATTTATTATTGCAAAAACCTTGTGCCTTGGATGTGTGAGCTCTAAAAATATACTTCCCGTGATAAAAATAGATCTCTCGGAGTTCTGAGATGCTGCTTAATCAGAACCAGCTGCAAGCTGTCTAGAAAATGCAAGTTATATGAGCCAGATGGCTTTTGCCCTTTTTGCTTTAGACAGCATGTAATTTGGATAACTACAGCTACAGTAATACATTTTGCCAGTCACACTGTTTGATAAACATATTTGTTGAGAACAGCCACTTCCAATTAGAGATCCAGTAAAATGTTAATTTATTTTAATAATTTTTCCCTCTAGGGGAAGGCAAAGAATACTTTTTTAACAGGTTACAAAAATATCTGTTTACAAGGGAGAGTATTATTCAAGAGTTATTGTGTGCCAGTAGCTAATTTTTAAGTTTGGCATTTAAATAGCAATGAGGAGTACTCATGACCTATCCCTTTCCTTCTTATAATCTAGTATATATGTGAGGGGCCATGATATTCCATATTTTATAGTTATGTTTATTCTAGCTGTAGGAAGATAGTTGGCTAGTTTTTAACTTTCTTCTATACTGAACTAATTACTACAAACTCTGATAATAGCTATTATGTTACTGTTTGTCCACAGATCATTGTTAATGTGGTGTTTATGGCAATTACTTTTATGAGAATGTCTTCTGAGAAGGAAATTTCTTGGTCAATCTGGTGTAGCCATAACTGATTCCCGTCAATTGAAGACTACTACAAATGCAATCACTGATATTAACCACATTCTTATTTCATCCAGTGATTACTCAGATAAAACAGTAAAGTTAATTGTTTGTGTTATTTACTGTAAGGCCTAAGTTCAGATACAACTTGCTTTTAAGGGATGTGATCTGGCAGTTCTTTTGTTTTCATTGAAGCACTTTTAAGCTGTGGTCTCCCATTGTATGTTATGAAATATTCCCTACTTTATTTCTTGAGGTATCTACCAGGTAGTAAATAATAGTTAACTAAATACCCCTGAAAGATCTTATGTGACATAATTTTTCTTTAGTTTTATGCCTCCCAGTAGGTTAAGTTTAGCACTATTCCAGTGGTTGTTTTTCTTGTCCAGTTTAAAAAGGGGAGGCTCTTTCAGCTATAGGATTAGTAAAGTTAGAGCATAAATTCCATTATAGTAACTAAGGTGTTATTTACTTATAGCATCAGAAACTAGGTAATATTAGCATTATTTACTATACTATCAGAAGCTCTGCTAACCATTTTATGCATTATTATATCTAAACCTCAGGATAACCTAACAACATTACATGACATATATTTTTATCCTGTTTTAATAAAGAAGCAATGACTTTGGAGTATAATTATTCAACATCATACCGAAAAATGTCAGTCAGAATTTGAAGCTACTGTTGTTTTAATGGGTCCGTCTGACTCATGCTCTTTAATTCCACCCATTAAGCTACGAAAGTGTCATTTGATTTATCCAGAGCTTTTTTCTTTCAGGAATAAACATGTCGCTGTCCATCTTTGTATAACATTGATGCTTGTTATAATTTATTTTAAGCTCAGATTAATTTGTAAAAGGGTCTAATCTCTCTCTGCACTTCACTAGCCATATCATAACTGATGTACTTTAAAAGAAAATATATCAATGGGGAAATCTCATTTTGATGCTTTTCCAATATGAAGTTAAAAATTATATAACTGTAAGCACTTGTGTGATATGAATAGCATAACAACTAGTGTTATTAAAAAAACAACTAGTGTTTTTAGGATTTACTAAAATTCTATTTTTATGCCTCTATCAAACTCTAAGTAATAAGATAAAGAAATTCATTAATAAATGTAGCAGAGCGTACTTACTCAGTGTGTTACAGGTTGCAGGAAATAATGCAAAACATTATTTTAATAGCCATATTAGTTATAGTCCTGTCCACCCAAAATAAACTGATGGGCCATGAAAAATATTTCATGAAACATTTTTGATTATGTGGGGAGATTATACTGTTAAAATTTTTTACATAGAGAATGGTAAAATGTTATTCTTGAAAGATAATGTAAAATAATAGAAAAGCTTCTACTTAAGTACTATAGTTTAGTAATAGACTTATGATGGCTGTTAGCAAATAGTTATTTTTTTCTGGAATTGAAAGAAAGATATAGAGTAAAAATATTACTTTCTAGTAAATCATTTATATTATAAAGATAATATAATCATTTCATCCCTTTTTCATCTCTCATGTAATATACTCAATAAGATATGCATTCAATGTGAGACCTGATACCTGATTATCTCCATTGAGAAAAGCATTTAACTTTATTAGATGAGAAATATTTTAAACAGTGTACAGAAAGTCTAGTCCTGTCTTTTATGTGGAGAAATATAGCTTGGAATGACATATCAAGACTGAGTTAGGTCATAATACCAGTTTTCTGTTAATGTGTGGGACCCTGTAGTTAGGCTCTGGAAAAGACAGGATGTACAGAAAGTGCTCTCTGCCAAATTAATCTATGTTTATACTGATGTGGGTAAATCATTTCTCTTATACTATCTAATGGTTTAATAATATAATGAGCATGTAAAAAAATAATTGTATCCTTTCCTCAAAGAGCTTTTTAGGCAATTGACACCAAAAGGGGGCATTATTCTTATGTGACCTAAAATGTAATTTTGCAGTTTAGTGATTTCAAAGAAAATAGAGGGAGTTTTTCTCTTTATCTCCAATGGAGCTTCATTGCCTTTGTCTTCCTGAACTGAAGACAAGTATTGGACTGAAAATACATATTATATACCCTTGGGCTTCACTGGCATATTCCAAGCTGTTATTGTCAGTCATAAATACATATTTAGACAGTTTCTGAAACACTTCTTGTTCCTTGAAAAGAGGAAGCCAGTCATCTTGGCTTATCAGTTTAATATGTAATATGACTTTCTAGAGCACTGCCATTTCTTCACTATGATCTCTCTTGTCTTGGGCCTCTGAGAAGACTTCTCCTGCCCCCTTTTATTTCATTAGAAAACCACAATTTTATTTCTAGTTATGTAGTAGTATGAGATGTTTGATTGTGGAAGTGGGGTGGGGAGAAAGGAAGGAAAGAGAGAAAGAAGGGACATTGATTGAATGGGTTGGTTTTATGTGATTAAGTCTTTTCCCTCAAAACTTTCCAACTGTTAGCGTATTGAAAAGTTTACAAAAGAATCTCAGTCATTTTAATGGATTTTAGTTGAATCCTTTTTTTTTAAAGAGAAGCAACAATATTGTGTTTTGTCTTTGAAATTTATTTATTTGTTCTTTTCATTATGACTACATAATGAGAGTATTGTGTTGTGAACCTGAGAAGACTGAAACAATTGGATAATGAGGTACTTTCCAAGTCCTCATAATTAGTTTTATGGTTAATAAACTAAAATTTGCCTAACTTATATTTTATTTTTTTTATTTTTTTTTTAAAGATTTATTTATTTATGCGTACAAGCACTGGGGTACAGGCCAGAGGTGTGGGGGGTGAGAGGATTCACCACAGAGAGC
>JAGFMF010011726.1:192161-322263 GCA_019455555.1 Galemys pyrenaicus
CCTCCCTGGCCGGCAGCAGGGATCGAACTTGTGCTGCAGTGGCTGCGGTTTGCTTCATAGTGTGTTGCTTAACCCACTGCGCCACCGGGGAGGCCCTAACTTATATTTTATTGTTTGAACATTTTCTGGAAGAATAATGGGCTAAAAGGGAGAGGGATGCTTTTTTTTTTTTTTTTTTTTACAATTGTCATCAGACATCAGTCAAATTTATTTATCAGTTGATAAACATTTGTTCAGAGTCAAAAGTATAATTGAGAATTGTCTCTTCTAAAAAAAAAAAAACTTAAAAAATGAGGAAAGGAAGAATTCACCCTGAGTGTTCTTATGTGAACAGAATGATGACTATTACTTGAAAAGTTGTCCTGCCTAGTGTTCCTAGGGTTGCATAAAAAATTTAAGCCACTTACCAGTTTCCTGGATCTCAAAAAATTTCACTTTTGTTATTTTGATAATAATTGATCTTAAAATTTAAATGTTATCAACTATAACGTAAGTCAGTTACTACAATTAAAATAATTTTAATTTTTTTCTTTTCATTAAAAAAGATTTATTTTACTTATGCATATAAGAACTGCAGTGTAGGCCAGAAATGGAGGGGCCAGTGGTGGTGGTGGTGATGAGATACTTCACCAGAGACAGAGTAGGAAGCAGAGCAGGCAGATGGACTGAAACACACTGCTGAGGGGAGCAACGGGCAAGGCAGGAGAGGTCTGCTGTGCCATGTGGGTCCCCTCCCTGTCCAGGGATCAAACTCATGTCACAATGGCTGGCTAAAAATAAAATGATTTTAAATAATATACTTTGATGAGAAAAAAAAATAAAAATCATGTTTACAATAAAATGTGAAAAAATTAAATATCACTAAGAGGCTAAGATAGTGGGCAGGGATGGAATATGAGAAAACATGCTGATGAGGCAAGATTAGAGAGTAGTAAGAACGTGGAATCTAGATGTTCTTGTTTACTGTTTCTGGTCAGCATTGTTATTTTCTTGCTTTGTGGCCTTAACTCTTTTAGCTTCCCTTTTCTCACCTGTAAAAAAAAAAAAAAAGCAGCAAAGATGTTTACTTCACTTCATTGTTTACAAAAATATATGATAAGCAGATAATGCTGGCACACATAGGTACATTATACATATGTGAAACAACAAAAATATCTATGGAAAAGTATGTTACTTTGGACAGTGATATATTTACAAGACCTGAGCAAAATGAAAAATTCAATGATGTGTAGCTGAATATTAAATTTATATCATAATTCTGAACAAGAACTTTATGATGAAGGTGGGGAGCCTTGGACAAATGCTTTTTGTATCAGTGAAGAGTGTTGCTTTTGTTATATGTTTATAAAAGATTTCAAGGATATTCATAGAAAATATTAGCCATGACTCTATTATGAAATGAGGAACATACCAGGCAAAGCAATCCATAGGCAAATAGTGCAAATTTGAAAATGAAACTTATAGATGTGATATGTTCTGTGGAACTGCCTCTAAATGTATAAATAAATATACAGTCAAGGTTTCATCGAAGGAGGATGGGGAGGGAAGGGGGTAGGTCTCAAACTGGATTTGAGAATGGGTTGACCTGTACAAGGGTAAGGGAGAAGGGGTACCCTAAGTCTGGGTATGGCTTGAACACCTGCACAGAAAGGGATATGCTTGTGTTATTATTTTGCTGTTAGTAAACTGATCTAATCTAGAAACCTGTGTTTACAATTCAGTACTCAAGGAGATCCTAGTGGTGGACTCTTATTGTTGTCTTATAAATATATTTTATATATATATGAAAAGGAAATTAAATTGTGAGATAGTCATCTACCTTTGGTTTCAACTCTTTCTTTTTCAAGTAGGCCAACCAAGAAAACTCAGACTTTAAAAATCATATGATTAGATAGTTATCATTACTGCAACATTTTACATTTTCTTCTTCCCAGGTGCGCTCATTATGAATTATCCTGACTACAGGATAATTTTTTTAGAAGTAGCATTTTCTGAGGCCCTGTATTGTATTATGTATATTGGCCTCGGCATCACATTCTTACAAAACAGGTGATGTCCCCATTTTATAGATGTGTACATTTACTTTCTGAAAGTTAGATATCTGGTGAGTGTTGGTACAGAATGCTCTGCTTTGTAACTTGATGCATAAGAAAATCTGGCAGGGGACATTGTACTTTTGACAGGAGGGAAAAGACTGAAAAAAGTAACATTCACTTTTTAGGCTTCAAAGATAGGGAAGTTGGTCTCCCTTGGAGGAATCCAACTTGATTGGTATATAAGATATGGTCATAGCACTGTTCCTCTGGTTCCTGAGGAAGTGAAATTCTTCACTAAATTAGGTTGTGGTCTTCCATATTTAAATATAGTTAGAGCTTGCTTTAGTAAAAATGTTAAAATCCATGGAAAATTTGACCTCAGGAAGAATCTAATATTCAGTGATGAAAAAGAATATCTTGTTTATTTTCTACTGAAATAATCATGAATTTTCCACATAACTGTAGTTTTTGAAGAAAGTGAATTAGTTCCCCATTAATGATAAAAAAATTACTTTTTCTGCTTTAAAAATTATGATGATGGGTACAAGGTTTATAGGGTGTACAAAACTCAGTTTCTCAAGTATAAAAAATACTTTGAAAGCTAGACTCATTCCTGTTACAAAGATTTCTTTAAATGTTCTGCTTGCTTTAGGTTATAATTTTGGTTTCAAGTACTAATGGAGATTTTCTTGCAAACTAAACTCTGGACTGAGAAAAATGCTTGTGAATTCCTTTATAAGTAGTGCTTTTAATTGTAGATCTTTTTAAAAGGAAGTTAACACTTAAGTATATATTAATTCTTGACAAGGACCTTATTGAACCTAAGCAAAATGTGTTTTAAAAAGGCAGGTAGCTGTTAGCATTATGTGAGAATCTGAAAAACAGAAAGTAATTATTATGTTTCTTAATCTTTTATTTTTTCCAAAATGGAAATGTCTCTATTTTTTCATATTATGAAAGCACTTCTTAAATATTAAAATGTATTCAAACAATGCTGAATAGTATAAAATGAAAAGTAAAAATTTCCTATATTCTTATCCTACTGAGATGAATACTGATTAAAATTTAATACATACTCTTTCAGAAAGTTTTCTTTGTAAAATAAACCTATATTGCCATCAACATATATTTTAAATAGCATGGATTATAGTATATACGCTGTTCTTTAATTAGCTTTTTCTTATTGAATATTGACTTGTTAATCTATTTCTGCTTCAGTAATCACAAATCTACCTCTTAGGTTACTAATTTGTTTTGCTGTTTTAATAATAGTGTGAACAAATACTTACTTTGCATGTTTTTGGACACGTCTCTATTTTCTTAGGCTAAATTTCTACCAGTAGAACTGTTAAGAGATAGATAATCCATATTTAAATTTCCATATACCTTCATAAGCTACTTTCTAAAAGATTTTACCAATTTATTCTCTCACTAGCATTGCATAAGAAACTATCTTTGCCTTACTCTCTTACAATACTAGTAAATCATGCAATTTACTAGTGAAATAAAATAAGCAAAAGTTAAATATTCAGTTTTTGCTATTTTAAAAATGAAAAAAATGTATTTCCTTGATTTATTAGTGAGGTTGGTAAAACGTCTTAGGGTTATGGACCATTATGTTGTTCTACTCTTGAAAACAGCTTGTAGATGATGTTTGCCACATTATTCTGAGGTGTTTATATTTCATATTGAAGAGCTTTTAATATTTCGTTGGTGTGTTGTAAATATTGACATACTTTTTGATTTTATTATGATGTTTGCAGCAAAAAATACTTAAAAACTGATATATTCACTTCTGCCACTCTTTTTGCTTATGGTTTCTGCTTTTAGTTTCCCGGATTTTGCTTTTTGCTTCCTTGCTAAGAATGAAAACCATAGCTACTTCAAATATAGTTACACTATTCAAATATAGGCAGTTGGCTACCTCCCTAGAGCCAATGTATTGTTATAAACAATAAAAACTCCTGTATTATTTCTACTTATGTTTTCTTTTAAAATAGTTAATTATAATTCTTGTGTATTTATCTGTGAGATAAGAATCTGTTTAATTTTGTTTTTATCTTACATTTTAAATTTATACTTTTTTTTTAAGATTTATTTATTTATGCATACAAGAGCTGGGGTACAGGCCAGAGTTCAGGGAGGTGAGAGGATTCACCAGACAGAGTGGGGAGCAGAACAGGCAGATGGACGGAAACACACTGCTGAGGACAGCAGCGGGCGAGGCAGAAGAGGTCTGCTGCACCATGTGGGTCCCCTCCCTGGCCAGCAGCAGGGATCGAACTTGTGCTGCAGTGGTGCGGTTTGCTTCATAGTGCGTTGCTTAACCCACTGCGCCACCAGGGAGGCCCAAATTTATACACTTCTATTGATTATTAGATTAATCACATTATTTCATTGCTAATACCACACTATTTACATTATTCTAGCTTTAAAGTTTTTCATACCTCAGGGAAAGTCTTTTTCTCGTCTTAGAACTCCTTTTGGACTATGTTTACATACTTTTCTTCCAGAATCAATGCGTTAGATTCAGTTTGCAGATTCTCCCTTTAAAAGTTCATAATTGCACTATAAATGTAATTACAAAATTAACATCTTTACATTATTGGTCCTCCTAGTCAAGAAAATAGTGCTTTTTAATAAACATATTTAGTAAAGTTGTACAACCCACTTTGTTTCAATTTTGGACACTTTATTTTAAGCATATACCCAGATAAATCTTGACTGCTAATTGTTGAAATTTATAACTGTGTGTCATTTTGATGTTGGAGTGTATGTTAAGTCATTAGTATTTACCAAGTTGCTTTTTATTTCAGTTTTATGATTATTATAGTAGCTCATGTTCTCTGTGTCAGAGAGCAAGGAATGGAATTTGTGTCTTCATGGCCAAATATTCTATGTACTGAGCTATTAGTATTTGAAAAATCACTTTCCTATACGTTGTATGATTTGTTCATGTTCATAATTACTGGTTGATTTAATTCTAGATATATATTTAATTTTGTTTAAAACAATTATGGCAATTATGGTCTTTAGAGACCAAAATTCTTAAATATCAAACAGAAAGTCATCCAACATCTTTGAAATAAGCAGAATGTCACTTTTTACATTTTCAACACAAATACTTCTTCCTTTTTTTTTAAACTATTTTTTTTAAGATTTTATTTATTTATACATACAAGAGCTGGGGTACAGGCCAGAGTTCAGGAAGGTGAGAGGATTCACCAGAGACAGAGCAGGAGCAGAACAGGCAGACTGACTGAAACACACTGCTGAGGGGAGCAGCGGGTGAGGCAGAAGAGGTCTGCTGTGCCATGTGGGTCCCCTCCCTGGCCAGCAGCAGGTATCGAACTTTTGCTGCAGTGGCTGCGGTTTGCTTCATAGTGCATTGCTTAACCCACTGCACCACCAGGGAGGCCCCCCAAATACTTCTTTCTACATGAACAGATTGATTCTTCCCCCAGTTGTGGGTGCTTTTGTCATACATGTAGGTTATAGGAAGAGTTTTTTATTTCCTTGTTTGAATTCCATAGTAAATTTGCAAATATCATAGGTAGAAACTCTGCTATTCTTTCATTGCTGTTTTGTGTCTTCTATCAGCAACAGAAAAGAGATTTTAGTTTACACTTTCTTAACAAAGCATGAACAAAGAATATAGATGTTTCAATAAATGGAGTATTTAGAAATTAAATTTCTAAAAGGAATATGGATCTGGAAAGTAATTTCAATAGTAAAAGCTGGTCAGATGGAGACAGGAGGAGGAGGAAGGGTAATAAAGAATAGATGTAATGGGAAGAGTAAAGGAGACAAAAAAGTTGAGAAGTTGGAGGAAGGAGGTATGGAAGTATGAAAAAAATATAGTTAAGATATGAAAATTTGTTAAAACTGACTGATACTTGTAGGTGTAGTTGGCTAAAAAAGTCTGCAGAACCTTCTTTTAAATTGCTCACATTAAAATAAAGAAGTTGTTGATTTCTCTCTACCAGGCTATTTTGGTATTATATTTTGAAGATTTCTGCATGAAACATTAGGATATTTTACTACCTGACTGAAAGTGAATAAACAGAACTGGAGGATTTCTGCTTTGTACATTTCTGAAATTTTATTATATCTTTATGTAGGTAAAGAGAGAAGTTATACACATAGTATGCCAAAATGACCACATGCTTTACACTTGTACTACCTCTTTTATGAGGCTAAATTTGGAATTCAACAAACCTCCTGTTTAAAAATACACCCCCTAAAAATTTCTGCTTATTGCACATTTTGTCCCTGTCCTATACAACTTAGATCTCTATTTACAATTATCTCTTGAAATGTTTTTCATAAATACAGGAGGATATTGACATATACAACTCACTGTGTAATATGAAGTTGCATCATAATTCTGAAATTTGAGAATATTTTTCTTTAAATCTACAAATACATTTTATTATGTATGCATGAATATACATGGACTTTTAAATATAATTAAATGAATAAAAGTGAAGTTACCACAAATTAGTTTATGAAGGCTTTCATCACTTAAAATAGATACTTTACCAGAAAATAATTCTCTGGTATTATATGACTTATAGCTTCCTGTTAGATTCTATCATAAAATTATAGACTTATTTTATCAAAGGGAAAATTTGTGCTAGGATTTTAAATGAGAAGTCATACTCAGGAATGTATTAGTCCTGTTAATACATTTAAAGAAAGAATAATAATCATAAGATTTATTAGTGAGTATATTTTCAATATCAATAGCTGTTTAGTTCAATAAAAAAAAGATAAAAATTCCAGAAACTCTCAAATCCATTAAACCTAGTAGTCTATTTTCCAAAATATTATCTTGCCTCTTTTTTCTATCTTGAACTTTACAAAAACATATATATATACTTTATTGTGTGTTTCTGGATAAGATAAATTTAGAGTATGTGAAATTTAAGGCTGAAATGATGGTGAAATTGCTGTTTGAACTATTTTCTAAATGTGTGATTTTTCTGCAATGAGTTAATGGATGAAAATGATCTGCAAATTAGTGAATTCTTAATGTGCTAGCTCATCTGTTTCCAATTTAGTATTTATTTAAATAGAATGCTATTAATAGGAACTTTAAAAGTATATCAGATTGATGTAAAGAAGCTCTGAAATATATTTGATAGAAAATGTTGGATGGGGTTTGGAAATAAGAAACATGTTCAACTGGTGATAATAGTGGTGCCAGAATAGCAGATAAGATGAAAGCATGGTATCTAATTATTCATTTAGTCAATAAATGACAATTTATGGAGCACCTCCTATCGACCAACATTTGTTGGATTACTGAAACTACAGTAGTAAACCAGACTGTATTACTCTCCCTTTCAGAACTTATAAATAGTACATAGGGGAATAATACTTGAAGTGTTTATGGGGGGGTTGTTGAATGTCCCCCCATAAAAATCACTCCTTATTTCTGCTTGAATTTCTAAATGAACTAAGAAATACAAGAAGAGAAAATGGTGGTTGAGAAATTAAAATATTAACTTTATACTAATAAAACTGGATTAGACATGTAGCTTCTATCAAAGCACAAGTGACTTTCTAATACTCAGTGTCAGGTAGGGGAGATTTACTCCTGGGTTCTAAGAAGAGGGACAACTGTAGACACCTCTACAGAGAGAAAAACCTAATATTATGAGACAAAGCATCAAGAGAAATAGCGTGTGCTACCTGCAGGTATCTGGCTCTCTAGAAGAAAACAGGTAGAAGAAAGAAGTTATGTGCTGCCTGTAAAAATTCACCAGATCAACTATGATGGTGGATTCTGTGTTAAATGAAAAAAAAAAAAAAAAAAAGCATCCAATCAATCATTACTCCTTCTTTGGAGGGAGAATAGGAATGTCACAGTAGTAGTGCATTCCCAAAGTACATAAGGAGTAGAGAGGAAGCTTCCCCTCCCTCCAACCAATAGCAGTGTATGATAAGTTAGTTTATGAGGAAAGAGGAATGGATTAAAATGGGAACACAACCTACTGTAGAGGTTCAGTACCTCCCTTAATATTTTCTTCCAAACCCCCTTAATAGGAAGTGAAATTTAAACTGAAAAAGTCGAGGGTGATGTTAAGAAATGATGTTTCTGGCAACATGAGAGATGCATGGGACTCACAGATATTCAGCATGCCTAATTATAGCCTAGATGATGAGAGAGAGCAGAGAAGGATGTCGAAGGGTATGAGCTGTGCCCACATCTTTGAGTGTGTTTGTATGTCAAATTCAGTGAATGAAAGACAACCAGAAAATTTCAAATCTGACATAATCAGATTTCTTCTGCTGGGGCTAGGTCATTCTGACTATAGCTCAGAGGGCAGCAAAGCTGTAAAGAGAGAGATTTTCTAGTGGTTTGCAAAGAAAGAGATGTTTAAGAGATTAGTTTAACTTTGCAGGGCAAGATGTTCATATAAAGATATTTAGTTAAGATATTTAAGATAGTTGAGTGCATATATATATATAAATCAATATATTTAAAATATTAATAAGTGAATTTATGTTGTTAATACTTTTCAATGTTTTCTGGTGAATCCAATTTTTTGAATAGAATAAGAAAAATTTTGCAAGAACATTTTAAAATTCTCTGTTTATAGCCACTGTTTAATACAAGATATAGTTGATATCTTGTTCATTTTTGGAAGGCATATTTCCATTGAAATGGAACGTGGTGAAGTGAATAATCATACACAATATACACTGTATAGCTAGGTTTTTTTTAGATGCTATCAGATTGTAATTATCTAAGGCTACCTGTTTTAAAATATGGTAATTTGTTATCAACACTCTTGTCAGGAGCAAATAAAGAACCTGGAGCCATATCTGATAAAAGTCTTCCAAATTTATATGAGTGTCCTTTGCAAAGATTATCTGTGTTACTTAGCTGAAGGTCCTTCAGCATCAACTAACAAAGCAGCCTGCTGTCTGGTGTCCTTTTCCTATATTAGAAATATTATCATGATATTTTTATAGTTATTGTATAGAGTTATAATGGTTTTCCAGGAACTTCTCCTAGTATCTAAAGAACTTTTGTGTGCATTCCTCATTTGAAATGGTATGATTTTATGACTTATTAGTGTTCGATGAATGATACTCTTTGAATATTAGCCACTGTGCTAATACACTTTTTAAATGTATTTTTCTTATGTTCTAACAATTATTTTTAAGTTTCATGGAAGTCTCATTTAGTCTACACTGCTCAAAAGATTTATTTGCATTTCTATACAGAAGAAATAAAAATAAATTTTGCAGGAAATGAATTATGTGAATTCAATTCCTTTACCTTGCAGTTGCTAACTTTTGTGCTTTATGCTCCTGGAAATATTGATGTTGGGGACAAGAGAACTGTAGAACCTTAAACCTAATTTTAGTTACATGACTTTCATCCAATGGAGTGATGTGCTAACATACATCAAAAGAGGTGTGACTCTATACCTATACTCCCAATTCATTTATAGTGTCATAAATCAATACTACCGCATTGCACATAATACAACTTAAAAACAAATTCATTTATTCCTTTTTAATTTTGTTATTTTTACTATTGCCAAGTACATTTTTTATAAAGAAAAATTATCTTTATAAATAACTTCATTGTTATTTATAGACACTTTCATTATTAAACACAGAAAGTAAACTTAAGGAAACTGGAGCTTAAGATTCATTTTGCGGGTAAGTACATACTCCTTTGTTAAAAGCTGTAATGCACATGCCTAAAACACAATTTCACTAATCCAACACTCCTCCCAATATTCTCTGACATTGTTGTAAAGGAAATCCGGGACATGAGAGGAAAGTGTTTCTAGAGAAAAATAGGCAAATTATGTTTCCTTCCCTCCAGTAAGGTTGTCTAGAAAGTTTATTTAATCCATGGGGCAGGACCAAGAAGCCAGAAGTTCTAGTCTGTGGCCTAATGACTTTTCCTTCCTGGCACTTCCTTTTTTTCACCCTCTTCTCTTTTGTTTCAGGGTCAACAAGAAAATATATGTGCCTCCCTACTCTTATCTTTGTGCTCCCAGTAATAGAAGGCTGGAGTTAGCAAAACAACTTTGAGCTCAGGAAGACTTCAATCTGAAAATTAGGCTAAATAAAGTTTTCACGAGTCTGAACTAGTTCTATTACCTAAGACTTGAGCCAGTAAAATGGAACAGACATTAGCTAACAACATATAGCTGTGTGATCCTGTCACTCGGAAAGGGACAATGTCTGAAGAGAGCTGAAAAGTCAGTACGGCCTATGAGAGGAGGGCCCAGGTGTTATGGGTTATGAATCTTAGCTATTTCTTTAAAAAGGAAATACAAAATCATGAAACTACGAGGAGGTCTTGAAGGTGTAATGAAAGTAAAGGACCCTCAAGAGAACCTTAATTAATTCACAGTAAATCCATCTCTAACCCTGTATATAAACCTGCGCCTATTGAGTTAAATTCTGACTTCACAATCAAGTCAAAATATTTAAAAGTAAGGGTGAAAGTCACATCCTTGGCAAAATCTTCATTTCTTTCCTGTGTAATTCCACACTGTTACATATATACGCTGGAGTAATTATCCGCTGATTTATCTTTGTTGCCCACTAGACTCTCAGGTGCATGCGAGCTGAGATGTCTTCCCCTGTGATGTCTGTCTTGTGCCTAGCATTGGGCTGGGAAAACTAGTTGTTAAAACTAGAATGGAGGGATGCTGGGAACATAGCACCTTTGAGCACATTTCAGTATCACCTCTGGCGCTGTGTTTGACACGCTAATGAGGCCTCTGTTGCTATTACAAGCAGAAACAGTTTCCATCTATTAAATGGACAGCAGCTACCCAGTTCTATTTTTCTCAGCCTGTAATGTATGGGAAAGATGTCTTTCCACTCTCACAAAAATTCATAAAGAATATTAAAAGGCGGACCTCCCTGGTGGTACAGTGGGTTGAGTGCTGCACTGTGAAGCATCAGCAGCACAGCAGTGCGAGTTCAATCTCTGGCCAGGGAGGGACCCACATGGCATAGCAGACCTCTCCTGCCTTGCCCACTGTTCCCCTCGGCAGTGTGTTTTAGTCAATCTGCCTGTTCTGCTCCCCACTCAGTCTCTGGTGAATCCTTTCACCTCCTGTGACTCTGGCCTGTACCCCAAGCTTGTAGGCATTAATAAATAAATCTTTTTGAAAAAAAGAATATTAAAAGTCCAGCCCCTTAGTAGGAAGGATTAATTAGAATAGATCTGAAGGTACAGTAAGGTACAAACTACCCTTCTTGGATATTTTACTTCTTTTGAACACTTTGGAAAATTTACTTCTTAAGAAAAAATGACCAAGGGCAAAAATCATGGAAGGCATAATCCAGAGATCTAATTCTTCAATTTGTTGACATTATACTTCCTCTAGATGGGTAATTGATTTTAAATCCAAAGTCTATTTATAAATTTGACAGTAAAGTTATCTAACTGTATCTAAAAACATCATAATAAAAGGTGTTTGGAACTTAAATATGTGAAAAGAGGAAAATAATGGCTTTTCTTCTTTCCCCAAAATAAAAGAATCCTAATACTGCTCACATTTAGTATTTATAAGCTGTAAGATTGATGAGTTTGGTGATAAGATACTTATATATCCATTTTTTTAATGCAGTACCATTGTTTTACACCCTAGTTAATATTTTGAAGTAGAGGATTTCTCTTCTCAGATGTAGTCACTTTAAGTTCCCTGAATGAAAGTACCATAGTCTTCCACCATAGACCATTGTGCTCTTATGAATTATTTTTAATACTTAAAGAAATGTAAGATAAGTTCCAGAAATACTATATATTGCCAAAGGAGAGACATCCTAAAACAAGAAATTTAGGAACTGGTACGAACTAGCTATGTGAAAGATGACAAGACTGGTTATGTAATTTGCAGTGTCTAGTAAAAAATGGAAATATAGGAATGTTTGTTGAAAAACATTAAGGTACCAAGACAACAGTGGAGCACCAAGCCATGTATGAGACTTTTATTTAGCTTGAGGCACTGTGGTTTTCCATGGGTTGCATGCCTGGGGATCTTACCTTACATGATGCCTTTGCATGTTTATGAAAGCTACTATTAAAGACTTTCTCTATGTTGCCTGGTGAAATGTAAAGAAAATCTCATGTGATAAATTCCTGCTGGATTATAGCTCCAGAATAGTGTGGATCACCCTATTAAACTATGATTTTTTTTGTATAGGTTTTGGTCTTTTGTATTTTAAGCTATCTCAGACCCTTTCCTGGAAGTAAGTTATGGGCCTAAACAGAACTCTTAAAGTGATTTTAAAAAGTGATTTTAGAGGGGAGGGGGAGGGTTGAGGGAAGATGGGAGCACGAGGGACTGAGGTGACGGTGCACTGGTGAGATGGTGATGGGGAATACATGGGGATTACAATTAATGGCAAGTATATGTAAATTTTAAAATATTTTAATAAAAATATTAAAAAGTGATTTTAAAAGGCTATGATTATCAGTATTATTTATTGGGTGTGATAATTGCTATATTAATGAAATCAATGCATTCCTACTACATAATTTTTGTTAGACACTTAATGACTATAGGCAGGAATGATCTGGAAAGTAAAAGGATGCATTCCATATAAGCAAGAGCACATGACAGAAATTATAAAGGGCTAAAAATATCTTAATATTAATCAAAAGCTTACACAATTAAGGTTAAAGGAGATAAGGCTGAGACTTCGTTTATACATAGGAAAGGAAACTCTGTTGGGCACAAGTTTAGCAGGAATGAACCTGCTGGCAGACAGCCCTTTGCTGGGGTGATATCGACTCACTTCAGATGTAACATATGCTCTTCTGTTCCCTAAAGTTTCCAGCAGCCTTAGCCAGTGTCCCAGAAGAGCAAGGAACTAGTCTGGCTTCTGGAGACTATACTTTGTTCCTCCTCCCCAACTCCCCCCACAAGAATTATGCTAGTGGGTGCTCCAGGCAGAACTGCGCAGTTCAGTTGTACAGCATCTGAATTCCTTCCCACTTTATGATCATCACATGGGGGATCTTCTTCCCCAAGAGGGGACACCATATGATCTAGCATTAGGATAACCTCAGAACTGGCTCAGTAGACAGCCTATAAGAGAATCAGGAGTCTCTTATAGTGAGAAAATGCCTTTCCTAAGTAGGAATAAAAATATTATTTCCTAAATTTTAAAACACTAATTTGACAGAAAAATTGCACACTTATGTTTATTGCTGGACTATTTACTACAGTGCACACACATGGGAACTCCACAGCATTAAAAATAAATAAACTCATGCCATTTGTGGCAACATAGATGGAGCTTCATAATGCTGAGTGAAATAAGTCAGAAAGAGAAAGATAATACCAAATGCTGTCACTAATATGTGAACTCTTAGTCAGATTAAGACAAGCTAAAACAATAACCCAGATGACAAACTACAGAACGGAAACATCAGGGGAAAGGAGACAAGGGATAAGAATGAGGAGGGAAGGAAGTACAGTGGTCCATGGTGGTGGATTATGGGCAAGTTGGTGGTGAGTACGCTATGGCGGTAATAGCAGATGGGGGTACCCCAATATTACCTCAGTTAAAAAAAAATTTAAAAAAAGAGGGTCCAGCCAGCTGCTAACTATGTGACTTGGCAAGTCATTTTACAACTTTCAGCCTTAGGTTCCTTATAATATGACAATAAACTATAATGTGGATAATAATAATGATAATCTATTCCATAGTATCATTTAAGTTTCAAATGAGTGGATATATAAAATCACTTTTAAAATAAAATCTCATTACAAAATAAAAAAAATAAAATAAAACGTAGTCATTTCTAGGTAGAGCACTCCAAAATCTAAATATTTTTAGTTAATTTCAGTGTGAATGAATACTGGTTAAGGTGGACAGGTAACAGTGTTTGTTCTTTTTTGATAGAATTATAGGATGTAAAGGGTCAGAATCTCTATATTGGAGTAGGAGGCTAGGGAATGGAGAGCAATGAATGCAGAAGGAAAGAGATTACTTTTTAACTTTACTGTCTTTGGTTTAGGTATTCTTTTCTAAAGGGTTTTAATTAAGCTATTGTGTTAATTAAAGTACCATTTGATTTGGGTGTAATATTTTAAGTTTTTCTTATCCTTTAGGTATCAAATAAATCATAGTTTTATTCCCTTGTAAAAATTGATGAAAATATTAAATCATACATGAATACATAGAAAGATACACACACTGATAAATTAGAGAACGTTTTTGAAAGAGCAAAATGAGAATAAGTTAATTCTTATTGATAAAATAATAACCATATTTGTGATTTGTGCTGCTTGCGTATCATGATTATGAGACATGGCATTGAAGCACAAATAAAATGAGATTTAATCTGAATTTTCATATTTTAAACACTAGTTATCTTCTAAGGGGAATCTTGTACTTGTGTGACTGTCCTAATGCAATATTCTTACTTGTTACCACCAGGTTTTACTGCCTTTCCTCAGATGTACTGAGTGACTGTTTTATATCAACTTGCTGGCAGAAAATACAAAACCAAAAGCCTCTAAGTTTTCAGCATAATTAGTATACAGTATGATAGTTACCTTTCTTCATTGTTTCTCCTCATTACTCTTGTCCTCAATTCTTTCTGAGATGTTTGTTCAACCTCCACACTGAAGAAAATTAGACTTTCTCTGTGGCTGTAGATTTCTGTAAAATCTTGACCTGGTTCCCTATTTTCAGCTAATCACTTCCTCCTAGTGTTTTCCAAATAACTTCTTTTTAAAAAAAAATATTTATTTATGCATACAAGAGCTGGGGTACAGGTCAGAGCTGCGGGATATGGAAGAGGTGGTATGAGAGGATTCACCAGAGACAGAGTAGGGAATAGAACAGGCAGATCAACTGAAAGACACTGCTGAGGGGAGCAACAGGTGAGGCAGGAGAGGTCTGCCATGACATGTGGGTCCCCTCCCTGGCCGGGGACGGAACTTGTGCTGCAGTGGCTGTAGTTTGCTTCACAGTGCATTGCGTAACCCATTGTGCCACCAGTGAGGACCCCAAATAACTTCTTATTTCATTTTTCTGTTGTAGTTATTTCTGTTTATGCCTTTATTCCTCATTGGATTCCAGGTTCCCCAAATACATGGATTTTAATGATAAAATAGGTATTTTGTTCCTTATGATTTTAGAGAAATTCCTTTTTCATAGTTGCTGCTCAAAAATAGTTTACTATGTCAAGTCAGATTCGATGAAAATAATGGTCTATCTAGTCACTAAGGGACACAGATTTTTGACCCAGTACACTCTTGAGCTAAACTGATTTACTGTGAGCATCCTCAACTTGTATGTACTACGCAGTGAGAAATGTAATGTTTGTCCTCCTATCCCTGAAAAAAACCAGCCGTTATCATTGTTTTCTGTTGCCTTTTCCAGTCTTGTATATTTGCAAACATAATTTCTGTGAATCTTTCAGCACAGGCCCTTAATGTAGATTCAGCTTTGTGTTCTGTACTTTTCCAGGGGACTATGAAAGTAAAAAACAATATACTTATTGATAAATATAAAACTTTTGAAAGATTGTTGCCCTAAAGCTGTCTTACAATTCCAAGAAGCCTGTCTGTAGGCTTCTTGTCAAGCTTTAGAAAAAGACATCCTTTCACACATTTCTAGTGGCACTATCATAGATGACACCCATATTTATATCAGGGGACCACCTCAGATTGGACTTTCCTCCAATGAAACAGCAGTGTCTAATAATTCGAGACAAAAATTCTAATTATTTTAATGGGATTATTCTGCTTCTTGGCATATCAAGCAATTTGTTTTACACCTTTACTCATTATTTTTCATTTTTGAGAGCTTAAATAGAAGAGACATGACAGAACAGGAGTCCCGTTTCATCTCTTGGACCATTAATTATGCCATGGCAGTTTCAGCACTGATGAGACCCCAAGAGAAATGAATCTTGTCAGGTCTCACTCGGTTTAACAGATTTCATTCTTTATACTTCAAACAAGTTTTCGTTGAAAACCATTAATCACTAAACTGTGGATTAAATAGTGAAAATAATGGAAATATACCCAACAACAAATTGTTCATGGTTGGCTTCTCCTTGGATTTGACAGCCAATTTATAAAACAAGTTATTTTTATATAGTAAGACTTTGGTGACTAAAATAAAATTGCTTTAGTAAAATGCTCAGCATTAATCTGTAGTCTGTGGGGTAACTATACATATGCAGACTTTGTCTTCTCTTGAGCCTCTTTCCCTACTGCTTTGTGTACAGTCAGTTGTGTGTTTGAAATAGTTATGAAGTTTGCTTATGTAAAAGGCTATGAAATCTATTTTGTCTTGTCAATTCAGGGTTGACATTTGAGAGCTCTCAAGCCATATTTTAAAAAATTTGGCAAGTGAGTATAACAAAACTCCAAAGATCCTGTTGTAGGAGGTAGCCTTTCAATTTAGGGAAGGTATAATTTAGGGAGGTGGAAAGGGGGAGAAGGAATTTTGTGACCAGGTGGTAGAGGACTTTAACAGCCAGACTGTGGGGTTTATGTTTCATCCTTAGCACCACATCATTTGAGGACTACTTGTTGGGGATCCCCTAGGGGTTATAAAAATGCCCTTCAGGGTTCTTTCTCAGACCTCTTGTTCAGACTCTTAAGGGTAGGACCCTGAAAATTGTGTGTATGTGTATTTAATACAATTATTTGATTCAACATTTTTTCTTTGCCCAAACTAGCTGCATTTTAAACAGGCACCACTGGTAAAGGAGAGAGTTTGGTCAAATACCCTATTTATATATATTTATATATTTCAGTATTTTTTGTTCAAATGATAACATTTTTGGGTGGTATAAAAGGAAAAAGAAAATATGTATGTTTATCATTTTCTCAAAAAACTTGCATTGGAAATCTACTCTCAGAGGTCCAATGTGTCCTCTAAGCAGCAGGATACTATTAAATGCTTAACGGCTAGCTTTCTGTAATAAGTAAGGCATAAGCAAATCCTGATTTGTAGTATTTGTTGATTTTAAGCTACTAACTTAATACCTTAAATATGGCGTATGGTAATTGGCTCAAGTTCTACATTGCGATTGAGTTTAACCAATGAGTGCCAGATAGTACTGGCAGATAGTATTTGGTAAATGTTACAATTGTGTGTGTGTGTGTATTTCTACACACATATATCCAGATGTGTCAAGTATGGGTGAGGGATTCTATGTGTACATTGCTGCTGACTTGTCACTGGAAGTGCTTCTACCACCAACATTTCCTTATGTTCTACTGTTCGACCTATTCCCAAGTCTAGACAGGTAAGACATGTGTGTCACCCTCACTGACAATTTTTTTTTCTTGCCTCATGGAGAAATCAAATGCTTGAGGGAGACATTTTAGAGAGTGGAAAAAAACTAATGAAGAGCTAAAGTCCCCCAGAAGAGCTCTAATCGTCTGCCAGTAGTTGTAAGTATGGTCTCTGAGACGAGTAGCAGTCATAGCACCTAGGAACTTGTTACAGATGCAAATTCATGGACACACCCCAGTCGTACTGACTCTGGAACAGTGGGGCTGTTACCAGTGATCTATTATCAACAAGCCCTCCTGGTGATTCAAATACTTCTAAAGTTTGAGAAGAGCCTTAGATCTTACCCCCAAACCCAAAAAGCCTGAGGTTGAGGGATTGCAAAGAACAGAATACTTGGGACTTATTCCAAGTTGACAGTGTTTAAATCAGAAATAACTGAGTAATCACTAATTTGATTGCATTTACTTGAAGTGACTCAATTAAGTTGTCTGCTATTAGCTGGAATTGGGGATTTAACGTAGAAATTAAGTTCAGTTTAAGTGAAATTGAGATAGTTACACTGAATACACCGCTGAGTTTGTGGCTTATAAAGCTAAATTTTCTATGTATATGTTGGATACATTTGGGATTTTGTCCTGGAATGAACCAAACGAAGTGAACACACAGACCTTGGTAGCTCATGTAGAATCAGATGGTGGTTTACATACTTGACTGAATTAAGACTTAATATGTACAGTTGAGGGGTGGGGAGGTAAGGCATTTCAAATGGCAAGCTGTGGCAAAAATATTCTGGAGGTGACTTTTCCTTGGAAAAGTCACTTTTTCCAAGGAAACAGTGCCAAGGGGAACTCTGACCTCTAGCCACATGACTTTGACTGCCCTGGCCTGACTGTGTTCTGTGCTTCTCCTTTAGCTTGCGGTATGTTGTGACTTTAAGGAGGGTGACCAACCCATCCCAGTTTACATGAGATTTTCCCATTTTTTAATATTGAAACTTCCATGTCCTGTGAACCTCTTACTTAGTCCCTGGCAAACAGAGACAGCTTGTCACTGTAATCTTAATTCACTTAATTTAAGACCATGACTAGGCATTTCTTTGCTTTTCTCCTGGTGCAGGCAAATCCCTAGTCTCTGACAAACTGATAATCCCAGATTATGTTGCTGTTGGGGAGCCTAGGGCAACTAGCTCTTGAGAGTTGCTATGCAATACTCACTTTACTTCTTGAACATAACACTAATATTTGTAGAAGAGGGCATGGTTAGTAGTTATTTTTAGCACTGTAGTTATTAATGATTTGGAGCTAGCTAGGCATATGTTACTGAAACAGCCGGATTACTAACTTCACTTTATGAAAGCTTGGAAACATCTTGCTGTTGAGTGACCTCAATTAAAGAAAATTACTTTGGGCGGAATTTAAAAGCTTGGCATGGGACTGCTGTTCTGAGGTGTACAGAGTCACGAAAAAACACAACTGTTAGTTCAGGTTGAGATGGTATAAGATACTAGTAAGTTAATGGTCAAAATAAAAAGAAAATAATTACTGAAAGATATTCTAAAAGAATAGATAAAGTACTAACATGGTGATTGAGAAAATGATGATGTCATTGATGAAAAAATAGACAAGTCTAAATTTAGACAGTTGAAGTGAACTCAATTTTAGAATTCATGTCAGGAAATCAGATGATTCCAAGCAGTGCCAAATTTTGGCTAAGGCCTAGGAGAGAGGTATGGGCTGCATATGTTCATTGTATTCTCTTATAAAAAGTGATGGTGAAGCCTCAGAGAAATAGTATCCTGTGAACACTGAAGTGGCAATAAATCATGTGGTTATTCCTCAGTACAGTTTGATGCTATGTAAGTAATGTTTATTCAGGATATTATTGTCATTCCTTCCATGTTATTTTAGCAGTAGAAATTTCATTGAATCAGTTGAACATTGAACAGTAATCTTAATTGTGCTAAAGGAGAACATCTGAATTAACTTTTTAATAATAAAAATATCAAGTTCTCAAGAACCATTTAGTGCCACAATGATAAGCAAATTAGTATTTGAGAATACCAGTAATAATCTGATCCCTTAATTGTTATGGTACTTAGATAATCTTCAAGAAATTTTACCACTATTATTTACCTCTCACCAAAATCACTGAAGGTAGGTAGGTAGTTTCTTATTTCATCAGCATATGGTAAAGTTTCTTAGGAAAAGAGAAAGAAATAGAGGATACACAGGTGGGCAGTGAGTTGTCTAAGGTAGATAGTTTAATACCCAATTTCTGGATGAGTAAACTGAGGCTCAGAGTGATAGCATTGCCTGCATATATGTGGTCAAATAAATTGTAGCCCAGACAGGTCTTTTGTCTCCTTGAGCAATGTTTTTCATGCTCTCACAAAAGTTAGCTGTCATGCCTTAACTGTAGTGTAGTAAATGGGTCCTCCGATGTTTCTATGGTATAAAGTACATTTCAGAAGCTTCTAAGTAGATGCCTGCATTAATCACAGAAAGACATCCTTTAAATAAAAAGTATTACACTATTTTGAAGGGCCATATGTACTCTAGTGTTCATTCCAACACTGTTTACAATAGCCAATTTATGAAAATAATCTAAGTTTTCAACAACAGAGGAGTGGATTAAGAAGATGTGGTCTATCTATCTGTCTGTCATCTGTCTATCTATTTATCTATCATCTATCTCTCTCTATCATCTATCTATAAATTGTTGCTGAATAACACACACCCACACACACATTTGTATGAGGGAATACTATTCAGCTATTAAAAAGATGTACTTTTGCCATTTGCAACAATATGGATGAAACTGAGGAGGATCATGCTAAGTGAAATAAACCAGAGGGGGAAAAATAGATACTGATGATTTAAAAAATAGATACTTTGTGATTCACTTACATGTGGAATATAGAGAAACTAAGCAAAGGAACTAACAAAACCAAACCTAGAAATAGGACTGCAGAACTGAGGCTACCAGAAGGAAAGGATGCGGGAGGGAACAAGAGGGGGTAGGTGACCCCGTGGTGTATAGTAAAGGGATATGGGTGCTCTCTTGATTGATGTGTGGTGCTGTACATTTGAAGTGTGAACCTGTTTCTCTGAATCACATACAGTGCTGTAAACCAGCGTCACCTCAATAATAAAAATGAATGAATAAATAAATGTAGACGTTTACATGGATAAATATATCTGACATTGCTGTAAAAATTTGGCATGACACTTTTCAAATTCAGTCATCTTCCCTGGGAACCCAAGAATAAAATCAGGCTGATTGAGGGCAGAAGAAGACTGAGCCAATTAAAGAAAAACCCTGGGAAGCCAGGATTAAGTAGCACAAAGATGCAGATGAGTGAACTGATGAAATTGCACCCCTAGCTGAAAAACAGCACACTTGCAGTTAAACCATAGAATGTTCCACTAACTTTTAGCAGTGGGAGTTACATAATCTAATAATTAATTGTCTGTAGCTTCCAGGCCTATTAGGGAGTTGTGGAACAGACTCGAGGGGCAAATCACCAGCTTTTGTGGTGGTCAGGAACATTGCCTTAGATACTTCTCTGCATAATGGTAATGCTTACAAGTTGTTTTTACTGTGATTTTTAACCCTAAATACAATCCTTCTCCTGCTAATGGGTATTTTAAGTATATTTTAAAGATTTTTTTCCACTGGCCTTTCACTTACTGTTGGAAATTGCCTAGTTTATCACAATACTTTCAAGTGTCATATTTGGCACTTGGATTTTGTTTTTTGTTGTTTTTTTTTTTTTCTCTGAAAGACAATGCCCCAAATAAAAGATGATGGCACATTCTTAGCACTGTGGAGAAAAACTAAGCACAAATAGAAGGCTACATCCCTTTAAAGTATTTTAAACTGCCATTAGAAATAGAAGGAACCCCATTTTATCTGGGTTACTTTGAGCACATCTTACTCTCACAAAGGAGGAATAGGAATTCTGATTTGGAAAGGAAGAGCTCCTGCCACCACACAGCACGAAGAAGAGACTGGAGAGAGGCTGTGAGTGGATGAAGGCTTTTAGTCACCGAGGGGCCATAGGTTTCATTTTGATGTACATAAAAGCTGACCAAGGACTTTGTGAAAACTTTGAGCTGCCTTCCTGAACACCTTGGCTTCTTTCCTTCACCCAGAGATCAGCGTCATTGACAACCCTGTGCTTTTCAAGTAGTAAAAGAAGTTAAAAATAAAATTCTATTTTAGATCTACCTTTGATTTTCTTCAAAAACACTGCAGATGATAGGAAAGAGAAATACAGTGATAAATTTTAGCAGAGACCTGGCAGAGTCTTCCTATAGTTTAATCAAAAATGGGCTCAGTTTCAAATATATTAAGTTGCCACAAGAGAACAGGAGTGCCTTTTGGGAACAGCTAATAGTTCCTGGAATTTTAATCTCCTTTTATCATAATACAGGGTAAAAGTTCCAAGGTAAATAAAGACAAATAGCACTTAAAGGAATATTGCATGAAATGTAAGAGGCAACATACTTGAAAGGAGTAATCCTTGTATAGCTCACCTTTTCTAAGAGACCTGGTGCATTATTTTCTCTAGATACTTTGGACGTCATCCAAGAAATTAATTCCAGTGTTTCTAATGCCCATGTGGTCAGTCTCATCTTCATTACAATCAGATCGCTTTTGTAAAATTGACTCAATACTGGTTTACAACATTGCATATGATCCATTGCTGTAGTATCAGAGATATTCTAACTTGAAATTTCACATTGAAGATAATAGAAAATAGTATTTGGGATCTACTTGTAGCACTTTGGAGTATATTATTTTAAAAAGAGCCAACAATTCCTAGATTTTTAACTGCAAATATTATACAATTAAACTACCATGGTAACCTTCAGATTTCTTCCTACTTGGATGCTGAATGAAAACCTCAATCAAAATGACTAGGTTAGAATCCTAGGTTTCAGGTTTGATTCTGAGCATTATCTTTTGTGATGGAATCCATTGTGTGATTTGCTAGATTATGCAAAATAAACTAGCTCCCACTGAAAAAGTACCTTCCTTGGATTAGAACTTATTAAATGGTTTGAGTTATTTGTAATGTATAATTCATCAATTATATAAATTTCCATTTTTAATATAAAAATATGAAAAATATTCTGTTTTCTGGACAGCTGATAGGAGAAACAATAATACCTGGATTTTGGAGTAGTTGCCTAACTTCTATTTTAATTTTCCCCCTTAAATATTTCCTTCAGGTGCCAGGTTATTACTCTAAGTCATATCACATTACTTCTCTGTTCGTAACTATCAATGGCTGTGGCTTCGTAACAGAACAAAATCTAGAAGCCTCACCTTCTACCATAGTGCTACAACTGCTATACAACTTGTTTTTAATTTACTTATTTATTTATTTTTTTATTAACCTTTTTTTTATTTATATATATTTGACATCAGTTGTAATCCCCATGTATTCCCATCACCATATCACCAGTGCACCATCACCTCAGTCCCCCGTGCTCCAGTCTGCCCTCAACCCTCTCCTCTTCCCTCCCCACCAAGTGTCCCCAATTTGTTCCTGTCTTTTCATTTTTGGTTTTTGTGTCTTTATTGTTATTATTATTACCAAATCTCTCCCTTGTTCAGTTTACTCCATGCTGGTCTCCTTGATGGTCCTTGCATAGCAAACGTAGACATGTTTAGGACCTTTGCATTTCCTTTTCCTGTTTCTCTGATACTGCAACATTTCCTACTCCTCTTTTCCTACAGGTCTCTGTTTTTTTGTTGCCTTGTTGCAGAGACCCTCCTTTACCATCTACAACTCATAGCACTGCTGATCTAGGTAGTCCCAGGGTATAGATCATAGTCTTTACTCCAGGAATTAAGAGCTACACTTAGGACACTGAGTGCTTCCCTGCCTCTGAAATTGAGGAGCCAGCCCTACCTAGTTCTCAAGGGCCAATGAGACCCCCATCTAGAATGTGGATAACTTCAAAGTACAAATAGTTTCTGCTCAAGCATATTGTTTATCAACTATGTTTCTTTTTTTTTTCAATATTTATTTATGCATACAAGAGCTGGGGTACAAGCCAGAGGTGTGGGGGTGAGAGGATTCACTAGAGACAGAGTGGGGAACAGAACAGGTAGATCGATTGAAGTACACTGCAGAGCACACTGCTGAGGGGAGCAGTGAGAGAGGCAGGAGTGGTCTGTTGCACTTCAACTACGTTTAGTTAGGTTACTTAAGCTATTTAATTAGTTGCTGCTCTAGAAAAATAAATGTATACTGAAAATTCAGAGCCCATTTCTTCTAAAATGGAAATGTGATCTACTAAAGTTATTTTAGGAATTCCTTTTATGATTGTCATGGAAGAGTTTCTATTCTCTCCTGGTGTTGTAGAAAAGGTCTCTTTTCCTTCCATGACTGTGAGCTTTTTCCTTGTTTCTTTTCCATTGTTTCTGTTGACCATGACCCTTAGCTGTTACAGATGTTGTTCACAGCTGCTTCTATGAAGTAAACCGTTACCTCCACACATTGAGGTCTTTCACTATAGGTAGGCCATAGTGTCACAGTAAGACAAATGAATAAAGAAATTTGCTTTTTGTTTTACTGATGAGTTAAAAAGCAGTACCATCATTCAACTAAAAGCACAAGTCAACAACATTGTAATATAATTTAGTTCTAAGTGTTCTGGTCATGTTTGTATGCCAAGCTTCCTTGTTTCTAATACTGAGTTGCCCCAATACCATAGTGATTATATTCTGCACTGGATACTGTTGCTAGTTGCAGTATTTTTCAATATATCATAGCTAATAGAATAGCGGGATTTGCTTCTTAGGCCAAGAAAATGCAGTATCTGTAAATAAATGCCATAAAGAGGTGCTGTGATATGGGGGAGGGTAAGGCAGAGTTTGAGTCTGCCTGGAGACTGGGTTGTTCCTATTCTGTGAAGGGCTTCTATTATATAAACACCAACACAGAGTTGGCATTTTTAGCAAACTTTTAGAAATAGCATGGACTGAGTTTTAAAGAATGGCCTTTGAAAATTTGACTTCTAACCATTAGGATGTTCCTCTTGTTTTAGATGCTTCAGGATCTTGTTTTTTAAAACAGTACTTATAAGTGGGCCCCTGGGTGTCTGTTTGTCATCCCCCAATTCACAAGACTCTGTCACATTCCTGACTTGGAATTTCCTGGTTGTTGTCTCTGTCTTAACTTGTGGTTCTTTGGGAGACCTTCTGAATATATAGTACAGTGTCTGGTCTATCTGAACACTTCGCTCCTTGTGAAGAATTCAAACTGTGATTTACAGTTATTATCATTTTATGACCCCCTTTACTATTTTTATGGGAAGGATTTTATTAGATATTATCATCCCTAAGTCAGAGGAAGAAGCAGGAGTTTGACTTGTTCTGAGAAAAATGATTGGATAGGAAATTAAGGAATATGCAGTTGGATTTAAACCCTTGAGATAATCAAACTAATACTGTATCACCATCAATTTTTTTACATTTCTCGCTTTTTCTGACATTCTTCTTTAAAATGAAATTTATATTACATATACATGTATATGCATTTATAAGTCATCTTTTGTAAGGATTAGGGAAAGTATTAATTTTATTCTCTCCTGTGTTTCAGAGTAACATTTACTTATTTTTTGTGCTAATCACAATTTTTGTCTCTCCCCCTAAAATCCCACTTCAAGTCATTTTTCCTCTCATCTTCCTTAAATGTTTCTATTGGCTCTCTAGTTTCTAACTTCCAGAACTTGCTTGCCTTGTTAAGTACCTTTAGGATAGAATCATCTCATTATAAAAACATATCTATATCACATTTATTGTCAGATATGACTTCATACTGTATTGTTTAAGTGACATGAAAAAGTACATGTTGGGTGATTCAGTTTTTGGAAGGCGTTTTTTTTTATGAATTTTTATATGAAAGTATGTAGAATGTTAAACCATGAAATATTAACTATGAGGGTGGTTGGAATATGATGACAATAATTACTCATTCATTCACTGCTCCAAGTACATTTTCTTTTCTGTAGTATTGTTATTGAAAATAAACACTAAATGGAATAACTTACATGAAAAAGATGTTCTGTGGATGTGAAGAAATAAATGTGAACTCTGATGACTGATTTCACTGATGGTGTTATAAAGTATTTCTTAACTTCCTTTTCTGTGGTTGTGAAGACTAAAGTCCGATACCTATTTCTTTTCAGTTTTGGAGGGCATGGATTGTCTTCTTTAGTTAGAATACCTCAATTTATGTCACAGTGATAAAAAGAGGAACTCATTCTGGCTATTCCTTGCAACTTTACCTGGACACAGGAAAGACCCTATAAAATAGTGATGATCTCTGGCTTCTGAATATATCTCAATTGAATGACTGTGCTTCCTCAAACTCCACTCAGGATGGGGGACAGTCTGTTGCTGACTGAGGAGTTCCCACTCAGAAATGCTGTGTTGAATCTTTTTTAAATAATATGACAAATGCCAGAATGATAAGAATAAGGAAGAAAACATGGGCTTGGGTTAGGTCCCCCCCCCCCCGCTACCCACTCATTTACTTACTTGAATAAAATATGGAGCTATTTTAAATTCCTGTATAACACAGTGATATCAATAAAATGCAACCTAGTTAAAAATATATATATTTTTTATTTTTCCATTTGTGATTACATTAAGCTGCTGTGAAAATGGAACACACCAGTTTCACAGCAGGAGAGGATAGATATAGCAAGATTGGAGAGGCAAGATGTTCAGGATTAGAAGGATCTGTATGGCTGAAAGTGAGGTAATGATAATGATTATGTGATAATAGTACTGTTGTGCTGTTTTATGAGGCAGTAATCCAGCTCCCAAAGCAGATGAACTATGGGGTGAAGGCTTAGTTTATTCCATGGAGGGGAATAGATTGTTGCTGTATAACCCAGCATGACAATCACACTTTTCTTTTTGGAGGCAGGAAGTTAAAAGTAAATTTTAAAATAAAATGAGTAACTTCCCCAAATATGAGTAAGTGAACAGTTGAGCAAGGACAAAAGAAAAAGCAAATTGTGCAGGATGTTGGGGGTTGGAGAGATGGGAATGGAATTCTTTTTATGCAGCAGAGAGTAAAGTTCTAGTAATGGGAAACAAAACTCAGGATCAAAAACAAAAACAAAATCCTACAACCATAATACTGGCAGCTGAAATGAAGTGGTGTTTCTCTGGAATAGTATTAAACTACTGCAAAATGCAAACAGATTTCCATTCATCTCAATTTAAGTCACTGTTCATTCAGCTCTTGACAAGCTACTGTGTGGAAAGGACCACATTATTTACAACAGCAGTTACAGACAAGAGGCATATTTTCCTTGGCTTATCTGAATTTACAGGTCAGTATTGCTTAAAAAATGTTGAAAGGGCTCAATCTTTATTTTTCCTTTGTAGTCAAGATGGACCAAAAAGCAAGTATTCTTTACTTTTAGGGATTCCTCCTTATTCTTACACATGTGTGTGCATCTCAAGGCTCATTTGTTTCTAGAAAATGGAACTTGATTTTCAGTCCATGTTTGTCACTTTCCTGGGCTCTTGACTTAAGCATGTGGTGTCAATTCAATTTGGGTGGCTCCACTAGCAGCTGGTTCCATTCTGGGACAGCTGGGGAAATTTTGCTTCAGCTCCCAAATCTTCAGTACTTAGTGTGAATTCTTTCCCTCTCAAAAGCAGCCAGCAGGCATCTCCTTGTGGTATTGTCACCTCAGAAGTGACACTATTAAATAGACTCACAGATATTTCACTCGTATCTATCTTCTCCAAGTGTCTAGAAACAATTAGATACCCGAAGGGGTGGCGACACTTCCAATGCTCAGAACTCATCTGCTCCTCCAATTTCAAACAAAAACTTTAGCTTAGCAGCAGCTTATGAGCAATCACTGTCCAATGCAAAGATCTGCTTGGGATTTGTCTTGGGAGTGTCCATGCAGCTGAACCTTCTCTTCAGACTAATCACTCAAAAAGGCCAACTTTACAGATACCGAAGGTATCTTCAGGGTTACCTTCTGGAGGATTTGGAACTGAAAAAAAAAAAAAATAGCTTTCATTCCTCCTCCATGAAGCTAAAGTTGAAAAAAATGAGACTAAATTACAGTCTCAAGAGGTTATTCTGTATAAAGTTCTCTATAAAGTTCCTGCTAAAGTCCTCCATAAAGTTCCTCCTTTCTGTTCACTGCTGAATTCCTAATATCTAGTTAAATTTCCTGGCTTATAGTAGACCTAATATATATTTTTTCAGATAACTAGAGAAATAATAAGGTTATTAAATGGTTTCCAGAAATTCAGGAAACACTAAAGAACATTTTTTCCCAGGTATTTATGGAGTGCTTATGTGTACCAGGCAATTATCTGAGCACTTGGAATCTGGCACTAAATGCAATAGCGAAGGATTCCTGCCCTCATACCTGCCCTCATGGAACTTTCATTCTAGCAAAGGTGACAATAAGCTGAACATATATTCAATAAATGCTTTATCAACAATTTAAAAAATAAGTGTAAAGAAAAATAAAAGGGCAGAGCAGGTAAGGGAGATGCAGAGTAGGGAGCATTATTAAACAGGATGGTGAGGGTTGGCTTCCTTGAGAATTTGATATTAGACACAATGTTTAAGTGTGAAGAAGTCAATCAAGATGATATTTGGGGCAGAAACTCTTGCTTGACAGAGGAAATCACTATAACCAAGGTTGAAAGTATGCTTAGCATTTTTGAAAAAAATGTGGTAAGATACAACATAATATAAAGTTCACCTTTTTAATCATTTAAAGTATGTAATTTGTTGGCATTTCTATCATAACCTATAGGCCAATAACATTTTCATCTCCTCAAAAGGAGATCCTACACCCTGTTCTCCCTGCCTCCCATCACTGGCAACCAGTAATCTCCTTTCTTCTATGAATGTGGATATGCTTGGCATTTTGAAGAAGACCAAAAAGTTACTGTGCCCTGGAGCATAGTAAGTGACAGAAAAGAAAGCTTTGTAAGAGAGAATGTCAGTGAAGAAACCAAGAGTGAAATCCCTTATAAGCCATTGTAAGAACTGTGACTTTTACTATGAATGAAACTGAAAGCCATTTCAGAGTCTAAGACTGATTAAATGCTCTTTTGGAAGATAGGCTGGGGGACTGTGTGTGACAAGGGTGGGAGGAAGAAGATTGACTAGAAAATAAGGAAAATGGCTCAGATGAAATTGGCAGTAGTGGAAATGCTTAGAAGTAGTGGAAATACTGAACTCTATAAATATTTTGAAGCTAAGGCCCATGGAATTTGCTGAGGAACTGGATTTGTGTTTTCCTAGAAGATAGAAATCACTGATTGCTTCAATGATTCTGACCTCAGAAACAGAAAAGATGAAATTGCTATCAATTAAGTTGGGGGAGTTACAGTTAGAGCAGGTTTGAAGGTACTATCAGAAATCAATTTGGAAAAGTTGTTTTGGAGATTTCTGCTCATCCAAATGAAGATATCAAGTAGATTGTTAGGGGTATGTGCGTGTGTGTTTCTGGAAATAAGACTAGAGATTAAAAATTGGGCATCACTAAATAAAGACAGTTTTTAAAGTCATGAGATATCATGAAGTAAGTCCCTGAAGGATTGAACATGAACAGGTAATGAGAAGAGGCCAAGTGCCAAACCCTGGGGGATATGCATGCTACTTAAATGATGAACGATACAGGGGAAAACAGAGCAGGAGGAACCAAGGTAGTAGGAAAATTATGAGTGTGTAGTGTTTTGAAAGCAACTGAAGAACCAAACCAAGTTGGAGAGAGATGTCAAATTCTGCACTGCTGCTGATAGAAGGCTGGTTGGAACTAATAGTTAATGGGGCAGCATCAGTGTTTAGGTCATAAATCAGACTGAAATGGGTTTAAGGAAAATTGGGAAAAGAAGTTTTGGGTATAGTGAGATTGGGAGGATATTTTTGCAAAAGTTGAAAGAAATGAAGATAATCCCCCCTTCCTCAGCTCCTTATTTTCCCTAAAGCTTACCTTTTATTTGATTTAAAAAAGTATTTCTAGTTCATGTGAGTGACCCTTTGCAAAGAGTCGTTTCATTTTCTTCTCCACTGATTCTCAGTACTGTCCCTATCATCTAAAAAGAGCAGTATAGGGTTTCCCTGGTGGCGCAGCTGGTTGAGCGCCTCACTGTGAAGCATAGCCGGTTCGATCCCAAGCCAGGGAGGGGACCCACATGGCTCAGCAGACCTCTCCTGCCTCGCCCGCTGCTCCCCTCAGCAGTGACTCTCAATCGATCTGCCTGTTCTGCTCCCTGCTCTGTCTCTGGTGAATCCTCTCACCTCCCACGACTCTGGCCTGTACCCCAACACTTGTATATGTAAATAAAATATTTTGTAAAAAAGGGCAATATATTATTAGCAAGACAGTGAAAGATAATCAGAAAATACAAGCAATGATGTAAACCAGTATTATCATAATAAGAAAAAAAAAAAAAAAACCAAGCAGATAGAAGATTCTCTTTCCGAATCCTTAATGCAAACCTAATATTTTATAAAATAAAATACTTTTAAAATTGTCAGTGAAGATTTTGTTCACATACTCCATATAGGTTGATTTATAACTATTTCTACAAGAACTAAGACAGTTTGGAAAGCTTAAATTTCGGAAAATTTTGAAGTCATAGAATATATCTGAATATTCTTTTTCTCAGCCTCTTGGAAAAACAGGGAATAATATAAAATTCTCTTTTAAGCCTTTACAATACTTAATTTATTTACTATATGAAAATGTATTATGTATAATTAGCTAATAAAGTTTTGTCTGGTATAATTATTTTAAAATATAGGTAGATTAAGAAAGTAATTGCAGATTTACTAATTGAATTTGCTATGCAATGTTTTTAATTTCATTAACCACAAATAGGGTTCTAAAGTTACTGAGGTGAAAATAATTTAACTTTTCTTACATTTTCCAGTAATCGAGAAACAGAAAAATACCATACAACTATCAATATCAGTCTATAAATAAGCAGGTTATGTTTGTAACTAGTTTTGTGCATTTATGCCATTAAAATTTTAGAGAAGTTTAAAGGAGTACCTATATAACAAAGGCGATGAAACTCCTGCATTCAATGACAGGGTGTTTTGACATAAAATTTGTTAACAATCATTAACAGTTTTTGAACCATCACATTCCTAGTTATCTTTTGGCACATTGCTTCATGTGTACCTTGTCTCTTTACCAATGTAAATGCTAACTAAATTTGTTATAAGCACTAATTAATGATTTCGTGGGTGCTTAAAAGTTGAGAATTTTCTTAGAGTCAGGAATGCTATTCTCTTTCATTTGATAATGTTTTACAATTTGTATATTTCCAACTGAAGGGGAGTTTCTTTTATCTACTGCCTGAGATGAAGGAGGCAAGAGAAATAGTAAAGAGCTCGTTTTGCAAATGTCCTCTCACCAGGCAGTGGACAGTCAATTTCACTGAACATTTATTGGGCACCAAATATTGCCAAATTTAACAATACTATGATGCAAAGATGAAATCTAGATTGACTTATTCAATATTTAACTTATTCACTCAGTCAACATTTAGGCAACGTAATTTGCATTATTCAAGTATAGTTATAAGGGTAGGCATTTTGCAGCAACTGAAAATAGAAATGGCTTATTTTGTATTTGTTATTTAACCCAATAACTATTATGCTACTCAATATTATGTTTCTAGTTTTGAATCTAAAAATCAAACTTCTTGCAGTTGGTATCTTGGGATACAGCTGGAAACAGAGTTATTGTCTGTTATCATAATATAAGGGCGAGTTTAGTAAACTACTCTGTACTTTGGTAAGTGACTGAGGACTTGGCACATAGTCAGTGCCCAATAAATAGTCTTTAGTGAAGGAATTACCACTCAAATATCAAAGCCTTTGCTATCTTTAGTTCTAGGGTGGATTTTGGGACAGGCAGAAGGTGGGGAAATTCTAATAAGTTTTTGTGTTACTAGAAAAAGGAAATAAAAATAATACTATCAGTTGATCCTGTAAGCTTTTCCAGGTCATACTTCACTTGCAATTAAACAATTATGGACAGCTTTTAATATTGTGTGAAGTGATTGTTGTCACTTTCGCTCATAAAAATTTCCATTTAATATATGTGCTTTAACTAGTTGAAGGGTAAAAGGTGTAGCTGACAGGTTTTGATATTTCTCAATTCTGCAAACTATTTTAAACTAGCTTTAGAAACCTATTTTATTATATTTGAGATATGAGTTGAGGGAAGGGAATTTTATGCACTATATATGCTTATCCTTGATAGCATGTTCCCCAAAATGATATTTTGTATTTTTATATTCCTCCAGATTTTCACTTCTATCACTATAATGTAAGCAAATAGCTACAAACAGTTTTTACCTTTTGGTAAACCTGTCTTGAGAGCATTCAGCATTTACTAGAACAGAGAAAAATAAAGTAAGTAAAAGATTTTTTGCTTTCATTAAATTGATGTTTCAGTAGAGAAGTCTGGTTAAAAAATTATGAAATATCTGAGGTCACCAACAAGAAATGAGCTGTTGTAATCCAAGAGACAGCTGTGGGAATCCTTAGATCCTCAAAGGGTGACTTGAGTCACAGGGTTGGTGTGGAGAACTGTAGATTTATTGTCTGAATGCTGGAGAACATGTCAAACTCTTCTGAATACCAAAGTATGCCTATAAAAACAGTTCATTAGGAAGGAAAATTATAGCTGGGAATTCTGTACCCGAAGTTACATACTTTTAAACAAAAGTAAAGAAATTAATTTATTTTGTTTAAATTATATTTTTAAA
Organism: Galemys pyrenaicus; assembly: GCA_019455555.1. NCBI lineage: Eukaryota > Metazoa > Chordata > Mammalia > Eulipotyphla > Talpidae > Galemys > Galemys pyrenaicus. Next base: position 224,267 of record JAGFMF010011726.1, read on the forward strand.
TTAACATTTTCCATTTTTAATTAGAGATTTTATATTAAACATTTTCATGTTTTTAAATTAGGATATGTGACTATAACTAAAAAGACCCAAGCCTTTATGGCTTATTACAATAAACCTCTCATCATGTCATCATCCAATTTGAGCTGGTTGGTGGTAAGGGAGCAAGTGTTGGGAGCCTTTGTTCTCTCTAGTCATTTTGGATTTCTGGCTTCCTCAACTCAGTGACCTCAATGTCAACGAAAACTGTGGAGTCCCTAGTGGATCCTCTGCAAGTGACTTGTTAACTAGAGAGGAGAATATGGATAATTGCAGTGGAGGATGTTATTTTAGTCCATATTTGGAGATACTTGGCCACAATTTTATCACATGGTTTTACAGAAATGTAACCCAGCTCTTTGCTCTGGATTTGAAAACATACAGTGCTCAAAAATGGTGCATTGATATAAAATTTTCTGGCCTTTCATTATACTGCAGTTTCTAACTTAACAAAGATTGGTGGATCACATGAAAAAGGATTGTCCCAAAACACAAGAAGAAGATATATCAAATCAATTAGACAATTTGGAAGTAACTGTAGTTCTTGAAATGAGTATCCTAAGATAGCTCAAAATGAAACAAATGTTGACAAAGTCTGTGCCTCAAATCTTAACCAAAATGGAGTAGACTGCAGTCAGATAGCTGGATATCATTATTAACTGTTGATAGGTGTGTCTCCTTATCCATTCGGTTAACTTTGCAAAGTCTTGATTCTTAACCTTTGAAAAATGGAGGTAATCTGATAATTGTTCTCATCCTCTCTGTGAAGTAAACAAAGTCATGTACATGAGGGGGTTTATCAAATACTAATTGCTAAATAAATCTTATTTCATGCTAGTTGCATTAAGGAAAATTTGCCTCTAAGACTGCTACTGTCATTCACCCATGACTCATGAATTTTCGGTTGGCATAGAGTAGTAGAGGAAATTTTGTCCTTCAAATATTGTAAAATCAAGGTTTATCTGAGGTAACCTTTGCTGTTTGTAGGAAGTATGTGGCTGAGTAATAGTTCAAAAATAGCAAGTTATTTTGAGGAAGATCATATGTTCTATAACAAATAAAATAAGTCTTCTGAAGAATAATTTCATAGACTGTTTAATCACATTTAAAATTATCTGAGTCCTATAGTTTAGAGCTCTCTTTGTTGATATGATTTTTAAAGTGCTTTATTACATGCATAGTATTAAAGCAAACACTACTATGTGGAGTTTTATTTTATGAATAACTCATCAACTTTTGTGAAGAAAAACTAAGACATGAATAATCAAACCTGGGACATGCAGACTAAATTATCTAATGTATTTGGTGTTCATGATACAAAGTGATGAATGTATGCTTACACATACACACTCACAATTAAACTATAGATGTGTTTAACAAAAGAGGTTTGTTTTGTAAATCACACAAATAGACAAAAAGCATATGTAACTTCCTTCAGGGAATTAACTGCTTAGTAGCTTTAGACACAAACAAACAAACAAACAAATGTAGTCAAAGGCATTTTTTTGGAATGGCTCAGAAGAGAGATCTGAGTAGTATAAATGTGGCAGAGTGAGACTGCTGCCTGGAAAAAGACAATGTTACAGAGGGATGTTTTTATTGGTTCCTGGAGGATGGATAGGATTTAGCTGTGTGACAGTCATGAATAGTTCTTGAGGCAGAGAGCATTATGTGACAACACAAGGGGATGTTAGAGAGGTCATTAGAGAAGAGTAAAAGAATTGATTTGGCTGGAGAATTGCCTCTATAAAGAATAATGAGAACTTATTCCTCTTGGACACATAGGTTGTGGCCAGATTATGTACAACCTTAAAAGCCAGAAAACATTATAGACAGATTTGATGAAATATTGATAAGTTTCCCCAATTGACTGAAATAATTAACAGAACTTTGAAGACACATTAAAATATTTAATTGCCAAGATAACTTTATAATTATAGTTGACTTCATAAATTTTGCCATCTTTGCAGATCTGGGACTTTTCTTCATTCAGTGATTTGAAGTACTTATTTTGTTTGTCCTAGAGTTTTATAGTTTTATTCATTACCTCTGTGCTCATTGTCTAAGATTATTAGGCAGTGCCCCTATTGTAGTTTTCCTACATAAAAAATAGTAATGCTGTTGCTTAATAAGCAGAAAGTAATAGTGTTTATGACCATATGGGAAAAGGTGATAGATGAGGTGAGGAACAAACAAAAATGTGAAAATAGGCTGCTATAACAACAACACTGGATAAACTTTATAAGATATCAAAAATTATATAGAAAATAAATTCTGTAATAGTTCAGTGTTGTGTTTGGATTTCAGAGAAGTTAGGTGGAAGAACTGCAAGGACTTTTAACAGACTGAAGGATGATGCTGATGATATATCATGAGAAAGCTTTAGGTAACAGATAACTTGAGTCATTCCTACCTATCCTACCAGTGATCTATCATTGTTATAAGATAGATCCATTATTACATGTAATAGGAGTAATAGTAATGAACTTGGGAATCCTAATTTTCTTAAGAATAATTTTAAATCAGTTAATGTAAATTTTACTTAGCTACTTTATCTTTTTTATCATAGATAATCATGAACTGTTTAAGAGCTATAATATATATGTTTATAAAAACTGAATGAATCTGTCCTGATTTTTACTTTCTACTACTGTTTTTGTCTTATTTTGAAGAGATTTTATGTCTGTTTAAAATGTAGAAATATATCAAACAGAAGTCAAGGTGTAGGAAAATAAGGGGTGAGAAAGTATATGAATTACTTAAGATGAGGCTGTACATCAAATCCAGGTGTTAAGATGCTACCCAATTTTTGTATATATAGCTGTCTGAGCTTTCCCAGCTGAGGTTTATACTATTGGTACTATTCTATCTATAATTTAAGAACAAGCCAGCTACTTGGAAGGAGTCCCATTCTTCCTAATGCCAAGTCCAGGGAGAAATCTCTGTAACAGGTCCTTCAAGAGAATCCCCACAGACTGTAATAATGATATTGACAAAAACATTCTTATAAGTAAGTAGGACAAAGCTTTTCTTAGGACTTTCAAAGAAATATTTTTATAATGCTTTTGGCTAATTGTTTAATGCCTAAGCAATGTCTGGGAAAACACTTGTATAGAGGCCAAAACATGGACACACAAGGCAAACTGGAAGGGAGACTTAGAGATGAGCCAGTCAGGAAGTAGGCTGAATATCGGTTTCAGCATCACCTGGGAGCGTGGGTGGAATGCAGACTCTCAGATCTCTTGAATCAGAATCCTCAGGAATTTCAAGGAGCATTGGTTTCCATTATCTAAGACGAAGACAGGCCTTTTCAGTAATCCTTCATTGAACAAAGTGTACAAATGTTCAGTAATCAGATGTTTAGATCCTGGAGCATGGTGAAAATAATTAATATTTTATTGTACATTTGAAATTGGTTAATGAGTAGATCGCATTACCCCACACAAGTGGTAACTGTGAATGTTAGTTTTCTTATGGTGTGTGTATATTGTGGCATTGATATGCCTTGAAGATACACAATTTTAACTCGTCAAAATAAATGAGTAATAATTTAAAAATGTATTTCTATTTTTTGAGTTTTAGGTATATCCTACATAGCGATAGATTTGGAGATTTTCTCCATGACGAAGTGTATGAAAAACAAATATATATTTTACTGGTTAAGGGTAGATTTGTTGCTCTTGCCATTACTCAAGTAGAGGGAGAAACACTGTTTAGTAGTTTGGAGATGTAAAGATGAATAAGATATGGGAAGGGGAATTTCATTGTAAACAATTTGACAGAATGAAATTACGAAGATACAAGCAAAGTTTTGTGTTGTTATTAGTACCATTCCACATAGCTTTACAGATGAGGACTTTCAGCTCAGAGAAATATCTTGTCTTAGGTACGAAATGAAATCAAGGTCTATGTGACCCTAAATCTAGTTTATAATATAGCTTCTTAAAAGGAAAGGAAGAAAGAAAGTACTTTAAAAATTGAAAAAAAAATAGCCTTAGAAATCAGTAGATTTTTCTATCTCCTAACATTTCTGTCAATGTAATAAATTTGTTTCACATCTTTTAAAGCAAGCAAGCACTGGTTTAATGACTAGAAGTTCCTGTGAATCCTGCAATTTTCCTTAGCAAGTAAAGTCAGAATTAAATTTTTGTTAAAATAATGTTATGACTGTAGCTTTTCCCCTAAAATAGAAATAAAATTTTATATATGAAAATTTTGATATATGAAAAAAAATTTATTGCCGAGTGTTGTGTCAAGTTTAGTGGCATGAAGTATTTAAAACCTAGTAGGTTTTTATAATCATAAATATTGATTGAATAAAAGAATTTAGTATTTACCCTTTTAGATCTCCTTTTAAACCCAATTTTATTTGAGAATGGAAAATATAATTGAAGAAATATATTTAAATGAAAGTAAAACTAAACTTACCTTCATTAGAAATATTTCATAGTTTAATAATCCTTACCAGACATGAGTTCCTGACTTCTATGCACTTTGTACTTCAGTTGGCATTGGCTGCAGTTGCCCTGTACCATACTGATATGTATATTTATCTTTTATTTCCACAACAATGTAAACCTTCAGAGAAGTAGTCATATTTTTCTTTCCTTTATAGAATCTGAAAAGCACTCAGGATATGCTAATAAATATTTAAATGAACAATGAACAATGATCACAGTGCTCTTAGGTCAAATCCTGTTGAGAAACCTATGCCTTAAATCAATTTCTAGTGACTGCTTTTTGCACCTGTTAATCAGGTGCTAATTTTGACTTGCTAATCAAAGGTATTCATTGACATTACTTCTGCATATTTATAGTACTATTGTTGAGAAGGCTCATATCTATTAACTGCTCAATTTTTGCCAGACTCTGTTTTCAGAATTCTAAAAATTATTATCTCGTTTAGTTTGCATAGCAGTCTGAGGAGAAATTCTCATTTTCTCTGCTTTGGAACTAAACAAAAACCCTAAGGTTTATAAAAAGTTAACAATTTATGCAAAGTCATGGAACTCATAACAATGGAACTGGAATGTAGGTTTGCTTTCATACTCTGCTCACTCCATGAGGGTAGGAGTAAATTAAAAACAAACATGTAATGAATGACTACAACATTTATTCTCTAAGTGTGTGAATATGTACATTAAACTGATTTGAAACATTATTGTCCTCTCGTCCTGGAAATTGACTTTGGTGGGATGGCTTGGCTCATGCTTGGAAAATCATAAAGACTTATGATTTAGTACAATGACTTAGTATAGAGAAGGTTTAAATCAGTCTATTAACAATTGAACCTGAAGAGTATGAACCTATACCTAAAATCATATAATGTTGTAAACCGACGTTTACAACCTAATTAAAATCTTTTGAACCAGCCTTTGGATAGATACTTTATGGTTCTAAAACACGGCTAGAACTGCAGCATGAGTTCAATCCCTGCTGCCGGCCAGGGAGGAGACCCACATGGTGTAGCAGACCTCTCCTGCCTTGCCCGCTGCTGCCCTTGGCAGTATGTTTTGGTCAGTCTGCCTGTTTTGCTCCCCACTCTGTCTGGTGAATTCTCTCACCTCCCACGACTCTGGCCTGTACCCCAGCTCTTGTAAGCATAAATAAATAAATCTTTAAAAATAAAACACAGCTAGACTTGTTAGATAATTTTTAGTTTTTTCTGATTTAACAAATTGAATCCAGGAGGAATCCGATTCAGCTTTTCTGAAAGCAGCACTGCCTTTCTCTTCCACTTACTAGGAATAGCTCCACAAGGATCCCAAGGCATGCATCACTGTCCAGACTGCTAGGCCAGTGTATCATAGGGTAGTCACACATATCCAGAAATGACAATAGTGTATAACTTCAAGGAACTAAAGGGAAGAATTCACATCTTTATTATCACTCCAAAATAAGGTTTATCTTCTGCATCTAAGATGAAATAGTACCAGTTAAAAGTTTGGTGGCATATGAAGAAACGAAGCATGGAATTGAGTTAGCTGGGGTTTCCTGGGACATACTCTATTCATAAACCCAAGAAGGGAGGTTGTGTTGAACACCAGCAGAAAAAGAGACACCTTTAATATTTTTGTCCTTATCTCTGAACTTAAATGAGTGAGGAAATTTCAAGGATTTCATGTGTGTATAATGGATACTTGTTCACTTGCTCTAAAAATAAATTAATGCCACTAAGTGATTATTTCTTTTGATTCATTTAATTTAATAATTTGCAGCTTAGTATAATCTGGCAAAAAAAAAAAAAAAAGATTTCTAGATAAGCAGGGTGGCCATAGCAAAGGTACAAGTCTATTCTCTAATGCATTCCTTTTACTAAGGTGTTATTTATAAAATCAACAGGGACCATTTAAAAATGAATAATATTCAGTACTGTCAGTTGCTTTATTTTTTTCTTTTTAAAATAAAACCAAAACAAAGCAATTAACTGCAAAGGGCTGTGTTAACCCAACTATGTGGTTGCATATTTAAACATGGGGGAGTAAAAAATTGTAGGAGTCATTAGGGACATTCTCATGAAAACATTAACTCCTCTGCATTTCACCTGTGGTACATTAAGATACACATTTAATAGTCTAATTAAACACATATTAAGTTTAACATAACTGAATAGTTGTTAACCTGAAGACACTAACTTTTGGCTTTCTTGGCTCTTTTTGTGCTTAAATTTGCACTTTACATTTCCTTAATGCATTTCCTCATTTATGATACTTTTTTTCATTTACAAAGAATTAAAAATAGAGTAGTATTCTAATGACCTTTAGCATAACTATCTATTCTTTGATGAGTCTGTTTACTCATTCAGAAGTTAAGCCTGTTGTCAGGATTAACAAAACTTTTAGAAAGTCCTAATGTATCAAACTGTGATTAGTAGTGAACTAATTTTAAGTCAAACATTACTTATTAACTAAAAGAGTCCACATGTAAAATATCAACATGTTAATTTTCATCATTACAACATGAAATCCAATGACTCTTCTTAAAATCAGACCTCATTTTGTAAGAAATTTAGTTAGGTGGAACTTATATGTGAACTGATTTTGATATATTAGTTTCTAAACATGATTGTTTTAATAGGCTCACACCTTCTTACCTAGCTTATCTGGGGATCAAAGCAAAAGGTGGCTTATTGGTTCCAGAAATATCCTAGTACAAAGTCTCTAATGACTTTTAGTGAAAGAATTTGTTGTGTTTGATGTTCTTATGTGCTGTTTTTCATTGTCATGGAGGACACCCAGAAGATGGTCTCTAAACAAGAAAACGGCACTGGAAAGACTGAGTTATTGTTTCATAGGAAGGTTCCTGAAGAAGCCTATGAAGTCAAAGCCTTTGGTCACATAAGCCCACTCTAAATGAGCTATATATACAGACTGTGTGAAAAACATGAAACCTCCATTAGGGAGCAGGATATAATATGAGATGCTTACCTCAGTAACTTTTCATACAAATGTTTAGAATTTTAATTTGAAGTCAAAAGCACCTTGGCATTTTCTGAACACTATCATCTTTAAGGTTTTATTGAAATACGAAACCCTTATAGCATTTTGGCTTTCATGCTTGAATTGGGTTCTGTGTGTTTAAGTCATCTATAAAATATGCAAAGCAAAGTTTGTTCTGATGAGCATAGTACTGTGATTCACTCAGAACCAAGCAAAGAGAAGAAATATTAGCTAATGGGAAATGACAGATCCACAATAAATTCTGTTCTGTGTTACTTATTAGGAATCCATATTGCATATACTTCAGTGTCTTGCTTTGTATAAAAATGGAACTTTATCAGGGTGAAGTGAGGCGTATGTGTAGAAATGTACATATGTCCAGAAAAGCATTAAGTGTGCCTTAATCTCTCACTTTTGACTGATCTTGAGCATCCCTATAAGCATGAAGAGAAGGCAAAGCTTGAGCTATAAACTAGCCACAAGGGCAATGAATTCATTCCCCTACATGCACACACAGCCCCTTAGAAAAGTCTGGGAGGCATATTCATTCAAGATACTTGAAGCAATCTTTATTTAATCATTAGCTGATCACATATATAAGTGAGCAAGTGACTTCAGTAGCCAAGCATGACAAAAATAAAAATTTCAGAGAATTTCCTTAGGTAAGTCACTCAGCAAACAGTAAAATAACAGTAGACTTAACAACAATGGCAAGAAACAAACAAAAAAAGCTGCCAAGACAACAAACCCTGGGAATAAGAATCACATATCCTGAGTTGCCACATTATATTACTTAGATGTCCAGTTTTCAACAAAAATGTGTGAGACATGCAACTACATTAAAGTATGGCTTATATATAAGAAAAAAGAATGTTAAAAGATAAAAGAAAAAAAACTGTCATCGAGGAAGCCCAGATATTGAACTACTAGACAAATTAAATCCGTCGTCTTAAACATATTCAAAAACCAAAAGGAAACTGTTCACCAAATAAACATAACAATGAAGAGTTGGACATTATAAAAAAAAGAATCAATTTAAAATTCTGGAAGATACAATAACTCAAATGAAAATTTTATTAGAGGAGCTTAACCATAGATTTGAGCTAACAGAATAAAATAACAATAAGCTTGAAGATAGATCAATTGAGATCATTCAGTCTGAAAATCAGAGGTAAAAAAATGAAGAAAAATGAACACATCCTCAGAAACATATGAGACATCATCAAATATATCAATATACAGATAATAGAAGACCCAGAAGACAAGAGAAAGAGAAAAGAGCATAAAAATATTTCAAGAAATACTACTTGGCAACTTCCCAAGTTTGATGATAAGAATTAATGTACATAGCTAAGAAATTCAACAAACTCCAAGTAGGACAGACTCAGGCCATACCTATATAGCTAATAACCAAACTTAAAAAAAATCTTAAAAGTAGCAAAAACTAATGACTTATCAAGTGACAGAATACTTAAGAAGGTTGACAGATGAATTCTCTTTGTAAATCAGAGACCTGAAGGCAGTGGAATGACATATTCAAAGTTCTGGAAGACTATCAATCAACAATTTTATATCCAGAAAATCTGACTTTCAAAAAATGAAGGAGAAATTAAGTAACTCCAAGATAAACCAGAGCTGAGAGAATATCTCACTTGTCGATCTGTTCTTCAAGATATACTAAAGGAATTCCTTAGGCTGAAATGAAAAGATACCAGACCACAATTTAAATCCACATCAAGAAATAAAGAATATTGATAATGGTAATTGTAGGTAAATATGAAAGACAGTATAAATGTATTTTTTATTTAAAGGATAACTGAATAAAACAGTAACTGTAAACTATATTAATGGGTTTATAATGTAAAAATTATATTTTGTATAACAATAATGCAGAGTAATGGGGAGTGACTAGAGCTATATAGAAACCAAATTTTCTATACTACTAAAATTAATTAACATTAATCTGAATTTTATTATTATAAACTAAGATAATGTCAACCACAAGATTTAGAAAACGAGAAAAACAAGTTAAAAGACATGACAAAATGAATTAAAATGTTATTCCTTTACATGTCTATCTAACACCAGAGCAGGAAATAATGAAAAAATGGGGAAACAAGAGAGACATGACATAGAAAACAAATAAAATGGCAGACAGAAATCTGTTAGTCAACATGTGAATTATATAATCAAAGGGCAGATACTAACAGATTGATAAAATGGATTAAAAAATCATCAGTCTAGGTCCTCCCTACTGACCTGGGGATTAGGTCTCAGTGCTACCACTGTTTGAGCCTGAGTTCTATCCCTAGCCAGGGAGGTGACACACAGGGCACAACAGACCTCTCCTGTCTTGCCTGCTGTTCAGTTTAGTAGTGTATTTCAGTAAAAATGCCTGTCTGCTCTCCACTCTGTTTCTGTTGAATCTTCTTGCCTCCCACACCTCTGGCTGTACCCTAGTTCTTCTACACAAAAAAAAATAAATGAAAAAAACCCTTCAGTCTATATCCTGTATTTAAAAACATGTTAGATTCAAACATAAATAAGTTCAGAGGCAGGAAAAGACATACCAAGTAAACAACTACTAAAAGAGAACTGGAGAGGTAATATTAATACCGGGCATAATACTAAAGAATATATTGTTATTAGGACAAATGAGGTCATTTTGCCAAGATAAAAAAATCAAATCATGAACAAGATAACAATTATAAACATTTATGCACATAACAATAGATCCTCAAAATATCTCATGCAAAACTGAGAGAATTAAAGAAATAGAAAATTTCAGCAATAACAGTTGGAGATTTCAGCATCCTATTTTCTATAGTGTATAGAAGATCAGTTATCTACAGGAAAACAGAACACCTTAATAACACTATAGACCAAGTAGACCAAACAACACCGCAGACCAGCAGCAGAATAGATGTTCTCAGTCACACATGCACTATTCTCTAGTATAGATCTTATATGCTATGTCATAAAATAAACTTCAATTTAATTGAAATTTCAGAATGTACATTCTTTGACTACAACAGAGTGAAATTAGAAGTAAAAAAAAAAAGGAAATTTGCTAAGTTCACAAATATGTGGGTATTAACCAATATACTTCTAAATAGATAATGGGTCAGAGAATACACATATATTAATATTAATGGATTAATTTAAACAAACTATAAACATATCATAAGTTTTTAAAAGTGTATCATGATATGATAGTGTCAAAATACTTTCTTTGTATCCATGCTGACATTAGATAAGGAAGATTTTATTTAGTTTGCCAAATAGGACAATACATACATATATATGTATATATACACACTAATGTATATGAGGAGTATAGATTAAAGGCAATAATTCATTTTTAAAAATTGCCACATTCTTATTTTATACAATTTGATTTTTATTAAGGCAGTTTTCACCTTGTATGCCTGCTATGTGAATTTTAGTTTTTCCACTAAAGAATAATTTATTACCATATTGTTATTTCAATCCTTGCATCAAATTTATCCTTCAGTTATGCAAAATATTGTTTTAAAAAACAGCTGTTTATATACGTGAATTTAGAAATTTAACTCTATGTTTTAAATGTTGACTACATGTATATGGTACTTAAAAGGCCATATTTCTTTAATTTACTTTGCTATATACTCTATTGCCATTAAGAGCAAACCATTTAGTTACGCTAGAGATATTCAAATACCATGCCCAGAAGTAGCTATATATGTCCATAATAATGCATTGTTAAGGCTAGAGAATATGTGTTTAAGAGTTCTGATACTCATTGAAAACAGCAGAAAAAATTTTCCAATATTTAATTTCATTTCAGTTATGTTAGATAGTAAAAATAATAAATTCTGCAAATCTTCAAAGAAAATTTGGCTCTTGAAAATGAGGAGTCAACACTGGGTGTTGAGTGGATGCACTTTCAATTCTAATAATATCTAAACTTTCAATTTTAATAATATCTAATTGTTGAAAAAGGGAGACCAAGATGATACACACAAAAATCTTGCTGGAAACAGTATCTTTTCAGTTATCTTTTCATGCTATTTACTTTCACAAAACTTTAGTTTGGAGATCATTTATTTTTAAAAAATGAATATACCCTACAAAGAAGATTTTATATAAGTTCACAAATTGATTTGCTTTCTGACAAAACTGTTGTGTGTGTGATGTGATTGGAAAATATGCAGAAATTAGAGTTCACTCAGAAGATTTTCTGCACATATTCCTTTATTTTGGGGGCATGTCTCCCCAATGGTATTCAGAATATTCCTATAAAGAGCCCTTTTGTCATGTTTCCTTAACTAGAAATATTTTGTGCTTGTGGTTCTGTCTTTTATAATTATAATTTTATAATAATTAGACAATAAGTACTAGGTTTACATATGAAATATATAAATACTACAAAAATCACAAAGAAACCCATGAAACCATTCTTACAGTGTTATATTTCCGATAAACTATTTTCTCTTCTTACTCTGTGATAGAGTGCTGAGCACTATGAATGAACATAGTTAATCTATTGATGCAGCTATTAGAGTAACTTAAAATGTACCTTTCTTGATTGAGTAATATTTTCATGGGAACTCATATGTATTAGAGCTAATAAAACATTGAATCTGTGAGAATATTCAGAAATCAGAGATCGTGAGAAAATCATTTGTTAAGATTCTTCCTAAATATTAATGTGTATGTACTTCAGTTATTTTCAAAATCTTTCCAGTTTTCATGTTCCATTGACAGATGTGCGATATACATTCCTTGAGTTGATACTTTTTTTGATGACTAAGTCTTATTTGTCATGTATACACAACATTCACCACATAGAAATTTATCCACAAATATTGAATAGATTGAATTTTATTTTACCCTTTACAATGTTTTAGTTACATGAACTGCATTTCCAATTGAGTTGATGAATTTTCAAATATCAGAGATGTTTCCAGAACCTCAGTTAAAAAAATTTCAATTTTCAGATGTGGTTGATTTTAATTAAAGTTTAAAGAGAAAAAGAAACCATTGGAAAGATATTGGAACTAAATAATTCACTTCTGGTGAATAGGGAATTTGCAGTTTGAGTTAATGGTATTCATTACACTGATTAAAAGCAGTGAGCCATTTGCCTCTGTTTATTTTCCAAACCAGTGTTTTCAGTAATGGGGGGTGGTTGGTATCTGATGTTTTATGTGATGAGGTATTTACTGATGGGTTGCTTTGACTTCTTTACTTCAATTGATAACCATTTGAAAGGAATGTATCAGACGAGAGAATAACTTCTTCTCTAGAGCTGGACCATTTATTCCAAGTTCAGACTTTGAGAAAACAATTGAGTAGTTTTTATTGCCACCAGCTGTGCTGTGGTTATTTGCACAAATGGAAAACTAAAGGAAGTGTACATTTTCATTATATACAGCATTACACAAAATCAGGATTCTTTTGTCTAATAAATACTGCACTTGAAGTTGAAGAACTTATAATTACTTAGATTCCCATTGCAATAATGATTTTGGTGCCCTTTGAAGGCTGATCAAAATGGAGTTTCTAGAATTTCAGAGAAGCTGCTGCTGCTGGATTTGCAGTGAGTTCATGATTTATTTTTCTTGATGATATGTATATCAATAAAATAGATTTTACTTATATAGTACATATATGGAATATATAATCTATATTCCAAAACATACATGCATACATATATACATATATATTCTAAAATAAAGAAAGCAAACTCTAAATTTTGAAAAATTACATTTCTTAATCAAGGAATTCAGTGATTAATATCACATGGCTACTCTAGGACTTTGGAAAAAATGAGAAGTGGGTGTTTAAATGTTTTAAGAGGTAATTTTCCAAGCAATTGAGCAGGTAGTTAAAAATACCTTGTTTTCATTTCCTTGCCTGAGAAAATCCTGAAGTCTAAAGGTTTCAAAGAGAGGAGAGGAAGCTGTACTGAACAGAGCCTGAAGCATATACCCCAGATGTAAAATCCCCACGCTTGCCAGTTTCCAGAATTTATTGATGGGGATTACCAGTTTCCAGAGTTTATTGATGGGAATTGCCTCCTTCTTGTTGGGCCATTCTATTGACCTAAATGTGTAGTTTCACAGAGATTATTAGTATCCTCTTGATTGTCATAACTTATTATATGTTACTGGTGTGAGACAGTATCTTGATTTTGATAGAGGTGGGAAACCACACAAAAAGGCTAGGTCATGATTTATTAACCACAGTGCTTCTTTTATTGACCTTTTGGATTGTGTAATTCCTTGTTGTGGGTACTTGTGTGCATTGTGGGACAGAAGCATCTCTTTCCTCTACCTAGTATATGCCTGGAGTATCCTCCCAACCTATAATATCTTCAGACATTACCAAATGTCTCGTGGTTGAGAACCACTGATAGCAATGAACTCTTGGCAGGTGATATTAGTTATCATTCATCTCTGTCTGCTCAGTGTTTATGAAAAAGCCTGATGTAGAGTTGGATCTCAATATATATGTAAGATTTTTTTTAAAAAAGATGACTCAGTTTCCTATTCCCTTCTCTGCCATTGATTTTCTGCATTAGAAGTAGAACAGGCATAGAAATGGCTCTATGCAGCTGTGTATATAAAGAGTGGAAAATGATTTAATTATGCCCAGAAATACAGAAAATGGTCAAGGTATTGTGATAGAATATAACGTGGAATATACACATTCATTAGTTGGTAACCAAATCTTTTAAATAATATTGTTTGTCTAAAAATAGGTTGTAAGTATAAAGAATGATGTGTTTTTAAATATATGTGTTTATATATGTACATATAATATTACATATGCATATTATTTTTATATGAAAGAGATGGGAGAAATGCTAAATTATTAGTCATGGCTGCTTCTAGCATATGATTAAATTTTATATGTGTCTTTGAATTATTAACAAGATGCTTTCTATTTCTTTGGTCTTGAGAAAAAAGAAGAATTAAAAACTAGTTAAGTCTGAGTAGATTTTATATTGTCATTTGAAAGGGCATTTTGTTCATTTTTTAATGAAAAGACAAAAAAATTACAAGCTCTACTTACTATTTCTGAAATTAAGTTAACTAAATTTTCTTCTAATTATATGATTTGATTTCTGTTGTAACATTGTTATTTGGCAAGAACAAATGTAGCATTAAAATTGATTTGTTTTACTAAACATAACCTGTAGAGTACTCATTTTAATTCCTTGAAGTATAAAAGAAATAATTCGTACAGTTTGCCTGTATTATAAACATCCCTGTGTAATATTAACTCTCACCATTATTTCTTGTCATTATCTTATAAAATTTTTCTTGTAGAATCTTGCATTAGGAGAGGAGAGGTAGATGCTGAAAATGTACAGTATGAGACTTTAGATTTCTGTATGTGACTTTATACCTGAATGTATATTGCATGTATGGACGTGTGTATGGAAGTGATTGCATAGTAAGTGATTGTGAATTAATCCCAGCTTTCTTGCTTAAGCTTATTTTAGGTACACACACACACACGCATATATATATATATATATATTCTTCAAAAGATCCAAGCTTAGAATATAAGGGGTTCCTAGTTCTTCCTCCTCCTCATGTTAGACATGAAAATTCATGTATTTCAGGTTGCCATATGTTTGAGCAAGAAGTCAAAGATCAACAATTTGGCACTAATTTCTCCCTTGCTTCCCTGATTCAGCTGTATAAACTATTTGAAGTCTAGAAATGCTGTGATTTCACATTCATGCACTCCAGGCCTTTCCCTTTATTTTATTCTCACTAATTCTTACATTTCCTTCAACACTTAGTTCTAATAGCACTTCCTCAAGAAGGGCATTCCATGATGCCTTCTCTCTTGGATCCCTACTTTTATTCATAGCACCCCATTTTTCCCTATCATAGCAACAGAAGGTGAGTCTTCCTTTAATGTCTGTCTCCAGGAGCCTGTAAATTTCTGTGAGGGCAGGAAATCAGGCAAATTCCCTCACCATGTATCTTTAACACCTAACACAGTACCCCGTGCATGCATATTTTTTAATAAATATTTTATGAATCAATCAATGCCTAGATGAAAGTAGAAACCATGATTTCAACATCTTTGGGAGGAAACAGTAAAATGCATTAGAAACGATTCTCAAATAATGTAGAGTAGTACAATACTTGCTGAATAATGACTATCTGAAACACACTTTTTCTTTTACCATCAAAAGTTATGATTTGGAAAAGTGATTTTTAATGGCACAATAAATTATTATACAGTAGCAGTATTCCAAATGTTAATTTGTTTTGTAGAATGAGTGGTAAGTATGTCATTAAATAGAGTTTCCATAGTTGTGTCAAGCTCCACTTAAAAGAGCATTATTTTATAATCCTAACATGTTAATGGAATAGTACTCAGCAATCAAAAAATATAAACTCATGCCATTTGCAGCAACTTGAATGGAGCTGGAAGGGATTATGCTTAGTGAAATAAGTCAGAAAGAAAAAAAAAATACAGGATGGTTTTACTTATAGGAGAAGTATAGGGGAACCAAATAAGGAATCAGGAAAAAAATTATAATAAGTTAAAAAACAAAGTCAAGAGGAACTGTAAATCAGAGATATTCTGCAGGGAAGGGGGAGGGAGAGGGAGCAAAACAGGAGGAGTGGGAAAAGCACAATGGACTGTGGTGATGGTGCACTGGATAATTTGTGGTGGGAATTTTATGGCGATATACCAGAGAGAAAATGATGAACAATTTATATTAAAGAAAATTTGAAAAGAAATCTTAACAGTGTTGGGATGAGTACTTTTCTTATTTGGAAAGTTATACTACATTTTAATCTCCTAATTTTATTTTAAACTTGGTAAACATGTTAATTCCTTTGGGACAGGGGCATACTTAAGAACTTTTCTAGTGTGTTGTAGGAAACCCCTTCAAGGAGTCAATGGATGTAGGGATTTTTTTTTTTTTTTTACAGTAACAATTTGCTGCTCTTTACTATAAATCAGATTTTTAAAAATTTTTTTAAAAAAAATATTGTACATTAGTTTCAGCTTTCATTTCTTAATGTTGTCTGAAAAAATACCATTGGTATTATTTTCTTGCTGCCTTGACAGTTTCTTTTGAAATGGATCTCTAAATTTTGGGGAAATTTTTCCCATGTTAATCTTAGCTTAATGAAATTAAATTTTAGCTTAGCTTGAAATGAAAACAAAATAGTATCCAAGGGTATGTTTGTAGTTCATCATTATAATAGAATTGTATTTCTTGTTTAAATGTTTCATAACATTTTTTAGAGAAGGGAATTAATTCCTTATTCATTTATTCATAATCATTATTCATATAAGGAGTTTAGTATATGTATAATGAAATGTTGATAGGAAGATCAAGATGTATTTTTGTAGTTAGAAACCACAATTGAAGATATACTTAACATTAGACATGAAAGTAAAAAGAACCTAGGAATAAACTTAATAACAGATATAAAATATCCTCATGTAAAAAAATATGATCTTTAATAAAGTCATCAAGAAGATTTATATAGAAAAAGTCATGGATGAGAAAATTCAATTGTATAAAGTTGTTGGTTTTCCTCAAATTGAGTTAAAGATTCAATAAATTCTAACAGAATTGTTAATCCTAATAGGATTATATTACTGAAATTCAACACACAAATTCTCTAATTTATTTGGAAAAGTAAAGGAACAAGAGAAGAATTACAATGTTGAATAAAAAGAACTGAGTGGGAAGAAGGGCATTGTGACTTACCTAGATTTCTTATAAAATCATAATATTGTTTAGTATGAATAGATTGATTTTTAGATCGCCCAAAAAACACCAATTATACATGAAAACAAAATGTATGACAGAGGTAGCAATGTTGCTCATCAAAGAGTGGGTATTTAATTAATGGCAGTAGGACAAAAATTTGAAATTTTATTCCTACCTCATATAAAGCACAAAAGCAATTCCAGATAAATTAAAGATTTGAATTTGAAATGAAAAATGGAAAATCTTTTATTTATTTTTAAAGATTTATTTATATTTGCATACAAGAACTGGAGTACAGACCAGAAGTGTAGGGGGTGAGGTGATTCACCAGAGACAGAGTGGGGTACAGAACAGGCCGATCAACTGAAACACACTGCTGAGGGGAGCAGCGGGCAAGGCAAGAGAGGTATGCCATGCCATTTGGGTCCCCTCCCAGGCGGCATCAGGGATCGAACTCATGCTGCAGTGGCTGCGGTTTGCCTCATAGTGCGTTGCTTAACTGATTGCGCCACCAGGGAGGGCCTGGATATCTTTTATTTAAAAGAATGAAATAATTTTTTAAACAAAATATGCACACACAAAAAAACACCAAACACACACAAAGCCTCAGTAATCTCAAAGTGATTTGTGCAACAAAAAAGAAAGAAACAATTAATTCAAAGACAGAAAAAGAGTGTATGTGATACAAAATATGACAAAGGATTAGCATTCAGGTTTATCAAAAGGAAAGATAACCCATGGAATACAGGACAAAAAAGAGAATAGTTATCTGATAAAATTAACCCAAATGGCCATTAAAACTGTCAAAATAGTGACCAATGAAATGCAGATAAAAACTATAGTGTTCTATAATTTTATGCACCTATCGACGGTCACAAAATACAAAGTACAACAAAACTAGTTCTTGTTGGGAAAATTGACCAATAGCAAATTTCATAATACTAATGAGTATGAATTTGTGCCACTGAGGAGAGCAATTTATTCATACATATGTAGTCAAGTTGTGTATCTTAGGAGGTGAAGCAAATCTACTGGGAGTTTTAGTCCCATAGAGATAATGGGGCAGTACATAAGGTGATACGCACAAAAGTGTCTATTTCAGCTTTCATGTATCAGAATTTAACTGAATATCCATCAGTAGAAAAATGGGTAAATGATTTGAGGTAGAATGTTATGTTACCTTGATAATAAATATATATACTTAATTGATAAATCTAAATATTGTATAGAAAAAAGGATAAACTGCAGAAGTGTCATACTTTATACAAAGATACTTTATCATTTATACAAAGTAGAAAATAAGTACTTCACTGCTATGCATTATTTGAAGTTACAAGTATCTGAAATAAAATCAGAGTCATGTTTAAGAATGATAAATACTACTCGGGCCTCCTGTGGCTCAGAGGGTTGAGCGCTGCTCTGTGAAGCATCCACTGCACAGCAGTGTAAGTTTGATCCCAGGCCAGGGAGGGGACCCACAAGGTGCAGCAGACCTCTCCTGCCTTGTCCACTGCTCCCCTCAGCAGTGTATTTTAGTCAGTCTGCCTGTTCTGCTCCCTACTCTGTCTCTGGTGAATCCTCTCACTTCCTGCGACTCTGGCCTGTTCCTCAACTCTTGTATGATAAGTAAATAAATAAATCTTTTTTTTAAAAAAGAATGAGAAATACTAAATTCTAGAGTTTTAGTATATACTTAATCATCAAGTAGATTTGTTGGTTTTAGCTCCAAGGTTTCTTATAATATGTGTTGGAGTGGGTGTTTTGTAGTAGTGAGTTTCTGTATCATAGAGGAAGGAGAGCTTTGCAGGGTAGAGTATTCTTGGTTGGACTTTGTTGACTTGGAATTGAATTTGCTAATTATTTCCCTCCAGTCTCTTCTTGCCAAAAAAAAAAATCATCAAATAGAGTCGTAATTTATTTTTTAGGGGTGGCAACTTTGAATTTATATACCATTTATATAACAATGTCCCAAATTAATGTGTGTAGCCTAGACATCTTTCCCAAACTTCAGGCTCATCTATCTAGGTGTATATAGCCTTTGTAAGTGATCATTTGACCTCTGTGAATTTCACTAAAATGACTCCACCGATGGCCTTATTCATCTTGATTAATGATATCTCATCCTTCTGATTATTCAAGGCATAGTATTGTCCTTCTCTCACACAAACATATATTATTCAGGAATTCCTTGCTTGTACCTTCAAGCATATTCAGACTTTTGATATTCCTTGTCATAAACTACTACCCCATGGCTCTATACCACCAATATCTTTGCTTGGATTTTTGAAGTAGTCTCTTAATTGACCTCTCAGCTTCCTAGCAACTCCCCCAACTGTTGCTTCTATTGTCAACACAGCTATTAGAATGGGCCTATTAAATGTAAGTTACATGATGGTACTCCTCTGTTCATAGCCCACCAGTAGTTCCTATTACAATACATATTACAACATCTACAATAAACCAAAGTTGTAGAAACCAAAGTTGTAAACCAGGGTATCACATAGTATGTTTGTTGTCACTTTCATGATCTTGTCCCTTTAACTTTTTCACTTCACTTCCATAGCTCCAGGTACATTAGCCTCTTCAATTTTTTAAAAAGATTTATTTATTTATGTGTACAGGTACTGGGATACAGGCCAGAGGTGTGGGGAGTAAGATAATTCACCAGAAAAAGGGTGGGGACAGAACAGGCAGATTGATTGAGGTACACTGCTGAGGGGCGCAGCAAATGAGACAGGAGAGATCTGTTGCACCATGTGGGTCATCTCCCTGGCCAGAGATTGAACATGTGCTGCAATGTCTGTAGGTGCTTCATAGTGTGGTGCATAACCCTTTGCACCACTAGGGAAGCCACAGCGTCTTCAATTTTCATTGAGCATGCCTCAAATAGTTCACCTACACATATTTGTTATCTTCTGATTTTTCTGTCTATCTGAATGGCCAGCTATCTTTACGTGTTTAAGTAAATGTTTCTTACCTTCTTCAAGTGTTTCATCAAAAGTCACTTTCTCAGAGTCCTACCTTGTCTATTCTATTTAAAATTGCAATATCTCCACTTTTGACACCCCTTCCCATGATTCATTTTTATATATATCATTTATTATCTTCTAACATATCTTATCATTTACCTTTGTTTTATATACAGCTCTTTATTGAATGGTCACCAGAGTAGGAGTTTTTGTCTGATTTGTTCACAAGTGTATCTCCAGCACACTGGAGAATATAGACATAGTAGACTCTCAGTAAATGTATGCTGAATAAATGAGTAAATGAGTATGCATTTATGTTTATCTCTAATATAACTATTAAAAGAAAAAATAGCATGTTCCGATAGAAATCATAGTTCAGTGGTAGATATGCAAATTAATTGCAGATATAGTGGATATTTATATAAGACAATATATATTCTTATAACAAAGCTTAACCCTGTTTTTAAACTTTATGTCACTAGATATGCAAGTAGGCAGATATGTACATTGAATGCAGCAAAGGAAGATAAAACAAAGAGGAGCTTGAAGAGCAGATGTGGACCTTGGCATAATATTTCCTCTGACAATGCATATTACAATAATAATACATGTTATATGGAACTAGCACAAACCAAATCCTCTCATTTTTTACAAATACTCTTGAATTCTTGAGTAATACATTCAGCATGTATCAGCTTGATATTATTTTAATACATCTTGCTGTAATTGTTTTTTAAGTGTGGCACTTGAGTTTTTAGGAATGTTCTGAGCTATGATTGATCATTGTACATGCATTTTGAATAAGGACATCTGTCTCTGCAGCATTATTATATCTCCTGACATGTCATTTCTCAGCTTGACAGAGCACCTCTAGAGGGCATAGGTTTTAATAAGAGAGAATATGTGATTTTTTTTCCTTCCATTGAAAATTGATGGTATTACAGTTTATAATGGAATAATGAAGAATTGAAATTACAGCTTATCCAATTTACTTTTCCACATGAGCCAAATATAAAACTAGAAATAATGCTTATTCATTTTATCCTTTGTAATATTCACTTAAAAATTTATTGGAGGATATTTACATGATTAGTTTGCTGCTAGTCATAGTAGATGGAGGTAAAAATGGCTATTTTTTTTCTCTGAACATTTTCTTTTTGTATACTTGTCACTTTTCTTCCATACTTTAATTTCTCCTTACATTCTATTATATACACCAACATAAATTTTGAAACAAGTTGATATGGAGTATAAATATTGGAACCTGCTGTAGTTTTTATTAGTAAATTAAATTTCACTTTGATAGTATTCTTACCACTCATTCAGTAATCACAGCACAATCTGGGGAAAAAATGAGATACAAAGATGAATGAATACGTTTCTGTGGACTTTGCCCTAGAGGAGGCGTAAGTTTAATTTGAGAACTGCACAAAATACCTTCATAATGACAAAGTGTGAGCACTCATATAAAAATACTGATGATGACCTCTGTCAATTAAAAAGCAGTGACAAGCTCTGCTTGAGTTGAGGATACTGGGCAAGTGACAAAGAAGACAACTGATCCAAATCTACTAAAATAAATTGAGTTTAGCAGCCAAATAAAGGAGGGAAGAAGGGACAGTGAGGCTGAACAGCAAGTGCAAATGGGTATAGAGAGAAATGTTTTGGCCATTTGTAAGAAAAATGAGAATGTTTTGTATGTGGAGTAGTAAGGTATGGGGGAAAGATAGATAAAACTGGGAACATGAATTTATATCTGTCTATCTGTCTGTCTGTCTATCATCTATCTATCTATCTATCATCTATCTATCTATCTATCTATCTATCTATCTATCTATCTATCTATCTATCTATCTAACATTTTTATAGTACTGGTCTTCCATTTCGATGGTTTCTTCCCAGCTCTACTATAGTACTGTGGATACCTCTACCCCCAAACATTTTCAAGGCATTTGAAAAGACTCACTAATAAATATCCTTCCCACTTAATTTTCTAACAACTTCTTTTAACTGTCTTGGTTAATTTTCCAAATCTAGACATTTATTTCAGTTACTATGCTCAAACTATTTCATTAAAAGTTCTTACTTTTGATCCAATTAGTTGGGTAGGCAATTTACTCTTTAATGGAAATATTTCATACTGTTTTAGTTTAACATGCTAAATCAAATTGAATAAATAAACTCTTTAGTTAACTATTTCAGAGGTTAAGTATTAAATAAACTTTATGATATGTATTTCATGTGACTAGTTAACGTTGGTTCTTTTCCAGGTCTATGTTCACTATTTTTACTGCATCCTACAATTAGGAAGGGCCACCCCTTTGTACTTTTCCATTGTGGAAATTTCTTCCCCTCTGAAGCATTTTAATTATTAATTAACTAGCATTTCCCACTTCTGGATATTTTAGTAAATTTTCAAAACTCATATGTCACTCCTTTAAATTGCAGGAAATGATCCATTTATTTTAGTATTTCATGAGCTGCAAAATGGGTCTACAGTTACTTAAAACACATCAAAACATCAGTTTCATGTTTAAGAATGTTTGCCCTAAACAGTTCAAAGGTAAGCTTTGTTTGCTCACATATAGCAATGACTTTTTAGAAAAACTTTGAATGAACTGTTTATTAAAATAATGAAAGAACTTAGTAGAGGAAGAACTTGCAGGGAAGAGGTTAAATAACATAAATAACTCTGCTGAGAGTGCAACAAAGTTCTCTATTGTGCTGTTGCCACAGCAGCACCAATAATTCAAAACAAGGAAATGGAGTCCCATGTTTAATATAATACAGATTTTTCCCTAGAACTTCTGTGGTCTAGGATTTTCAGGGATCGTTGTGTTTATCTACACATGTCTATATTTAGATATGCCTTTTATGTAATGTGGTAAAAAAGAGTACTTAAGAATTCTGTAAGATACAGTTGTTTTTTCTTGAGTATTGTTTGTTTTTGTTTTTTTTTTAAGTTGACTTTAAAGCACCAAGAATGTTTCTTGGCTGAAATAATACCCCAGGGTAATGTGAATGTGTATGTATAGAAAAAAAAAAAACATAATCTTTTATGCATCACTTTTGATTGTAAAAGATCATTTTGAAATGTGTTTGACACAATATAGTCTAGATAGAAATCCCTGAAGACCACAATTTTTGTTGCTCCTGTGTTAGGTGTTTGTTTCATCTAACTGCTTTCCTGGCTTTCATTCCACCTGTCTTACCCTTATTTCTACCAGAAAGTGAATGTTTAATTCTAATTGTTATAGGATAAGGATTAGTGAGATAATTAGGGATATTTTTATGATCTGATCTTTTCAGGAATTTCATGATGAAGATGATACACAAAATTGGTCAAATGCATATCCAATATGTATGTGGATTTGCATTTTGCCCTTATAGTAAGGACAAATTGTTGCCTAGAAACTAGTTTTCTCAAAGGTTTAATTCATGTTATCTATATAAATTGGTCAAATATTATTTCTTGCATGAAAATTTTATTAAGGAATTATGACTCCATTTTTCAGTTTTCTGCTGTCTGGTGTTGAAAGAGGAATTCTCAGAGGTTTAAAAAAAGTAATTGTTTATTACCCTTGAAAATGATGGAGAAGTTAAAAAGGAAAATGAGTTTAGTATTAAAAAGGAACTACTTCTATCAGGTATGTTTTAAGGTAGTGGAAATACTGTATTAAAAAAAGGATAGCCTCATGAAACTTACTATATAATAAATATTTAAAGAGGAAATTTGCATACTAAAATAATCTATTGAGATTTTCCCTTGTTGCAACTTCTTCCATTCATTTACTCATTCAGGCAATATTTGCTCATGAGGATATCACATTTTTTACTATATGTATCCTAATCTACCTTTCTTTATACAATGTTATCTTTTTCAATTTCTCAAAAGGACTAAAATTGTAAAAAATATGTAATTTGAAAGCAGCATCAGGATTATTCATCCCACGCCTTTGTTTTATTTTGCTGTGCAGATCCCAAACTTGATATTTGACTTTGGACTGCAGAAGACTAAATGTGAGATTTGAGGTGGAACAGAGCTTTGTGAGTTCTGACACAGGATCAGGCAATGATGGGTTTCTGAGGGACAGTAACTTTCTATATTATGGCCCCGTTCTTTGTTGTATTAGTGAGTATCATAACTATTCACTGACTTCTGGCAATAGATTTTTCTCAAGAGGAGGAAAATACTATGTGGACTTTGTGGCCATTTTTCCTTTTCAGACTTCGAATGCTTTGTGAAATATGCTTTTATTGGTACTCTCTATAAGACAGAGACGCTCACAAAGGCCTCCATGACTTCTAGTCTTAACTGATGAAAATTGAGGACCTGTGAAGGATTTCAGGAAATCACTTACTTAATTGACTCTCTTTTCAAGTAAAATGTATTTCAAAGGATAATAGCCTAAGATTTGACTCCAGAGCTTCAGTGTAGATGAGAAATTCTTCTGACTGAACTCTATAGCTAATGCTCAATTACCTTAGCTTCTATTGAACCATATTCTAAACACCTTCCTTTGTAACCATCACCTTGTGCAGAAGTCGATATTTTTAGCCTTTAAGCAGAGCTCAAGCACTGTATTTAGACATCTGACTTGAAGACTAAAATTTGCTCAGTGAGCAGAACAAATGTTCAGAAAATAACATTTCAAGGTTACAGTTAGTGTCCTGAATAAAATTCCTTTTCTTCTTTTTCTCCCTATTGAATATAACATAAATAATGTACTCTGACTGGCTTTCAAGAGAAAAAAAAATCAGAGAATAACTATGAACTTGGAGAGGGAAGTGGGAGTAATTAAAAATTGAAGGGGCTTCTGTTGAACAATTGTTTGCCTGAAACTAAGTACATGTTTTATTCCTGATTCAATAGGATTATGGCTCTTACAGGATTTTAAAAACTACATTGTAAAGTTTTTAGAAAAAGGACAAAATGAGCCAGAGCCTTCTTTAAAAATATTGAAAGAATACACAAACACACATGCATACAATCACTGTTATATCAGCCTCAAAATGGAGAGTGCTACTTAAATATTGTATACAAATATAATAATTTTAGTTATCAATTTTTGATCAACTGTATTGTGCTATTCATTGTGTGAGCACTCTTTAATTTACCTTATTTGATTTTATAGCAATTCTACAAAATGGATATTACTATTCATAAGTTATAAATCAGAAAATAAAGACCAGAGAATTTTTTTTAAGATTTGTTTTTATTTATTTATGCATAAAACAACTGGGATGCAGGCCAGAGGTGGGGGGTGAGAGGGATCACCAGAGACAGAGTGGGAAGCAGAACAGGCACTGAAGTGCACTGCGGAGGGGAGCAGCGGGCAAGGCAGGAGAGGTCTTCTGCGCCTTGTGGATCACCTCCCTGGCTGGGATAAAACTCAGGCCACAGTGGCTGGTGATAGCTTCATAGCACTGAGACTTTAACCCCTGTGCCCCAGAAAGGCCCAAAGGCCAGAGAATTTTATAATATTCTTAGACTATACAGTTAATGAGTAGTGATATATTAAGGTTCTTTCTCAAAAAAATCTCAAAATGATGACTGAGACTCTCCAGTGTTGAGAAATAAACATTATTGGAGTGCTTATGAGTCAAAGATTTATCTTTCTCTTAAATAAGATATTGTGATACATCTCTCTCTTAAATAAGACATTGTAGTCACCAGACCCTTTCCAGAAATGGAAGTCACACATTTACACTGATGGTAAAGTGATTGTCACTTGATGAAAACTTCTTTAAAAATCCAGCTCATTTGGGTCATATGTGATTTACTGAGGAACTTACCCCTCGGCAGACCATGAGCAGAAATACGGACACTTCACAGTGGGTCTATGACTAAATGGTCTTGGTCCTCCCTCCTCTTTGCTGCTTGAGGGAAGGTGAAGTCTTTACCTAATACAGCCCAAGTCTGTGAACAGCATCAATTAAAACACAGCGCTGTTTGAATGACAAATCCAGTACTATTTGGAATTGGGGCTGAAAGAAATATTGAAAATTGTAGATGCGTTTTAGTTACTGCTTTTAGGAAGTCGTAAAGAACATACAACACTCTTTGGCCCCTTTTCAGTCCTTGTTTTTCTACTATCTGAAGTCCACTTTAACTCAGCATGGGGAGACATTTTATGGTTATGGTATGAATAGTAACTATGTAAAAAGAGATAGCGGGTAAATCCAAGGCGAGTGAGAGACTTATTTTTAAACTTGATTGAATATCAAGTTTTTGTAGCAGAAAGTATATAATAGCACGCTGACTGTTATTTAGTGAACTGATTATTATCCTTCTTTGCAGAAAGGTTGTTAGTATACTTGACCCAAATGGTATCTTGGTTTTTTGTTTAAAATTCTAAAGGTTTTTATGTCAAGCATGTTGTGTTGCTCTAAAACAGAGATTTTAGTGTACTAAGATTAAATTCCATTTAGTCACTGAGTCATTCACTGGTTTTTTCAGAACCCTTGGAAATTATCACCATTATTTATAGATGGAAGTATTCAGTCTGGGTACTTGAATGAATTGCTCAAAGGGAAATAGAAGTTAAGTGGCAGAATCAGCCATCTAGCTAATATTTTGGAGTTTGGGAAAATATTAAAAACAAATCAAAACATACACCATTCCCCCTCAGTTTCTGTATTTGTAGAATAGCTTTTCTCTCTGAACCCCAGGCAAAATAAGAAGGTAGAAAAAACACTTGTGGGAGTCAAGTCCATCTCTGTTCAACTCTGTCTCATGTTAAATTCTGTCTCTTGTCACTAACTCTATAGCTTGGATGGTTTACCCAACTTTTGTATTGTTACTATGATAGGTAAGTGAATAGAAGGAAGTCTGAGAAGCCATCACATTTACAATGAGCTATTTTTGTAGTGTAGGATTATGAAATAGTTTTTTGTTTTTGTTCTCATGTATCCTGTACTTTTCGATTATTTGACCATTTATTATTTGTATTATTAAAACCTTCTATTAAAATGAATAAAAATGATTTTGAATTTTACTAATTTTTTTCCAAATAATATATAGATACCAGTTTAACAAGCCCAGTTTTATATATGTGTATATTTATACACACACACACATACACATACACAGACATTTATTCCTTATTAAAAACTGGGCATATGTTGGCTACATGAAATGGCCCTGGGATCACTTCTGTGTCATATGTTCAAAATATGTGTTCTGACTTTTGGTTAAAAATAATTAGCTTTGGTTATGTATTCTATTGCTTACTTTTTTCTCAATTTTCTGTTAGCTCTTATTTCATTTTGTACTATAGTAGCTACAGAGAGGAAAAGTATGTTTCTTTCAATCCATAATCTCCTTTATTTGGTGATCTTCAATGATTTTGTTTTTTGACTTGTCTGTAATTTTAAGACTGCAACTCAACTATCTGGATTCAAAAGGCCTCTTTGTATAACTCTAGACATGGGTTTGTGATCAGAATTATCTGTAGACACATCTGATTCTCCATTTACCAAATCAAAGAACTTGACCTATTCTTCAGATACTTAACCTTTGAGGTTAAGTAACCTTTCCCTAACCTTTGGGTAAATTAAGTCTTCCCACCTGTAAAATAGGTGTTAGAAAACTTAACCCTCAGGGTTGTTGCGATAATAAAATATGGTAAAAATTTAAAGTGTCTGGAGTTGATGGACACTAGATAAGAATACATTTCTTTCACCTTCAATTAATTTAAATTTAAAATTCACTGTTACTGCTGTCCCAGGTAAAAATTGATTTACTAATTTTGCAAAGATTGACTATAAATTTTAGCAGTCTGTTTTTAAGAATTATCAAATATGTGGAGTAATTAACCTTTCTCACATTAACATGAGACTTTTTTCACCCTAATTCTGGGTTACCAGGAAGGTTTCACTTTATCATGAAGGAAAAAATATTCCAAAACTGAAGAAACAATAAAATAAAATTCCTGAAGCCAAAGGACCATGTGGAGGACATAGTGATACATGAGAAGATCATAACACTCATGGAAAGTGTTGCAACTTTTTTGACATTTTCATATTTATGTGGTATTTTTTCCTGATGGTATAAGTGAAAAATGATCAAAATAAAAATAAAATGATTATGAAAATTTTCTGTAATCAACATCCATTTGGAGATTTTCTTTGAGTCTGTTCTCTGTTAGATATGTGGATTAATTTCATTTGCAAAGTGTGAGGGTGTGAGTGGCTTGTGTGTTCATGTTCCAAAATACAAATAATACAAACACGTTTTCATATTTTTTCTTTTAATATTTTAATGTTACTAATATTTTCAATACCATGATTTATAGAAGTGTACTATTATCCATCACATCATTAAATTATAATGTCTTTCAGTATTCTCCTTATACTGGGTATATTGCTGATTTGCAGTTGTGTGATGCATACTCATTTACATAAATCACCATCCACATCTTTGATTTATTCTTTGGAAATGATTCCTAGAAATAGTCACTCTCACAGTGTGAACTTTTTAAAAAGATTATTGATATACTGAGACAAGGGTAGGTGCAAGGAAAGGTGTATCAGTTTACATTTCTATTAGTGGTGTATGAGAGTATTTTTACCCATAATATGCTAGTCATCACCATGTGTGAGCATCGATTTGATACATAAAAATGTCAATCTTTTATAGTTTGCATTATTTGATTACCAGTGATTTTATACTATGTGTGATGTTTACTGAGGAATACACACACACACACACACACATTATTTTGCCTTTCTTTTCAGCTGTATTCCAATGACATTCAAAAATTTTTATTTGACTGTGTGTCAGTAAACAAGAGCTTGGCTGAAAATAATTACCTTAGCACCTTAAAACATTTTAAAGTGACTACATTTAGGATGCTTTTCTCAGATAGGTGTGCTACTTGATACTGTGGTATTATTTGTATATTTTCTTCTATGCTGGGCTTTTGGAAATTTTGTTGTGTTGAACCTGCACTCGCCAACAGTGTCAAACTAGCAACTTTGA
The DNA here is from genome assembly GCA_019455555.1 of Galemys pyrenaicus. Lineage (NCBI taxonomy): Eukaryota > Metazoa > Chordata > Mammalia > Eulipotyphla > Talpidae > Galemys > Galemys pyrenaicus. The sequence goes on from JAGFMF010011726.1 coordinate 253,439, forward strand.
AACCTACAGATATCTGTTCTTGTTATAAAAATTGAAAAGATAACTGAAGGAAAAGATTCAGTTCACAAACTGTATAATCCTCTGTATTCTGCAGAAATGACATGAGTAAACTTGAAAATATAGTTAAGGATTCAAGTTTTAGTCAGACTGGTAAAGGTATGAATTTCCTTTCAAAGAAATAAGCACCAGCATGACTGTACTTCTGAACAAGTAAATGTAATTTCTCCAAAACTTATGCCATTATTTCTATGCCAGTTACTATAATTTTGATAGTTCCTGTCTATACAGTCTGGTGCTGCATTTTTATAAATTACAATTTATCAGTAGTAATTGCAAAATTTTTAGTGTGTACAAATGGTCTTATTACATATGATTTTTTCAAGATGTTAACTTATTTTTCCAGTATGTTGTGTTTGATGCATACGAGAATCAGCTTTGAAACATTTCTAGTTGAATATTTAATTTTGGGGAAAATAGGTTTTTCTAAGAGTAGAAAATGGTACAGTTACTCAGCAAGTTGAATGATAAAACTGAATTTTTTAAGCCTTAGAGCAAGTTAAATAATTTTATTGAATGCAAATGACTCAACTTTTATTATTAATTTTATAAATAAGAGAAAAGATAATTAAATTACTAAAAGTGCCTTTAAGTTAAAGGTAATTTAAATGATATTATTCAGTTATTATTAATTAAGTATTATTATTTAGCTCATATGAAAATTTATTTTTTATCTCTGTGAAAGCCCTGTATCTTTCCTAATTAACACACAATTATTTGAATGCTTTCCATGTCTTGTATTCATTTTAGATTTCTCTTGTGTACTCTGTTTATTTGATAAAGGAAATAAAATAATGATGTATATATATGGAACAAACATAACAAACATAATGCACTTGGGCGCATCCCTCTTCTGGCTTGCACATATCTAATTATTATACCTGTCATTTGAGATACACAACATTTGTGCATTTAAATTGTGGTTATTCCAGAATGTATTCAAAGAGCTTTTCATAGCTATAGTCCTCTAATTTTTAAGAACCACTGAATATATTTTCTATTGCTTCTTTCTTATTATAAAACCCTAATTGTTCATTTTATAAATATTAGAAAATACTGAGAAGTAAGAGAAAAATGAGAAAGATGCACATCAACAGCGAATTCCTGTTAACACATTGGCAGATGCTTTGAAGTCTATTTTATATAAACCATACATATAATTTTTATAAAATGGGTTTAAAGTGCTTGGTCACCTGCTTTTTACAATGAATATCTTATCTTCAATATTGATTTTTTTATAAACATCATCACAGCTTTTTTTTTTAACTTGAATAATTTCTATAGTGGCGATTGTGTCAGCCTATGAGCAAATTTCATGTAGTACAAGAGTCATTACCAATTTTTTGAAAAAAGGAAATTTCATATGAAATTCCAGATACCTGTTTTCTTTTGAAGGCCAGGACACTCCCCAGTGCTCAATGCTCATTATCGCCTTGACCACAACTGATGGGAGCTGATTGTTGCTGTTAGCTGGGATGTGCGCCCTGCATACAGACAATGCACTCTTTCTCTGGGCTCCTTCACTCTTCAATTTTGCTTTCTGACCCCTGAAGCCAGATGAGTTTATAGGAGTTGTAGTTTGTCTAGAGTAGTGGTTTGCAATGAGGTGGTCTTGGCCCCCAAGGCAATGTTTTAGAACTTGGAGTGTTTTCTGGATGCCAGAAGGCTTCCAGTGGCATTAAATGGACCATGTTAAGGGGCATGAGACATCTCCTTATGTGAGGACTTGTTCTCGTGTTTTGCATTTTAAAATAACCCTCCATGGGGCCTCCCTGGTGGCGCAGTGGGTTAAGCAGCGCACTATGAAACAAACCGCAGCCACTGCAGCATGAGTTCGATCCCTGCTGCCGGCCAGGGAGGGGACCCACATGGTGTGGCAGACCTCTCCTGCCTGGCCTGCTGCTCCCCTCAGCAGTGTACTTCAGTTGATCTGCCTGTTCTGCATCCTGCTCTCTGTGGTGAATCCTCTCACCGCCCCCCCCCCCACATCTCTGGCCTGTACCCCAGTGCTTGTATGCATAAATAAATAACTCTTTTAAAAAAAATAAAATAAAATAACCCTCCATGAGTGAAATACTTGCTTATAATTATTTGAGCCTGGATAAAGATATCTGTTGTGCATATAAAAATTGTTTATATTTACTTTTAGGGTAAATATAAACACTGAACTTTCTAAGACTGAAACTACTGTGTAATTTCATGTTATGTTATTAGAAGCATTGCCAGGAATTATTCACTTTTCAAAACCATGTCATTGACTACCACGTATCTCTTAATACTTGAAAAATGCAAACAACTTTATTAGTGTGTGTTTGTAACTGCCTTGTTCAATATAGAAAATGGGAAGTTGAGGTATTTTTAAAAAGAATAAGGAATACTCAGTTCCTATGAAAAATGTTAATCCTTCTTCATGTTTTCTGTCTTTTATAGTCTATAATTTGCTATGACATTTTATCTGGCATTCAGTTAATCTTATTTTCCTTTTGCTTTATCCTATGCCTATAAATCTTGTTTATTATTTCTTATTTTTCTCCTACTACTACTAGATTTTATTCTAATATATGCTCAACTTTCCAATTTTTCACTTTCTAAGTTTCCTATAAGGATCAGCTTCTTATTGCTTCTCTGTAATCCAGATTTACTCATTAATTTTAGGGCAAGTGTTAAAAGACTTCTGAAATGTATTAAAACTCATGTCTTGGAGAATTTTATTGATTTTGAAAAAATATGCCACATAGAGTGGGGAATTAGTACTTATAAGTTTTGTTTTAGGTTAGCAAAAGAGGCGTTGCAAAATACTTGTTTTAAAGTTGGGCTTTGTGCTTGTTGATAAGACTAATATTCTAAGTGAGCGTCAAGGACAGGTTATATCCTGAAAAAACTTACCATGTCCTAGAAAGACATTATATAAAAATAATTTATGGCTGGACAGAAAATGATGAAATATATTCTAGGATCTTAAAAGGGGACAAGTCAGTATGTCTGAATGGGAGAGGTGGGCTTTTAAAAGAGGCTAAGGGGAGGCCCTTAAAGGTAGAAGCTTATGGGAGACTGCAAATTTTAGAGAAGGAGAGACTTTTTCCTTCCCTACTTTTGCTCTAAAACTCTGTATTTTCCTTCCTTGAAAATACATAAACTACAAATGTACATGAGAGGGACTAAAGCGACTTGGTCATGGTGTGAAATGCTGATTTTAACTATTCTCAGTTTAAACTTGATTGTGAGTTGAAAGGATCAGACAAAACCAATTTCAAAAGTTAACCCTTGAAGCTTACTATTAGAACTGAGGCATTCAGAAGCACCAGGGGAGGGGTTAGCACACGATATGCCAGAGGAGGCATATCATGGTTGATGGTGGTGCAGTATGTCGGCTTTGGTGGTGGGAGAACTGTGGTGACTGCACTAGAAGGAGGGATCCTGTGCTACCAAAATACAAACAATGTGTAAACCAACATTACCTCAGTTAAAAAAAAAAAGTAAGGCTGTGACTTTGTGGGCTTAAAATTAGGTAGTTGCTCTTTGAGGGGAATTGTAGATGGGATCTTAAAGCAAGATACCACTTGTATTTTACTTCAACATAGTACATTTTCTCAGCTCTAATTAGAAAACAAACATATGGAGATAGGAAATAAATTCACAAGTGCTCCAAAAATTTTGGGGTGGGTAATGTTGAGTGGGGGGAATACTAAGAAGTGAGAGATGAAAGTATGAATTGCTAGATTCTTTTTTTTAGGCTTATTTTTATTTATTCATAGAGGAACTGGGGAGTAGGCCAGAGGTACAGGGAGGGAGTGGATTCACCAGAGATAGAGTGGGGAACAGAACAGGCAGATTAACTGAAATACACTGATGAGGGGAGCGGTGGACCAGACAGGAGAGGTCTGCCACACCATATGGGTCCCCTCCCTGTCTGGGGATAAAACTTGTGTTGCAGTGGCTGGTGATAGCTTGCCATAGCTTGATAATGCTGAGACTTAACCCCTTGCACCACCAGGGAGGCCCTGCATTGCTAGATTATTCAAATTCTTTTCAGTTTACCAAAAGTAATATTTTTTTGTACACCATCATCACATGTAAATCTGTAAAAATTGCCAGAATCTCTTTGAAGAGACTTTTCCTAGCCAGTCAAATACAAGGGTTAATGAGTCCTCATTTATGATTTTTTTTTCTGACAGTCTTTTTCCTAATGTCTTAATTCTTAGTTGCGAGGGGAAAGACACTTAATAATAAGTACTTAGGATTTAAATAAAATGCTATCCAATTAAGTAGGTCAGAAAATTGTATGATACAGTGTTCTGGGGTGTCAGTGTTTGGTAGTTGCAATTTTTTGCAGTTGGAACAACATATCAAAAGCATTTTATTTCATTAAAATCTGTTTCAGGCCCTGTATTTTCTTCTCATTTTATTGCAGATCGTCACACTTAAAAAAATAGTTAATAGCTTCTTTAGAGAATGTTTAATTTTCCTGCATTTAGAGGTGCAAATCTGCTACTTTGTCCTGTTTTATTTACTCAACTCCAGAGGAAGAGAAGCGACCCAGATAGGGCCCCAACTTGTAGAAGATTCTATATCCGGTAAACTGGCTCCATTCCAGGGAAGAATAATTTATCAACAAATGAAACATCAGCTACTTCCCACACGTCCTCTGATTGCATTAAAAATCACTCCCCGTCCCACCCAACTGACTGAGTTTGCTTAGTTGACAGACATTCTCTTTCCTCCTCCTCATTTTGTTGAATCGCTGGTTTCTGTAGCCTATTAGGCTTTTTATTAATAGTAATAAAGTGTTCATTCATTAACTGTCTCATGCCTACGAACTTGATATTGTCAATCTCTTCCTCTCCAGCTATGCTTTCTTTATAAAGTTGTGCTGTAGCAGGGAAGTGAGCAGGAAAACTGATTTTGTGTCTGTAGCATCAGGTACTATTTAACCAGTGGGAGGGACTGATAAAATTAGCAAGTTGACTAACCACTTCCCTTCCTTGTGGCTCTTTAATATTATAACGGATATAGAAAAGTTCAGAAGGACTGGGCTAGTTTTCGAAACCACAGCACACTTTGGCAAAGAAGGAATGCACAACAGAATGGGTAAGTTTCTTTCTTTTAATCTTTTAAGAGAACTGTGAAAAGGGCAAGGGGTGAAAGTTTTTATGTTTGACTATGCAAATAGTCTTTAGTAATTTGTAGGCTGTGGAAAGATAAACCTGTTATAAGGGAGGAAACAAAAGGTTTTTCAGCAGCAGCAGTTAACTCCAGCAACAAATGTTAGAGTGAGCAAAAGATTAAACCCCAGGAATGTCTTTACTATTGCAAATAGACAAAGCTACAGTATTCTGTAGGGAGGATTCTTGTATTTGTAAAATTTTGGATAAATAAGTTGCTGCACTCTCAGTTCTTGAAAGCCAGACTTTGGAATTAATTGTCAGCTGAGGCATTAACTTACTGAACCTGAATGTCATAGATCCTGAAACCATTTTAGACATTCAGTTACATTCTTTGTGGTTGAAATTTCTATTGTTTTGAACTTTTTAAGATGCACAATTTTAAACACATACAAAAACAAATATGGATCTTCTGTGCTGGACCCCAAGCTCAAGAGTTAGGAAGTCAGGGCTCAAGTTTGATCCACACTTCTGTGGTGCTCTTCACTGTAGTATAATTGAATTGCAATGTTTGAAACGTGCCCATTGTTCATTGCATTCAATGAACGGCAGTCCTGGTATCGCCTAGAGGCTCAGACCAGGCCAGTAATAAAAATTGTAGGGAAATATCATAACAGAAAATTCAGTTATGAGTCAGAGAAAGCAAGACAGACTTTTCAGTGGTTTCCCTGGTGGGAGTATTGAGGATAGTATTTCTGATTGTGCACTCTGGAATCAGACAGTTTAGGGTCACATTTTAGTTCCACTGAAATCCAGTGTCCTTGATGAAGTTTCAGTTTGGTTTCCTCACCTGAAATGGAAGATAATAATTGTACTGATTTGTGAGGATAGGCGATAATGAGACTGTGCATGTGAAGATTTCCCAAATTGCTGAGAACAGGTTCACCATAGGTCAGCCTCACAATTGTTTGCTGAAAGTGTTAGGGATAGTAGGTGTGAGACACATTCAAACAGAGCCATGCATGTTTGAACATCCTTAATTGTTTTTTGACCTTTGTTTTCCTCCTGATTATCTGATGAAAGGAGGCTAGGTAAACCTCCATTGAGTTCTCTCTCTTATTCTTGGCCCCTGAAAAATCCCTGTTCTTGCTCTTATCAGCACTAATTAATTTTCATTGAAAATATTGTCAGACTTGGTCTTCTCCATCCTTTCACTCTGAGGATGAGGGAGCAGAACTTCATCTAAGCTCGCAGAGCAAGGAGTGTGAGCTGGCACATCCACTTCCTAGCAGGGTGCATGTTGTACTTCGGGTCAGGCAATTCTGCTGGACCTGGAGGCTGCCTTCCATCTGGGCCCTTGTTCCTTCCTTTCAGAAATTGTCTTTAGACACGTTTCAGCATTTGCCCAGGGATAGAAGATGGCCAGGTGCTTTTTTCATTAGTAATGAGGATAGTACAATTCTAGTGGCAACAAATGGGGAAGCTGGTACTGTTCCCTAACTGTTCTTTCTCTGTTGTTAAAACACTGTTGCCTGTGATTTTTCCAGGATTTACTATGTGTCTGCCATTGAAGTGGGTATTTTTTTCTTATTTATTCCTCCTACTATCCCTACATGACCTTATTGTTAATGTTTGCATTTTATAGCTAAGAAAACTGAGACACAGAAATTAAGTAACTTAGCTTTGATTACCCACTAACAAGAGAAAACCTGGGTTTTGTTCCATGTTTATCTGACTTAATCACTTCGTGAAACATTTATCCGGATGAAATCAGTTTATTCATACATGTGCAAAATGCATCCATGATTTCACTCTTGGCATTTCTGAAAGTAAAAATCATCAATATTACTTTAAAACAAGCTGAATGGAAAAGCTTTTATCTAGCAACCTTTTTCTCACAGTGAATTTTCATAATGACTAATTATAAGCTAGAAATTTGTCATAAATCTTGACAAATACATAGTCTGGTGGGGGTAGATTCACCACTGTAATGAAGTAAATAATGAACTAAGAGGGTAAAAAGAAAGAAACGAACGGCTGTCTTAGTAAACTGAGCATGCCTCAATGGTGGATTTTGTTTTCAAGGCCATTCATCTCTCTTGAGCTTTTGTAAACGATGGCTGAAATACATCTAAGTCAAATTTCAAGAACATGCAGTGCTGTTGTAAAACAAATGATAAACACTGATGCACTGTAGAAATAAAAATTGGCTGAATCTTTTGGGAGGTGTTGACGAGAACTGGGACATGCACAGTCAGACATTTTAGAAACCTGGAATTGACTTTCAGTGCTTTTTCTTTTAGATTACTGGTACAACTGTAAAAATAGAACCAAATGTGTGAATGAAGGAAGAGGTTAATTTCACAACTTTGAAGAATATTTTCTTCCTCCAATGGAGTAATGGTGCTTTTAAATTTTTTTCTCCACTGAAACGGACACTGCCTAGAATTTCCAGCTAAAATGAAAATACTCAGATATGAAAGAATGGATTTTCTTCTCAGGCATGCAGGATACAATCAGCAGTCTTTTATCTTTATTTATCCCTTCATTGTATATACTACTTGTGTCATCTTGGGAGAATCTGACAAGCTTTAACTATAAAAACATTGAAAGAAGTTTGAAATCCTGCTATTATTTTGCAAAGAAGTAAGGAGATAAATAGAGTTGAGGCTGCTGGTGGGAATGGAGTGCAATGGGAAGGATCATTGTTATAAAGCAGCCTTTGATCTTGAAATCTTTAGGAAAGCACAGAGACTATTTAGCACTGGTGACTGCAAACATTTTTTTTCTAAAATTTCTTTTAGAAAATCACCCCCCCCCCTTTTTTTTTTCCTTTATCTTATGAGAACACATGATTTACCACTCATAGAGCTTTGGAAATTTCTGTTTTTTTTTTTTTTAATTTTTAAAATTACTATTATTATTATTTAAAGTGTTTGCTTTCTTTTCTTAGGTATAGTTCCTGTAGAATTTCCACCACAGTTCATCAGTGCACCATCACCATAGTCTCTCTCTCTCTCTTTTTTAAGATTTATTTATTTATACATACAAGAGCTGGGGTATATGCCAGAGATGTCTGGGGTGAGAGAATTCAGCAGAGACAGAGTGGGGAGCAGAACAGGCAGATTGACTGAAGTACACTACTGAAGGGACCAGTGCAGGCTAGGCAGGAGATGTCTGCTGGCCATGTGGGTCTCCTCCCTGGCCAGTGATCAGACTGATGCTGCAGTGGCTGAGGAAGCACCACAGTGAGGTTTTAAACCCTTGTGCCACCAGGTTGGCCCATCATAGTCTCTTGTACTCCTCCCACCCCTCTCTCAATCCCTTTTTCTCCCTTTCCTTGCAGATGTCTCTCATTTATAGTTGTCTGTTTATTTTGTTTTGTTGTATTGTGTTTTTGCTATTTTATGCTGTGGTTATGGACGGGTTCAGAAGTGTTATTTAGCATGCCAGGATTTCCTTCTTTATGTACTAATGTAATTTTTGATGGGTTTGATCACCCCAAAGGATGACTGAATACTGAGTTCTTTGTACTTTCAAATCTTTTTTCTTTCCTTATCTTTAGCGTTTGTTAATTCCTTTATGTCATTGTTGTTTTGGGGTTAAATATTTCAATAAAGAACTTGAAAATGTAACATATAATTTTTTCTTGAAGTGAGTTCTCTCTTTATTTGTCCATGTCATCATTTATTTACAATTATCTAGAGCAGTATATAGTGCTCCAGAGAATTAGATATCAATAATTGTAGCCCCTACCCTCAGAAAGCTTACAGGCTAGTGTGTGAAGCAAAGTTGTATGAAATGAGTGAAGCTGAAGTTCATAAAATATGTTCTTCTACATTGGGAATTATATTTGTATCAGTCAAAACCAAAGCTCTCAGAGTAGAGAGTCATAGTTCATATTCTGCTATTCTGTAATGAGGTATTTTACTAATCTTCATAAGCTTGATGTCTTTACCCTGTAAAATTACACTGAACTATATGAAATTATACATGTTAAATACTTATACATAGAATATTATACATAAGTTGGGAGATCAGGGAAATTCTTTTTCAAAGGAAGTTTATTTTAAGTACCTAGCATTTCCTTTAAAGTAAACATTTTCATTTTATTTTAAAATAATATATAAAATTCATATGTATGTAGAGTTCATATAGCTAACATTTTGAGTATGTATATGTATAAATATAGTAACTCCTGGACACCCATAACCAATTGGGGAAATTGAATCTGAAGATTACCACTGTGGCCTCCTGTCTGAGTCCTTGCCTTCCAAGTGTAAATACTATCTGAGTATTTGTTTATTATCCTTAATTCTTAACTTCTACTACATCTGTATGTACACCTAAACAAGGTATGACATTAAATTTTTTAAAAAATCTATGAAATTAGACCATTATTTTATACCATCCCCAAAACACAGTAAAAAAAAATTGAATTCTTAAGCAAAATATCTGAAAATATAAAACAGCTAGGGAAAAACATAGGGGGAGAACTTTTTTTTTTTAAAGATTTATTTACTTGTTTATGCATACAAGCACTGGGGTACAAGCCAGAGGTGTGGGGAGGTGAGAGAATCCACCAGACAGAGCAGGGGTGGAACAGACAGATGAACCGAAACACACTGCTGAGGGGAGCAGCGGCTCAGGGAGGAAAGGTCTGCCTGCGCCATGTGAGTCCCCTCTCTGGTCGGCAGCAGGGATCGAACTCGTGCTGCAGTGGCTGTGGTTTGTTTCATAGTGCGTTGCTTGACCCACTGCACCACTAGGGAGGACCCAAGAGAACTTCTTAACTATGGTTTTGCCTATGTTTTTTTTTGCTATGACACTAAAAGCACAGGCAACAAAAGAAAAACAGGAGTGGGATAACATCAAGCTAAATAGCTTTTGTGTAACAAAAAATAATCAACAAAGTGAAAAGTCATCTTACAGAGTGGGAGACATTATTTGCAAACCATGTAATAGGGGTAAATATACAAAATATCTAAAGAACTCCTGTAAGTCAATAGGGAAAAAGAAAATGACAACCTGATTAAAATGAGGAAAGGACGCAGAGTAACTGGTATATGAAAAGATGTTCAAACTCACTAATAATTGGTGGACTACAAATCAAAACCAGAAAGAAATGTCACCTCACATCTGTTAGATGGCCATTACAAAAAGCAAAGCAAAACAAAAAATAGCAAATGGAGAGGATGTGGAGAAATTGGAATCCTTATTGGTAAGAATATAAAATAGTGAAGCAGCTATGGAAAATAGTGTGGAAGTTCCTCAAAAATTAAAAATAGAATTACCATATGATCCAAAAATCCTACTTCTGGGTATTTATCCAAAAGAATTCAAATCAGGATCTTAAAGTGATATTTTCACTCCCACATTCATTGCATCATTATTCATATTAGCCAAGAGGTGAAACAACCTAAATGTCCATCAATAGATTAATAATGAACATGTGGCATATAGACAAGGGATATCATGTACCTAAGAAATACTGTAATATGGTAAACACAGATTAACTTTGAGTTTATTGTGTTAAGTGAACTAATCATAGGAGGACACATATTGCATGATTCCACTTAAAGGAGTTATCTAAAGCAGTCAAACTCAGAAAAAGAAAGCACAAGGGGTTAAGTAGCAGCACTATGAAGCTAACTGCAGCCAGTGTAACATCCCCAGTCAGGGAGGGGACCCACATGGTGCAGCAGACCTCTCCTGTCTTGTCCACTCCTCCCCTCAGCAGTGCATTTCAGTCTATCCTCCTGTTCTTTTCCCCACTCTGTCTCTGGTGAATCCTCTCACCCCCTCACCTTTGGCCTGTACCCCAATTCTTGTATGCATAAATAAATCTTAAAAAAAAGAAAGAAGTAGTAGTTGTGAGGGGCTAGGGAGATGGGAAATGAGAAGTTGCTGTTCAATGAGTATAGTTTCAGTAAAACAAAATGAAAAATTATAGGGTCTGATAAAGTTACACTTAAAATTGACAATGCTGTACCATGCACTTAAAAATTTATTGAAAGTAGATCTCATGTTAAGTGCCCCCCCACCCAACTTTCTTTTTAAAATCACAATTAAGAGAAGAAATTCTATCCCTCTAGGGTGGATTGCCTGAGGGGAGTGGTGGAAAGAATAAAACAAGCTTTAATGACAGAAAAACATAGGCATGTGACTTTTGGGTTAGTGACAGCACTGGAAAAAGTATAGATGTCTTTTGTGACTGTTCACCTCCGTGAGTAGAGTAGCAGCCTCAGACCAAGATGAGTTTTTTAAATGTGATTTTAGATTGGATATTTCATCAACAAAAACAGAAAGAGGCAGGGACAAGAAATGTACAAAGTAACATTGATTTTGTATGCTGAGCCTTCTTTTGAAAAGATGGAAAATCCACATTCATTATCTGGACTTTTACTAACGATGGCAACAGGACATTTAAGATTTGCTCACTCTGGACAATTCAAGATAAAGTTGTCCTCACTATTGAGATGGCAGAATTAGAGATGGTTATATGAGTCTTCAGTGCGGGGTATAAGTTGAAACCCAATAAAAGGTAGCAATGTAGGGGTAAATGGGATGCTAAGTTTAGGGAAAGTCCAGAGGTTATGGTAAGATTAAAAATAATATGAGCTTTTTATGTTGCTTTTGCTTACTTTTCTTTTAAAATTGTTAGTTCATTTTTCTACCTCATGTTTCTTTTTTTTTATAATATGCATTATTTCGGTGGATTAATACTCAAACCTAAACTGAATTTTTATGAAAATAAATATAACTTGAGTTGAGATTTTTAGATGAATTGGAATAAATTTTCACTCCTCAATCAGGAATGTAATTACCAGAAGGAACTAGAAGTGGTATCAGTGTTTGGTAAATATGGGACATTGGCAAAGTTTGTTTCTAGGACTTCTCCCTTTGGTTGGTTTATTTAGTTCTAAATTCCCTTTTCTTCAAGATAGGAAGTTGGTCTAGAAAATGTGTAAAGTCATTGAAAGATATTTCTTAGTCTTTTGAGTCTCACTTCAAACCTTCATACACCTCCTTTTTAGATGTTAGAACCTAAGCTGAGGGATTTTATTCTGCTCTATCCTCCCTCACACATCAAATTTAAAAGTTACAGTTCTATCTTCCTTTTGCTCAAAGGCCTGCTAGTTACTAATGCTAATGTGTCAAGTCTGTATTATTCACAGTAATTCACAATATGCTATTATTGGCCTAATGTATTCACTCCCAGATGGCATTTTTGCTGGGGGCTTCATCGCTTGTACCTAAAGTAGTGCTTAATGGTAGACTGTGCAGGTACCATGGCAGATGTAAGCTAAACAGGTACATATTAGTATTATTTATTTTCACAAGTACATTTTTGGTCCATACTTCTCTAACTGTCATCAACATAATATTAGAAATTAAAGAAAGGCCTAAATGCTGCCATTTTTCTTCTTTGAGATTATTTTCAAAAGAATTTTTACAAAATAAAGAAATTAATATTCTTTTATTCAACTTGTACTTGAACTGATTGACTAGGTTCTTAAGTCAATTTTTATGTGATCATATTACTACACAGGACAGTCTAAGGTATATATGCTACAATTGATAGATGTTTTAAATATTTTCCATATGAAAAGTTGCAAAAATAAACATTAGACCTCATATTTTAGACTTACCTGTATACTAAATTTTATTTAAAATTACACCAGAATTTTGTCATTCTGCAATAATACCATGAATGAAAACCTAGCAATTGGTGGGGAAAGTTTTATATATTTAGAGCTGGAACTGAATCTGCTTATTCAAAATTGTGAGTTAGATTTCAAGCTTTTTGGGAACTCTACTTTTCTTGTGTTTTCAAATGAATAAAGATATTTATATAATTAAAATTCAGTTTATTATTAAAAACTTAATTAAGATGACAGTAGAGGAACAGCCTCAGGTGTGTGACTCTGCATTTTAAAATCGTATACTTAATGTTTATGCAAGAGTTAAGACTTTTAAAAAAATTGTTTAAAAAAGTGATTAGCACCTTGGCTGTACAGCTCCTAAGATTTTTTTTTTTTTGTAACACTGCATACAATTTGAAGTCTTTTTTGCTTCAAAATTTGACCTACTTAGAAAAGTTCTGATAATTCCAATGTAATATATTCCCTCAGTTTTATAAGCGCCTTTGGGTAATGTATTGGAGAGGCAAGTAATCTCATCAAGAAGCGTAATGGACCCTATCACATTTCAAGATATATATTTTTTTCTACGACTTCTGCTTCAAATTTAGTTCTGTGTTTAATGATACCACACTCTACTGGCAAGGGTACTTTTCCAGTAGTTTAACTCTTTTTGCATACAAATGATGTTTTTGGTTTGACTGCCATTGCAGATTTTTTTTTTTTGAACTGAGATGACATCATTTGATTTTTTACAGTCAGGAAAAATAGTTTTTGTTCATCTTGAGAGTTTAGAGAAAGAAAGGTTGTCACTGCATAAAATATACTGCTTGACATGATTAGAAAAAAAAAAAAATGGGTCAGTGCCCATTTCAGAAGTCAGGAATCAACACTTAAGTTGGTTGGGAAGTGTTATTGGCCTAGTAGTAAGGAAAAATCTCTTTTCAGGGCTTTGCAAGAGAGTGAATCTGCATAGGAAAGACAGCCAGTTCTCCTCACCCTAGCAAAACTCCTTTCTCCTGCTTGATTCTAGAAAGCTGCATATTTTAACCATAGATGTTAGAGTTTGAAGGCATCTCAAGAGACTTTTTTGACATTTATACTATTCGGTAATATCTAGACTTTTACTAATGAAATACTATAGGTCCCAAGAGATATTAAGTGATTTCCCCAAGAAGTTAGAAATCATGATCCTAAAATTCAGTTCTTGCTCCTCTCAGTGTCTTTCTTTCTCTCAACACTGATATTTTTCAAGGATGTCAAGGGTAAGATCTGGTTTTAACTGGGAGAAGGTGTCCTTGTACAGATAATCAGATTGCCTTAACTTACCAATACTTTACTGAAGAAATGCAATGAACTGCATATCACAGTAGGTTGTATTCAAAGTAGGCCACATACACCATGACAAAAGTATACTTACAACATATAAAATATTTTTGTAGATTAAGTGGAAGGCAGATTACAAAGCAATCAATACATGTAGAATTTTTATCAAAATAAAATTAATGTATATTATATGAACAAAGTGATTCATTTTTTCAGTTTCTAAATAACTAGAGTAAATAAAAGTAAATAGTTAATGTGAATTTTAAAGTTCTTGAACCATATACAACACAAACTACTTCAAAGTAAACATGAAGGCTACCTAGGCAGAATCATAACTTGTGTATTTTGGAAGATAAAGATTATTTCTTATTTGTAATTGACAAAGAATTATTTTTTTTGAAAAATCGATCTATTTGCTAATGGTTATAAAAGAACAGTTGAAATCTTTGCAATCATGGATGATAGTTAATGTAATAAAAAGTGCAGTTAATATAATAAAGAAGTCTTATACAACTCTTCATGAACCATGATGAAAAAAAGTCAGTGTATTAAGGAGAGTTAAGAAAATTAATTTATATCTTTAAAACTGGAGTAAAGAAATACAAACATCTTTGTCCTTTAGGTGAAAACATTTCTTCCTATATGTAATGTATTTTTTTAAAAATGAGTAGTTTATTGTAATTTGCATTTTGATCATACTCATTTTGTGTGGAACTCCTTAAAAGATTATTCCCTCAAATCAACTCACTCATGGAACTTAAGAACTTTTCAGTGCAAACATTTTAAGGTCCTAATGTCATAAACAAGTGTCTCAAGTGTCTAAGTAACATAGATAAATGCCTGTATTTTCAGATAGAGCCAGTTAATTTAAGTATGGTAGTTGAAGTTGGATTTTATGATAGAACATGAAGTTGTCTTTATTTTAACATTATACTGCATATAATTATAGTAAAAACTATTCGACATACATTATAGATTTCTCTCCTATAAAGTGATTTAATCCTCTTTTATTCCAGAGACTTATTTAGTATCCCACTGGGATAGCAAATAGCCTATTACTTTCTTTCATATTACTATGTGAACATTTAAATATAGAAACAGACTAACACTTTGACTCCTACTGCTTTGGGATGTATAAATATGTCTATATTATAAAAATAGACATGTGTATAGAATGTCACCATATTTTTATTTGTAATTCATGCTACTGAGAACAAAGGATCAAAACAAACCTGCCCTCAAATGAGGAGTGTCAGCTTTCTTCTCCATTTCTCCACCAGACATTCATGTATAATGAGGGTGAATGAATGATGCATTGAAAAAATCTGCCTGGTTGTTATTTAGATGTTCTCAGAAGTAGGTTTTTAACACACCTCTGTTCTCCTATTCCCTTTCATCTGCCACAGAATTCAGGATTTACAAAATTGGATTTCATATGAGTCTTCTTAATATTTGACAATGTCATTCATATAAATGTTTTGAAGTCATGTAGTTCTCTGAAACCTGAAATATACAGGTATTAAGAACAGAGGTTCCACCATCATTTGGCAGTCTTCTTTAGTGGAAATTTCTTTTCTAACTTTAAGAGCCCAACTTGCAATTAAGTAGATAATATGCATGTGATTAATAATACTCTCCAGTCTGCTTGTTTGTTTATACTCTTGGGTCAGTGCTGCTGATTTTATGCATTTAATTGCCACTTGTGACGTATGCCCATGTGCACAGTTCTCTAATCATGGTTCCTATGGGGACTCAGTTAGCATATGTAGTTTTTATGCATCATTTCAGTCAGAAAATGAGGGAAAAAATCCAGACCTACTAAAGAAGTACCTGACATGTAACAGGCACTCAATAAATAATTGCTGAATAAGAAGATGGATGGGTGATACTGGGTTTGTGAAAGAGAAAATAAATTTTGCTGCTTTCTTCTACCTTCTCTACCAAGCCTGAAAAATTAGAAAGTTAGAAGCATGTTTTAGAATGATCTGCTTTCTCTTGGATCTTATTGAGATTCAATATTGTTTGTTCATTCACCTTCTCTCACTCTGTCATATATGTTACACGAATCATATCTAAACTGTAAGCTAAATAAAGTACAATTCCCTTTTTATTGGCAGGCTCTCTATATACAAGTTAACAGAGAGAAATAGTAATCAATAACTATTTGAATGAGACAGAGCTCTGCTACCTTTATGGAAGATACAGAAAAGCAAAATGTCTGATCTCTATGTGAGTGTCCAGTAGATGAGAAAGTAACACATACACACAGCACATCATGATATCTAGAACAAAGAAAAAGTACAGTCAATGATTGCTTAGTTTTAAGAACAGTGGTGTGAGCTGGTGAGTAACGTGGAGTAGAGGTGAAGGAAGGTACTTTCTGGAAACTGAGCCACAGTGAGTGGACCGAAACACCATTGCATATTTTAATTTGGGTTTACCCTAACCCCAAAAGGGCTTAAGGCCAAGAATCAAGTTTAAGACTTTTATTTGGGAGGAGATTCCAGGAAACTCTTGATAGGGGATATGATAAAGGGAATGGACAGTGTCCAAGAAGATAGTATGATATACAGTAATTTATTATAATCTGTAGCTAAAGTTTAATTCTGCTGGAAAACTGAGGGAAACACTCTATAGTATGCAGATCAGAGAAACTCCACACAGAATTGAGGGAGCTGAGGCATTCGTATACCAATACTTAATTTTTCTTTTCTTTTTATTTGTATATCATATTAGTTTTCGTTTTTGTATAGTGTTTATTTCTCATCTCTGTGAAATTCCTACCACCAATTCACCTGTATACCATCACCATAGTCCCTTGTGCTCTTCTCACCCATTTTGTTCCTTATCCCTCCTCCTCCCCTCAAGAATGTCTCAGATTTATTAGTGGTCTGTTGATTTTTATTTTTAATTTATTGTAATTGACTTTTTCCTTAGCCCCTTGTTTGTTTCCTCTACATTCCTCCTATAAGTGAAATCATCCAATATTTTGCCTTTTCTTTCTGACTTATTTCACTCAGCATAATCCCTTCTATACCAGCTCTTGACCCTAGTGATCAGTTAAGGCTGCTGGACCGACCCAAAGGCATCATGTACCACTATTTGTGGTCATTACAAAAGAAAGGCAGATGATGGCAGTTGGAAGTCACATTCTAGCTGGGACCTACTGTCATGGTAAAAGCAGGTAGATATGGTGAAGGTGATGGTGGTTGGGGGTCACCAGCCACATGTGCTGCAGCACCTTTTCAGAAGCAAATCTGACTGAAGCAGCCTTAGTCATGTTCCAGACTACATGATGTGATTCAGAGATAGCAGCATTGGGAAGAAAATAAAAGATGATAGTGATATAACTTTAACTAATATTGAGTAATGTATGGGGCAGCTTGAAATTGACCAGTAGATTCTAAAGCTTTCCATACATACCTGTGTTCTCTCCTTATCTACTGTCATTGACTATCAACAAGACACTTACCTGCTACAGGTCTGGAATGGACACCATTGCTAGCAGGATTAAGTTTTAATTCCAGACTTTAATTTGAGACTTCCACATTCTTTTTAACTATCTTTCCAGCTTCATCATCATCTTTGAATAGAATCCTTCTTTCTAACCAAATTGTTTTTTACTCATATCTTCCTTTCTGCCCCTATTATTCTAGATGTGTAAAACACCTCCCACTTACTTAAATTCTTATTTTCCACATCCACTTTAGGACTCTTCTTCTGTAGTCATCTTCTTTACTCATCTCAACGAGCCATGACCCTAATCCTTGTCCTTAGTGTACAGATCATATTTTGTTATGTCTTTCACATACTAGCTTGAATAGTTCTTTCTTTGATTATCAAACTTGTTGCTTATGTCTTGACTCCTTGGCTAGAATGTATACACTTTGAGGAATAGTTTTATCCTTTTTGGGGAGGTGGATTAAAAAGATTAACTCTTTTGAAGCTACACTTCCTGGTTTCATATTCTGGCTCCTTAATTTATGAGTGTTCTGGGTGGAGGCAAGTAATTGATGCCTCAGCCTGCATGCATATTCACAATGATCAACCCAAGAGTAGACTAGGAATGCCTATAAATGAAACTTCTGCTAATATATATTAGGAAAGGCTCTTCATATGATAATCATCTTGAACGTTGTCTTTGTAGAAATAATGGACATTTTTGAAGGCTACTATAAAAAGCCAAATCCTTTATGTTATATCATATTACTTTTTCACATTAAGTGCTTAGTAAGTCTTAGATTCTAAAGGTGCTTTTTAATATAAACTCATAACCATCAAAATCACAGTGATATTTTAAAAACAGTAATCACACATATAGAGCACCTAGTTCACAACACCAACTATTTTTTTAATTTTTATTTTTTTATTAATATAAAATATTTTAAAATTTACATATACTTGCCATCAATTGTAATCCCCATGAATTCCCCATCACCATCTCACCAGTGCACCATCACCTCAGTCCTTCGTGTTCCCATCTTCCCTCAACCCTCCCCCCCCCTCCCCACCAGGTGTCCCCAGTCTGTCCTTGTCTCCTCATTTTTGGTTTTTTTGTCTTTCTTGTTGTTATTATTATTGTTCTTATTCCTTTCCTTGATCCTCCTTTGGTTCCCTTATGTTCCTCCTAAGGGAGGAACCATCTGGTATTTTTCTTTTGCCTTCTGACTTACTTTGCTGAGCATAATCCCCTCCAGATCCATCCATGTTCCTATGAATGAGTCTAGTTTTTCATTTCTGATTGCAGAGTAGTATTCCATTGCACAACACCAACTATTACGGTTTGACTCATAAGCTGTGTTATCTATGACTTTCCGTCTAGTCAGATGTGCTTTCTAGGTGATGAACATACTTAACTATTTTGTACTTTAAAAGGTTAAATGTGATATTTCTGAGATTGGCAAATATTCATATACATGATAATGTGAAAACCAAGTTTTAATTTTTGTTAAAGGTTTTCTTATGATTTTGAAGCATGATGAAAACACTTCTTTATATATGCTAAACAGTTTCTTCATCTTACATGAAATTGTTAGCACTTTGTCATAGTTTATGTTTCCATTCTCTACTAGTTAAGACATTTTAATAGTGTTACACAATAATTTTGATTGTCAAATATTTTTAATTCATTTAAATAACTTGGTTTTCATAATCTGTACTACTAAGAACGATAATTTTTAAAACCAAGATACACAGGATATTTTAAATATTAACAAGAAAAAAAATTAACCCTGTTTCATTCCTAGTCATCTAGGTTTGTTTGCTGACATGCAAGAAATCAAAACATGTCCTTTGGGAAAATGTTAAACTTGAACTCAGATCTGTAATCATTTAATCTTTGGAGCGATCACAGAATTATAATTTGCTATTTATATACCATTATTCCCTCTTGAAATGTTATCTGACATACATTTAGTACATGATAGTGGATTTCACATTTCTTAAAAATGTGTAAGTTTTGGTAGCCTCTGTAGATGATTGGTAATACTACTTTGGTGGAGGGTAGGAGTTTTAGATAGGTCTGACCTGGAAAAAATGTTCTGTAAATCCTTTTATTGTGCTAGATATACAAAAGAAGTAGATGATATAAAGCCACAATTTATTATATATATATTTTATATACAGGATTACTAGCATTAATTTTCCTCTTATTTTACTGTGCTTCTATTTGAACTCAGATTCTGGAGATTAATATGAGTTTATCGATGGACACAAAACCAGAAAAGTAGTCTTTCAAATGCTTTCTTAGTGTCACATCTACTTTATTAAGACAGGTTTCCCCAGGTATGTGGTTTGGAAATTGAGGTCCAGATATATTAGGATATCTACACAGAGTTATGTTACCATGAGGGGAGAATTAGCATCAGTGCCAATTCCAAACTCCTGCTTAATGCTTGTTGAGGCCTCCACATCAATCCACATAGCCTATTTTTCATTGCCCAATTGTAAGTTCAATGAGACTGACCAGAATTATTTGTAAAGGTGGACCTGTTTTATATTGCTGGGTAGAATTATAGTTTGCTATTTCTAGTACAATGAAGTGTTGAATCCTTTATGCGATGTTCACTTTTCTGTACTCATTGTACATTTTTCCTTGGTTTAAACACCCATTTCCTTCAAGGTCTAATGAGACTTTGCAGGTTTTCCAAAAAAATATATTGTGTCAGTGACAGTTTATTCACCTTACTTACATAGTTCGAGGAACTGCTTGTTTAAATTTAGATACTATTTCTGATGAAATGTTTTGACAAAGTAATACCAGCTTGATACTATTTAAAATATTTTGACAGATGGGAAAATTGTTTCAGTCTGAGTTGAGCAATGCTTCATTGCAGTATTTTGCCAGTTAGGAAAAAAATGGTAAAGGTAGCCTCACTGTTCCCGAAAATAACATCCTTCCATTTTCCCTCAGAAAAGAAAGCCCTCCATTCAGTCATAGATTACAATATGTGCTTTGCGTATGTTAAGAATTCATGCAGTTTAAACAAGAGGGAACATTTGGGGATTATTTCCAAACAGGGAACATTTATTGTTCTGTAAGCAAACAAAACCTAAAGCACTTTTAGGAACATTTGTTGTTGTAGCATTTTATCAGAGCCTTCTCATACACTGGTGAGTAGCTTCACAATTAATGATACTAAATCATAGGATTTAAAAACTGCTTCATCAAAAAAAATCCTCGAATCCAATTACGTTTCTATCTTGAATTTTAAAATAAGATTGTAATGAAAATATTTAAATCTCTATTTAATTGTAAAGGAATTAAAAACACGTGATCTTTGTTGCCATTACATTAAGCGAATGTGTTGAAGAGATATGATGGCGCAGTGGTTCTCAAAGTGTAACCCTGGACAAAGGGCATCAGCATCACTGAGAAAACTTGGAAGATGCAAATTCTCAGACTTCAGCCCAGATCTTCTGTATCAGACACTTGTAAAGCAAGCCAACTGGGGTTTACGAAGCCTCCTGATATTTTTGATGCAGGCTAGAGTTTGGTAACTACTGGACAGCGTAGTCTTTCAAACTATTCTGTATATTTCCCTGATGATCTGCCACACGGAAGAAAGAATCAGTGGAGAATGAACAGAAAAATTTCCCCACACTTTTATCAACAGGGGGAATGTTAGTTTTCTGTTTTCTATATCATACGGTTTTTGATTGGGATCTGTGACTAAACAAAGTTTCAAAAACCACTGGGATACAAGTATCTTTGGAGGAGAAAGTTTGGTGAGCTAGAAAAGCCTCTCAGAGTGGTAACAATTTTATAGTGTTCGTTTCATTCTCTCCATGAGGTCTGAAACTTGGAGGCAAAGAAAGCATTGATCTGTGTTTCGACAATAGATTCATGCTCACCAGATTCATAACAAATGCTAGTTTATTTTTGAAATTACAGGGATGGACATAAAGATAACAATTACACAATACTCATATTTAATACCACCTGTTTGTTCTCAAGTTAACATTTAGAGCTGGTTATCATGAACATGTATACATTCATTTTTGTCTCTCTCTTTCTCAACAGATTGCAATGGGCCCCCAAATTCTGTCTCTCTCACCTGACCATGCCACATTGCTATTATTTCTTTCTATTTTCTGTTTTCTAAAACTATCCAAATCATCATTGATCATTATTTCTGTAGATTTTTCAAATATTATTAATTAATCTTTAATTATATCTGTATTGCCTATATCTATTTGCTCCCATTATTTGTATATTGATTTAAGTTATTTACCTTTCAGAGTTCTGCAGATGATGACAAAATTAGATATTATAGCAAAAATCAAAGAAAGGGACACTGAAAATATTAAGTGCTTGATATTTATTAATATATGTTTTCTTCATAGTCAAACCATAGTAGAGACTTAACTTCCAATGAGAAATTGAGGTGATACACCCTCCATTTATATATTATTCTATGAATAGGAAAAATTCATGGTCATCTTTACTATGTCTAAAATGCACATTATGCTCTATTCCATTTTGTCATTTCATTCAATTAAAGAAATTCCAGGTGTGGCTCAGCTATTTGTTTTTATTGCTCACAGTAATTATTTGCAAACTACACAATGAAAATTTTGTACTATTAAATTACATGCTGTTATTATCCATGTATTACATATAAGGAAGTAGGCACATAGAAGTTACATAAATTTTGCAATAGGAGGTAAATCCAGGGTTTTGAGAAAATTTGGAGAGTCTCTTTTCAAAGCTCTCAACTCGTGGCACTGTTCTTTCTTGCCACAAAGTACATTTAGATCTCTGTTTTGTCAAAAGGGCTATATTAAATGGGGAACTTTTCTCTCAAATATGGGATTTGTAGGGCATCCTCAGAATTTCTTAGTGGAAGGGTTTAAAGATGAAGGGGTTAGTCACTGACTTTGGAGTTGCACTTCCATTGTAAGCACCTTTTAAACTTAGAAAGGTTTGGGGGAAGTTTTGAGAACTTGCTGGTTTTGGATAGCTTTTCATAAAAAGATTGATAAGAAATTAATATGGAAGAGAAATGATTTTGCCACCAAACCACCTTTGTGCTACTATGAGAAATTCACTTGAACAGTTCAAGGTACAGCAGGTGAACAAGATGTTTATCCAAAGATAAAGTAGACTTGTTATGTAAAGCTTCCTGGTGAGTGAGAAGTTGAAATGGAAATCATTTGGATCACTTAGAGTTTTTGTCCTGATTCCTTGGGGCACACGGATAGAAGTGAAGGATTGCTATCATGACTGAATATTTTTGGATGTAAGCATCATTCTTTCCCTAATGCATTTAAATATATTTTTAAAATCTGTCATAGTTATATCAGTTCAGAGTTCAAAGACAGAACGCCATAAATATGGAGTCTCTATTGCCTTTTCCCTCTCCTCTCTCCAGAATGAATCCTGCTGTCATTGTCTTATGTACTTCTCCACAGTGTTGTTCTTTACATGCATGTGAGTGCCTGTGTGTGATGTTAGCATAATATGAAACACATAAAATGTTTTTATTTACCTTATGGTATTTCTCAGTGTGCTTTCCATATATGGAAAGTATCTCCCTGTTTCCTTCCTTTTCACAGCTACACAGTATTTCATTTATGGATTTTTCTAAAATTTCTTTAACAGATCTTCTATTAACAAACATCAGGTAGTTTCTAATCATTTCAAGAGCTTGATTAGTCACATATAAATTGCTCTTGTGCTCAGACTCATCTATGAAGTCTCTTTTTCTTAGCAGAGGCTTCAACAGTTTGGAGTTCTCTGAATCTTCAGCAGGGACTGATAAAGATCAGACTGCTGAAGTAGGTCAGGTTTGTGTCAGAAATTTTCTTGACTCAATTTTCTTGGATGTTTATTTTTAGCTTCTGAACAGTAATCATGGTAAGAAATTTTTGTATCTTGCTCTGCACAATCTTCTCTCAGAAAATTAAAGAGGAACCTTTGAAAGGGTTCAAGAAACACAATTTTCTAACAGTTTACTAGATTGATTAGGGATCTTGAGTGTTATTTCTGAAAGAACAAAATGTTTTTGCTCTGAAAGTTCTGTTTGCTTTATTCCCCACATCTCTTAACTTTTTAAAGATTTATTTTCCTGTAATTTATGGAAATTTGGAAAATTATATGGAAGGTATTTATTTTTCTTAAATGCATAATTATCTGTTTCTTTGTTCTAGTCTTTGAAGCAATTCTGGGAACTGTGCACTTTTGCAAAGAAAACATTTACTCACGGTCTGAACTTCTTGTCATCCATGTCTTTTGAGAACATTTTAGCCAATTTCAGGGTAAAATATTCAATATTAGTGAGTGGTAATTATTGGAAATAGTCCAGCAAGATAATCAAGTGGAAAGTTGGTTAAAAATGTATGTGTAAGTGATTTATGTAGTTCATCCTATGTCTTTCTGACTCATTTATAGCCACACTAACTCAGAGACAGCAAAATTGGTGGTGTGTAGCACATATTCTGAAGAAAACTATACTGTAAATTCTTTGAGAAGTGCTTTTAGAATTTAATATTTTTCTGTCAGGAGATTTATGATCTGATATAAAAAAATATTAAGGCTCAGATCCAAATGCCTAGTTCATTTCCTCTTGCTCAGCATTTAGTAAAGATGTAGAACACACTAACCAGATATTGGTTAGCTAAGCTTAGAATTCAAGATTTGATATCCTTGTCACCATGTGTGAACTTTGGAATATTTGGATTTTAATATATGCAAATGCTCTTATAATGTGTGATGTGTTAGGTGAAAAATTATTACACATGCCATCAATTTAATTTAAAATGTTGCTCTTGAATATTTTATAAATCTCTGGAATAATAATATACCCTTAATGAGTATTAGAAAGTTCTGCTTTCTTATTTTTTAAATTACATGGCCTCTACTATACTTAACATACTGCCTCAATTTATCCCTTTCTGCTAAGAGTTTTATGTTAAAATAGAAAATAATGAACGATCCAAGTTGGATTGCAATCATTTTCACTTGGGAAATTTCATTTAGAGATATCTGATGCATTTTTGGAGGAGTATCAGAGATGTATACTGGTAAATTTGAATCTATAATTTGGTTATATATAAAATTAAAGTTAATCTAAGTGGACAGAATCAATACCCTTCTGAATTTAATTAGATGGCCAGCGTCCAAGAAGAGATTATTCTTTTTAGTATCCTCCTAAGCTCTTTCTTTACAGAATAAAATACTTTCTTTGCCAGAGTATATTGGACAGTTCCCTTGTGACAGGTTCTATAGAAAGTCTTAGCTGTGCCGTTAGCAATATGAGACAGAGGGGAAGGAGATGAGGGCAGGAAAACCATTGTATTCTGGAGATTGTAATATTCCTGCCCTATCCCCACATCACAGCCAAAGGCACAATGGTCCAGTTGCAGGAGGTTTATAGTGACTCTTCTAAACCTAATTTAAAAAAAAATAGGATGGTGTTTCTTTCAAGTTGAAGCATTCCAGGACAGAAAAACAGGAATAGTGGAGAAGTAAATTATAAATTAGAATGGACTTGCAATTTGAGAATCTTGCTATTTATAGTCATGTCTGATATGGGGTGCCTGGAAATGTGGCAATAAATTGAGGCTGAGATTTTATTTCAGGTAATAACTTTTTTAAAAATCTTTATTAGAACATCGATAAAATAACCTAAAGGAGTTTTAGAAGGGATGAATCGTGTAACCTTCACTGGTCTTTATGTTCAATGTCATAAACAGGCTTTTATGTTATAGAGGAATGGGTTGTTTACAACATTTTAAGGAGATGATTAGACTCTAGCTCTATGAAACAATTGAGTTGGGTTGTTATGCTTGGTACTATAGAAATTGATTGCTGGGTCGATGCATTTTTAACAATAAATTTTAAATAAGGTTAATAATATTTAAGCGACATGAATATATTTCTAACTTTATAGTTGCTTTTTAAAATAAATGAATCCTGAAATTTTATTTTTATAATTCAAATTTTATTGTTCATGTTGTATTACTACAGACAATATCCTAAACATTTATTACAGAGAAGGGTCCATGGCCACAGTGGATGCAAAGAAAATCTTTGTCTTCATTGTTTCCCAGCAATCGGGTTAAAAAGAATTTGGAAAAAGTACATAAAACAGTGAACAATATCCACAGAAAGATGATGGCCTTATTGTAAATATCATGCATATTTCAAAATATCAAGCAGTTGTCTAAGCCCCTGTGTTAAAGGAAATAGATTTCTTTTTATAAGACTAACAAAGATGAGACCAACGTATTTTTTGTTCTGTTTCACCTACATTCTTAAAAAATGAACATTTACTGAGCACTTACTAGATGTTAGTATTGTTCTATGTGTTCGACATGTATGAATTCCCTTAAACCTTGACATTTTATTATTTGGGTGCTATTATTAGCCTGGTGAAGTAGATAAAGAAACTGGGCAAAAGGTGATTCATTAGTTGCTGAAGGTCACAAGACTATAACTGAGGAAGCTGAGTTAAGAAAACTGGCAGCAAGACTTCACAGCCTCCATGTATTCTTCTCTCATCGTGCTTCATTTTTAACATTTCTCTACTTTAAATCTAAGTAGATGTTCAGTTTGCCCTAGTGAAGTACAGGGCTTAAGTACAGGCTAGAAATTTTTTTCTGTAAAAAATGATACCTTATTTTGATGCACATGTTCACAGTGCTACATAATTTAGTGATTAAATCCCCTTTGGTAAAGTGGGGAGTTTCTAGAGGATAGCACCCTAACTTTAGGAAATTGAAGGCTGCATATTTATGCAAATATGCAGTTTTTCTGCCTCCTCAGTCTCATATGACTTTCTTCCTTGGAAGATCCTTATACTGACATGTGTCACAGGTCACAAGAGTGTTTGATCACTGCCTCAGGTGTCTGCATATTAAAAAGGGACCTTCAGAAACTCCGTGGAGTTTTCGGAGATGGACCTTGCCAGTGATCCATTTCATCTTTTCCAGCAGATCTCAAACTTTTAGCATGCATCATAATCAGGTGGAAAGTTAGAGATTACATTACAGGGATTGCTGGTCCCACCGCATCCCCTACCCTCTCCTGTGTTTTGGTATAGTAGTTTGGAGAGGGTTCTGAGAAATGGCTTTTCTGAGAAGCTACTAGTGAGGTAATGCTGCTGCTCTGGAGGTCACACTTTGAGAAATACTGATTCACCCTAAAATTGTAACTTAAAGGAATTTAGGCCCCCTCTTTTCCTTCCCTTTGTTTTTAGGCCAATATTCATTCCTTGAATGTTCATAAATTAGAAAATCTTGATGAACAACCTTTTGGAACTCTGAAAAAAACTCCAGTAAGGGGCCTCCCTGGTGGCGCAATGGGTTAAGCAACACACTATGAAGCAAAACGCAGCCACTGCAGCACAAGTTCGATCCCTGCCTCTGGCCAGGGAGGTGACCCACATGGCACAGCAGAACCCTCCTGCCTCACCCACTGCTCCCCTCAGCAGTGTGTTTCATGTGGTCTGCCTGTTCTGTTCCCCACTCTGTCTCTGGTGTATTCTCTCACCCCTCACACCTCTGGCCTATACCCCTGTTCTTGTATGCATATATAAATAAGTCTTTAAAAACAAAACAGAACTCCAGTGATCTCTTAATAATCTTAAGAGATAATAATGTAATATCTTAATGTAATAATCACTGATAAAATACATTGAATAGTCAGAAGAGTTGATGTGTTTTTTCTATCAAAAATGTTTCATGACTTTTCTGACAACCCAATAGTACTTCCAATGATAGTTGATTGCATTTATTGAGTGCTTACTACATTGCTGGACATGTCGCAAGACCCAGTGCTTGCTTATATTATCTCATGTAATAAAACAAGCGTAGGCATTGATGTAATTCATCTCTACTTTTTGCATTAGGGAACTAAGGATTAGCATACCATATGACTATTTCAAGATTACAGTCAACATGAGGTAGAGCTAAAATACAAACTCAGATAATGGATGTACCCCAAAGCTATGGAATCGACACTGTGTATTTATTTAGTTATTTTAATACAATTTTATTGATTTACAGTACTCCCTAAAATTTAAAAGTCCACCTTCACCTCTATGCATATATATATAAGCCTCACTTCACCCACCAACAAAGTTCTAGTGTCATTCCCGCTCTCACATTGACACCCTCTATTTTTCCCTCCTAACTCCAGCTCTCCCTCTCTGGTGACAACTATATTTTTAATAGTGTCTTAAGAATTATTTTCATTGTGATTTTTTCTCTTGTTTACTTTTGTTGTTTTATTCCACATAGAAGAGAAATCATGTGATACTGTCTTTGACTTTGTTAAAATTAATTTTTTTAATTGAGGTAATGTTGGTATACATTATTGGTATTTTGGAATACTGCTCTTCTGGGTATTTACCATAGTTCTCTTGCAATCAAAGTGCCCGTAATCCACCTCCATAGTCCCTTGTGCTCCCTTCCTATTTTTTTCTCATCCACCATTTCATTTTTTAACTTATTTTTCTTAGCATAATTAACTCAAAGTCCATACAAGTTGTTGCCTAATTAAAAAAAATGAAATAGCTGAGTATTTTTACCTTGAATATGTATACGACAACATCTGTTGTCTACTTACTCACAATGGACATTAAGGTTGTTTCCATATCTCAGCTATTGTAAATAATGCTTTTATGAACATAATAATGCATAAATCTTTTGTGTAGCATTTTCATATTCTTTGGTGAATACCTAGGAGAGATGTTGCTTGGTCATATGATATTTGTCTTTTTAGATTTTTAAAAAACTCTTTATACCTTTTTCCAGATTACATTCCTAGACATGTATAAGATGACCCTTTTTTACTGCTGACCCTTTTTTCACTCACTGGTAGATATTTCACTCTTTGATATATGCCATTTTCACAAGGCATATCTTGTGATATCTCATTGTGGTTTTGATATATTTGCATTTTCCTAATAATAGGTGAAGTTGAGCTGTTTTTCTTGTGCCTAAGGATATTCTGCTTTAAAGACACAACAACAGAGATGAACAAGTTGGGTTTTTTCACTGATGCCCATGTATTTGCACGTCTCTTCCTGGTTATATGACTTTTGGGAAGTTATTACTGAGTCTTGTTTCTTCATTAATGAGTTATGTGGTAAAGATGATAGTTTTACTGTTGCAATTTTTTTAAAGATGAAAAGAATAATATCTAGTGTCTAAGACTATTGTGGGTATTAAATTAAAAAAACATTATTAAGTGCTCAACTTTCTGAGTGGTTCATCATCAATTTTTCTCAAATTTTAAAGTGCCTCTGAGGGGCCTCCCCTGGTGGCGCAGTGGGTTAAGCAACACACTATGAAGCAAACCGCAGCCGCTGCAGCACAAGTTCGATCCCTGCTGCTGGCCGGGGAGGGGACCCACATGATGTGGCAGACCTCTCCTGCTGTGCCCACTGCTCCCCTTAGCAGTGCACTTCAGTTGATCTGCCTGTTCTGCTCCCTGCTCTCTGTGGTAAATCCTCTCACGCCCCCACACCTCTGGCCTGTACACCAGCTCTTATATGCATGAATAAATAAATCTTTAAAAATAATAAATAAATAAAGTGCCTCTGAGTCACCTGGGGCTCTTGTTAGACCCCAAACACTGAATTGATAGACTGGGGGGATGAGAGAGACCTAATGTTTTACATTTTTAACAAGCCCTCAAGTGATGCTGCTGCTGCTGCTCTAGGGACCGACCATACATTGAATAGCAGATGCTATAAAATATACATAAAAGAGCTGTTTCTATTAATAGCCCAACTAAAATGTCATGTATAAAGAATATTTTCTTGATAATTGTGTATTTTGTTTGAGGTTATCTACTGAAGTATAGAGAAGTATATAGAAGTTATTTAGAATATTCTTATTGGAAGGTGATACATTATAAACTGATTTTGCTTTACACTAGCTTCCTCCCTCTCCCCCCAACCCATCCCCACAAGCAAACATACAAAACTACTAAACTACAATGGAGTCCTCTTTGACATAAGACTCCATTTTAAATATCTGTATTAAATCATTCCTGTGTTCATCATAGCGAATGAAAGAGAATGGGTGACTTTGTGTCATGTGTTACTTCTGATAATCACATTTTCTTAACTAAAGCAATAATAGGTCTTGGAATTCTGATTATTATTAAAATCATTTTCTTATTTCTTGAGAATGTTACTTTTTATATACATTGAATAAAGAATTGCTAAAAATAAATATGATAAACCTCTGTCTGATGCAATTGAATCTTAAAGCAGACTCTTGAAGATATGAAAGGAAATATCATATGTGAAAATCCAGTGATTCTAATTTGACGAAAATGGTAGACTCTTTGAATATATCTTTTCCAAACATGGATTGAGTGATCAGTTTCATTTTGTCACTTAAAACACTTGGTGTTTTCATACATCTGGTGATATATCATTTTTCTCTAATAACTACTGAATCACTTGCCACCTCAAACTGATGGTTAAACAAGTGAAAAGCCTTTGGCAACCTGTGGAATCATTGTTAAAGGGTGATGGAACGTTATGCTTTGGGAAATTTGATAACCCTATTCTAAATTTCATTTCTTTTCCTTCGGCTGCTTTTGTGTTGCTGAGATGTCTCCATAAATTGTATTGTTTCATCTTGTACGAATGGCCTCATATAAAAATCCATTTAAAAAATTGGGTCTGTGGAAAATTTTGCCTGTAAAAATGGAAATGGGGAGAAAAAGCCTATCTTACTTAAACACCAGAAAATATAATAATGTTCATCAGGAGGATGACTGGATGATCATATATTATCTGATGACATTTCTTGCCATCAAAACAACTGAAAGTAGAGAGAAAAAGAATCTTTCTAGAGCTGGCTTAATTTCAATATCCTGGCCTCCTGGGAATGTTTTAGATGGAATGTTTTCTACATACAGTTGACGGATATGCCAACATCTTTTGGATCAGTGCCTTTCATGACATAAGGGAGAATTAGAAATGCACTATAGATCAGGCTTAGGAGTAATTGAAAGATTACATTTTTATGTTACCATCCAATAGGAAGTACTAAATAAACATAACTGTTTTACAAAGATGAAGCATGTCCTCTCAAGCCCATATACTTGATCAGCATCCACACCTCATACTTAACCATTTTCAGTAACAAATGGAATGCAGATGGCATTTACGGCAGTGAGTTTTCTATTTGACAGCATAACAAATAATAACTGCAGTGATTTCTAGAGTTACCTGTGGAGGTGGTGAAATTATATGGAATTCTGAATTCCCACTACTATATTGAAAAAGAAATATTCTGGGGTGACATCTAAGCATCTGAATTTTTAAATTATTCTTCTTCAAAAGACTTAAATCAATTCATCTCTGATTAGCATGATTAAGAAAGTTAAAGTAAGAAACATATGCCTGAAAACACTGTGAGACATTGATATCAGAAACATCTTTGGGTCTCAATTCCAAAGGAAACAAAAGCAAAAATAAACAAATGGGACTTTATCAAACTAACAAAGTTAGACACAGCAAAATAAACTATCATTAACACAAAAATATACTTTACCAAATGGGAGAAGACATTTGCACATCATATATCTGACAAGGAGCTAATATCCAAGGTCTTCAACTCATACAACTCAACTAGAAAATAATCCAATAAAAAATGGGCAAAAAAAGCTAGATATTTCTCCAAAGAAAATATATAGATGATTATCAGTCACATGAAAAATTGTTCATCATCACTAATCATCAGAGAAATGCAAATCAGAACCACAAAGAAATACCATTTCCACACCTGTGAGAATGACCCATATCAAAAAAGTCAAGAAAAAACAAGTGTTGGTGAGGATGATAGCAAAAGGATTATAGAAACAGTTGGTGGGAATGTTGACTGAGTCACTCACTTGGAAAACAGCATAGAGGTTTCTTGGTGTTTTAAAAATAAATCTACTATATGATCTGACAGCTTCATTCCTAGGTAACCAAAGAATACAAAAACATAATTTGAAAGGGCATGTGAATTATCATGTTCATTGCAGCAGAATTTACAATAAATACGATATGATAATAACCTAAATTCCCAAGGATGGATTAGTGGATGAAGAAATATGGTACATATACAAAATGGAATACTACTCAGCTGCTAAAAAAAAAAAAAAGATGGAAATCTTCCCATTAGTGATAACATGAAATCTTCAAGGGATTATGCTAAATTGAACAAATTGGAAGAGAAATGAATACTGGAAGATTTCTCTTATATGTGAAATCATGTAAGTCCACAATAGCCCAATGGACTGTCCTGGAGAATTGTGAATGCCTTGGTGGTGAGTGTGGTGTGGTAACACACATTGGAAGAGATGTGAACTGTATTCCAAGTCATAAATACTGTTGTAAGTCAATGCTACCTTAATTGAAAATAAACACATACCTAGTGTAATACTCAGACTTTTGCTGCTCATAATCTGGGCCTTAGATCTGTTGAATATCAGCTTCAAACCAGGGAGATGATAGAAATATAGAGGCTTAACCCCTAACCTCATCAGAATCTATATTAGATTGGGAAGATTCCTGTGTCATAAAAATTGCTATGGGCACTGATATAGACACATATTACATGTTTGTTGTATTTGTTATGGTTGCTGGTGCTCCACAGTTCAAAATACTTGATAGCTGTTTTGTGCTATATTTTTTTGCAGTTTCTTTATTATTCTTTACTAACAAGTATAATTTTTGTTGCTGGTGGATTTTCATTTGGGATAGTGTAAGTAAAACTTTCAAAATTGCCTCTCAGATTTTAAAATGATTTTTAGTTGTCTTCTTTTGATGTTTGTAGGTTTACACATAAACTCTAAAGTGAAAGAAGCTATTTAAAAATAGGCACAATGTATTTACAAATAAAAGCTCATCTAGCAACTAATAAAAAAGAAACTTATGAATGTTTTAAGCAAATTGCCAGTCAGATTTTTAAAATCAGATAAAATAAATTGTTTGGAAGCTTTGCATTTGTTGATTCCCATAAATTTAAAAATAAGTCTAATAAAACTAAGTCCAACAAAACTGTTATTCCTTCAAAGTCTAAATTTTATGAGTTCTCCATCATTATTGGAATGAGAATTCACATTTAAACACTATGCTAAATTTAATTTCTTTATTTGACTTTACAACTCCCCAGTATAGCACTTGTAATTTTGTTTTCAGAAAAATATAGAAAAACCTAAATTTAGAAGGCAAAGTTGTTTTTGCCATCCAACTTTGAAAGGATGGCAGAGATATAGTTGAAATTTAGAACTAGGCTTAAATATTCATACCTTTATCGAGGGCTTTTGAAAAGTTCCCTTTGCAATTATTAAAATAATAGTGTTGACATTAGCCACAGATAACCACAACTTGACCCAGTACTCTGACTTTCTTTTCTTGGATCACGAACAGAGAGAAAAGTAATTTTCTTTTACACATGCACAGTCTATTTTAGTTAGTGCAGCAGATTTTTGTTGATGTTGACCAATTTTCAGTTCCAAAATTTATAACCTCGACAACTCATGATGCTGGGAACAAAAAATTTCTCTCACTCTACAGGACAAATGATTTCAACACCTGCTGCTCACCAGAGGCAGCCCAACTTTCAACAGGCTTATCAGCAGATCTGCAGGAGAAAAGTTCTGAAAGTCTTGAGGACATTCAACCACATCTAGATGTCCAGTGATCATCAAGGATGTGCACAGTTATAACCTATTAAGTTCCATTAGCAAGTTTGAGGCTCTTAAGAAATCTGTGAAGATCTTTCAAATTAGCTTTGAGCATGCCCATCACCCCACCCTCCTACCCATATTGTTTGTTTGTGTGAGGAATTTGGATCCATCAGATACTTAACTATATTGTCTGTCTCTTCTCCAGTGCTCTATGATTGATTTTTCATTAAACCCACTAGTGACTCTTCTAGAAGTGGGACCCTGAAATCTATTATTAACTGTCAACTAAAAGAGCGGCTGGAATATGAATGACACAAGTTCTTGTTTTATTTTAAAACATTCATATTCTCTGAGGGTATAGAATACTTTGTACCGGCTCTCCTGTCTGACCCTAAAAGATGTGTCACGGCAGTATTGGTAACTCTTTCAAGTATCCCTTAACATCAGTCATGTTGATTAGATGCGATCATGAGCAGAGGATTCATGACCTTGGCCAACTTGGGATTTACTCTAAAAAATGTCACTAATTTACCGAACTTGAGGGAATTGTCATTCTTTCTGCTGACTCATTTTTTAATTCCTTCATTTTTCTCTGGTAGATGAGGAGGAAAAGAATGCTATTATCATAGATGTAATTTTGTCCCTAGGTGAAATTCTGTGTGTGAAGATAATTCGACATTTTCTTTTCCTTCCACTTTGTCTCGCCCTTTGGCCCCTCCCGCTGTGGCAGTGGTGTTGCGGAAGAAGCAGTGGGCTAGGTGGTAAACCCTGATTGCTGATCCTTGTTCTATCTATGACTATCAATATGATCTCAAGCAGTCCCATAGACCTTTAGGGGAATTCCCATTGCCCACTTTCCAGCATATTTATCTTAAGTCACAGTTGAGAGGAGGAGAGAGAAGAGGTAATTTACACTGATTATGAAAATATTTATCTTACATTGAACCAAATGCAATGACCACTTTTGTAGATCAGGGAATTAGTTCAAACTGATTCTACCATTCACACTTCAAGGTTATACATATTTGATGAGGTGTTTTAAGTGTTCTATTCAGATCTGACTTAAAAATAATAATGGCATAGAAGGAAATTGTTGGGGTATTTTATTTAGAAATATTTCTTTTTCCTCTTTCTTTACTTTCATATTATTTGCTTTCCTTCTTGGTCAAATCCAGAACTTCAGAACCTTCATGATATCTTCTTCCCACCCTTTCATCATCAGTCCATCTACTTCATTCATTCCTTACTTATCTAACATGTTTTTTAAAATATTTACACATATCCTATGTGAGATAAAAGACACACATGAAAACCTCAAGATTTATTATAAATTCAGTGCTATCAGTTATACCTTAATGTTACTAAAGATAATTCCTTATGAACCACAGAATCATTTTGCTGACTTTTTTTTTTAAAGTGTGTGTGTTGATGGGAGAGAGATGTAGTGTTAAAGGGCTACTAAAATTAAATGGGGAAGTGGTCACTTCACTTGGTTCGGAGAGCACTCTTGATATGTTATTACCAGTAGGTTCTGGAAAGATTAGACCTTATGAGATTTAGTATATGCCATAGTCTTCAGATGGTTCAGATTTATGTTTTAGATAGCACATGAGTAATTGTCTTATTAACTTTTCTTTCCTGAGCTAAGTTCCAGCCAAATTATATAGTACATCACAGATAAGATGCATTCTGATGCACATTAGAACCATTTAAATGTTGGTATCCCTTTCTTTTTAACTGGAGACCTGTATATTTTTGGTAGCTTTTTAATTTGTATAAAATAGAGGGAAAATTGAAGTATTTTCACTTATATATTAACTTCAATTTAAAAAAAGATATTTAACATTTCAAATTAGTTACATTCATTTTATTTATTCATTTTTATTAAAATTATTTTTCTCTTAGGTGATAATTGCTTTGGTATTTCTAGTGGATGAAATATAATGCTTCCTCACAACTAAACCTTCCATGGGTATTTTCCCTTTTATTTGAAATATCGTCTAACAACACAATGTAGAGAACCTCTTGTATGGGTCAAACTAACACTAAAATCATTCTTTCTGCTCTGTAGTTTTGACACGGTTCATGGGTAAAGTTGTGGCATAACGAGAAGACTGTTCTTTCTTTTTTCACATTTTAAAAGGACAAGTTCATTACGAAAAAGAGAAAGAAAAAGAAAGTTACTTCTCTGGTCACAGGTGGAAAGGAGAGCTGCCAGAAAACTATGTTTTTTCTTGTAAAGTACTTGAAAATTTGCAGAATTTGAGAGTTACCATCACAACTTGGATTACTCAACCTATTTCATTTTCATAATCCAAGACAATGGGCATTGAAGAAAATCATTTTTAGGTATTGAGGAAGGGGTTTTGAGTATAATTTTCATGGTCACAAGTGATTATAGGTGGCCAACATTTCTGGACTACCACATTAAATACCACAGAGTCCTGGAGCCTCCCTGGTGGTACAGCGGGTTTAGCGCCACACTGTGAAAGACGCAGCACAGCAGCGTGAATTCAATCACACTGGACAGGGAGGGGACCCACATGGCGCAGCAGACTTCTCCTGCCTCAACCTGCTGCTCCCCTCAGCAGTGTATTTCAGTCCACCTGCCTTTTTTGCTCCCTGCTCTGTTTCTGGTGAATCCTCTCACCTCCTTCTACTCTGGCCTGTGCCCTAGCTCTTGTATGCATAAATAACTAAATCTTTAAAAAAAAAAAAAACAAAAAAACTAGAGTCCAATTTCCCTCCAAGAATTTAGTTAGATATATCTTTGTTTGTCAGGAAAGTTAATTTTCAGCTGTTACTTACTGTGAGCTCAGCACTTTTTATACACAACTCTCATGACCTCACCGAGAGTCTACGGACAGAGTTCCAGTGTTTTTGTTTGTGTAGCTTTGTGGAACATGCTGATTGCTGATTCAGTGGTGTTTTTCTAGTTAGGGGCAGAAGAGGATAGAACAGATTGACATGGATAATTGTAAGCAAGGATTTAAGAACAAGATCAAGGTCAAAGTATGGATTCACTGTGGGAGAGAAAAATAGTAGCTAATCTTTAGACAGAGGAAGAAGCAAGAATATGTCCTTCCCAGAGAAAAATCATCCAGTAAGCATTTTGCAATTTCTGGGGAAGATCAGGAGAAATCAGGAAAACTTAGGATCTACAACAGGAAATAAAACTCTGGGAAGAATTGGGAATTCAGGGCTTCTCTGGTGGCACAGGGGATTAAGTCTCAGCACTATGAAGCTATCCACAGCCACTGAGTTCAATCCTAGGCCAGGGAGGTGACCCACATGGCACAACAGACCTCTACTGCCTCACCTGCTGCTCCCCTCAGCAGGTTGTATCAGTCAATCTGCCTGTTCTGCTCTCCACTCTGTCTCTGGTGAATCTGCTCACCCTCCATATCTCTCACCTGTATCCCAGGTTTTGTATGCATAAATATTAAAAAAAATGGACTGGCAATTCAGCTTGAAGAGAAGGGGCCCAGTTTATAGAAGGCTTCAGGGAGAAGAGTATTCAACAGGGAAAGCCACTTTTTTATGGAAGGTAGGTTCAGGGATAGTTGGCTTCTTTCTGAAGTGAATATTGTCAAATGTTTACATGTTACTTATCCTTTCTGAAGTCTTATTCCTCTTAGTAAGTAGCAAGCCTAGCCTTCTAATTGCTCAAGCCAAATATTTGAAATTATCTTTGATCTCTCTTTGTCTCCCAGACTGCAGAAACAGGTGGACCCACAACTAATTCTCGTCACCTCTATGACTACTCCCTAGTCCAGATCACTGTTCTCTCCTAGACTATTACAATGGCCTCCCACTTGATATCTTATCTCTTAACTTTGACCCTGTTTTCCTTTGACTATTTACATGACATTCGTCAGTATTCTTGTCAAACCAATCTCCCCACTCCCAACAAGAGATTAGTTGTTTTCCTCAGAGCAAACATTCAAATGCTCACTATGTTTTATAAGGCTCAATATCAGGGATTCTCATCTGGTAGTACATTATAATCTCTTTGGCAGTTTTGCATGTATGCTGATACTTCAACACTAATCCAGATCAGACAGATCTTTATTACTGGGAGTGGTGCAGGGCATTTTATCTTTGAAATCTCCCATGCTCTAAGTTTTGACTTATCAACATGAGTGAAACCAAGTTCCAACTCTGAAACTTTTGGCTCCTGGCAGGGAAAACCACAGGATACCGCCCAGATAACTGTAAAATTCTTTGGTAAGTTCTAGGAACAGACTAAAAAAAATTCTGGGGAAGATCAAGAGAAATCAGGAAATTATACAAAGTGGAGGAAATCCAAGTAGGGGCATCCTATTCCTAAAATAAAACTTATATTGATATGTTTAAGAGCTGAGCCCTTGTGTGCAGTTAGGCAAATTACTTCAGTATTATTGTCTCAATTTCCCGCACTGTAAAATGGAGATAATAATGGTATCTACCTCATAGGTATGTGGAAATTATCAATTGTGTTGGCTGCCTTGTTGGTAATCAATATTATTAGTTCTCCGCCAAAGCTAACTAGGTATTTCTCTCAAAGATAATTGAAAGAAAGACCTTTAAGTGGGTCACAGCTTGTATGTGATGATGTGTCTTGCAACTTGCAGTGCAGTGTGGTTTACATATCAGCAACATCAGCATAATCTTGCAATGGGTTAGAATTGTAATGCACCAGGCTCTATTCTACAATTACTGAGTGAAATCTGCATTCTGGAAAGATTATCAGGTACTTTGTGTGCATGCTGAATCTGAGGAGAATTTTGTACAGCTAAAAAGATGAATAAGAAATAGCTCTTGCCCTTATGGAACATAGAGGTCCCCAAATAACATTAGCATTTACAGAAATAATTAAAATGCAAGAGATAGTCTGATAAATGACATGAGACATCTATGCCAAATGCTAAAATACTGCCATTTGTATCAAGCTCACATTAAAATAGTATATGGTTCCTTCACTGATAAAACTTGAAAGTTCTTCAAGTTGAAAAGAACACTTTTCCTTTTCTACCATTCTCCAAATGTTGTAAACTCTTAGATTAACATACAGGTAAGCAGAAACCTCATTTGTTCATTCGTGTTAACAACAATTGACCTACAAGTAGAAACAAGCTTGAAAGAGAAGGAACAAAAAATACTATAAAGTAATAAAAATGATCCAATAATATTAAGTCATTGAGATGTAATATACTATCCAGAGAAAAACAAAGGGTAAGGCAAAGCATGTGAATAGAAATGGTATAATTACCTTACTTTTTGAATATAAACCCACTTTTTAAATTCAGAAGTAAAGAATAAAACAAAAATGTGGCCTAAAACTTTCCCTATTGACATTATAAACGTAACATTGATTTATTAATTACTCCCTTTTTAATGGTACTGATTTCGTCTTGTCAAGTTTGCCATTGCAAGTTTCCAGGACAGGCAGAAAGTAATTTAGTGAAAGAAACATGATTAAACTTTATATAATCACTGCAATGTACTTATTATTTTTGAAAGTATATTAGCAGTAAAAGGAATAAAATTATTATTAAGGTAAGGAGAGACTGGCTTCATTTAGTATATATATATGTGGCGTAAATGTGGTTGTGTGGGATTTAAAAGAAAACACACCCACTATCTTCTTATCCTGGCCACCTCCAAAAAAATCTTCTCAAGAACATGCAGATTAAAAATTCAGGCAGATAATTTCTATTACATGCAATGAGTTAGCCACATTTCCTGATGAAATGGAAATTGTCTGGTTTATTCAGAAGTAGATAGGTTTGAATTTGAGGGCTGTTTCAGTATCATTAAAGATATCACTATATTCTATTTGAATTTATAGCTTAAATGTTTTGCTTTTTAAAATGAGCATATAATGATTTCAAGTTTAGGGATATTTCACTTTACTTATGGTAAAACCACATGATCTGATGTAATATAGGAAAAAAGTTATCATCATTTGAAGTAAGTGTTTAACTGTTTTCAGTACTGATTTTATGCTATTTGATGAAAGTGAATAAATTCTGTTGGGAATTGTTCTCCATATATACATGTTGTAAATGATCAATGTAACTTTCAGGTAACATATTGGACCAATGTGATTCTGACATGTAGAATTTGCTGACTTTTAATTTTATCTACTACTGTTATGTTATTAGTAAGCATAAAGACCCATTATTGTCATATTTCAAATTGTGTTTTTGTCTGTCAATGGGTTTTACATTTCAGAATTTAGCTTTAAATTGAAATTTCCTATCAGTAGTCTTCAAATAATGGATATTTAATTAAAATTGCCTCAAAGAATATATTTGTCTTAGAAATGTTGACTTTCTTAGGATATTTTATGAATTGTTTTGAACAAGGGCTGTTCGAATGAAGTATAAGTTGGGTAACAGATATTGAAAAGTATTTATATGGTTTTCTTGGCTGTTTTATGCAAATGTGCAGATGCTTCATCTTTTCTTTAGGCAGTGCCAGTTCTCAATTCCTCTTCACCACTTCTTTGTTTCTGATTTTGTCCTAAACAGTGATACATGCGGGTGTTCTTTTCAGTACCTGGAACAAAAAGTCTGATTAGGATGATGTTAATAATGCATGTGGTCCATCTCTCCAAATTGACTATGTAATTTGGATTTTTCAAAACTTTTAAATGAGTTAGATTTTGCACAACTTTAATAGAAGAACTACTTAACAGTGTAAGTTTGTGCACAGTGTTCTTTTAATGCATGACCATTTTGAAAAAACCATTTCTTTCAATTTATATTCCCTTTTATAAAAGGAGTAGAAACCACAGAAATCTGTGGTCTTCATACTTGGAACCTAGGGGAGAGCTGATTATTAACTAAATACTTGTCATCATATTATTTATAGATGGTTCCCCTGAATTCCCTGTTTTCTATCATTTCACCATTTTCTTTCTTTTTTAAAGATTAATTTGTTTATGCATACAAGAGCTGGGATATAGGCCAGAGTCCAGGGAAGTGAGAGGATTCACCAGAGACAGAGTGGGGAGCAGATCAGGCAGACTGACTGAAACACACTGCTGAGGGGAGCAGCGGGTAAGGCAAGAGGTCTGCTGCACCATGTGGGTCAGTTCCCTGGCCCTGGATAGAACTCTGTGCTGCAGCGACTGTAAATACTTCATAGTGGGGTGCTTAACCTTTTGCACCACAGGGAGGCCCCATTTCACCATTTTTAAAAAAAAGATTTTGGATGCCTCAATACATCTATAAAAGTGATTAAGAGTTGAGAGATTATTTCCCCCTCACATCTCCTTTGTGGTAATGATTCATTAAAATCACAGATGTGTGACAAGATATCCACAAATAAATTCTTAAGTTGATTTTATTTGTGTGTTTTTTTTAAAGATTTATTTATTTACGCATACAAGCACTGAGGTACAGGCCAGAGGTTGGGGTGGGGGAAGGGGTGAGAGGATTCACCACAGAGAGCAGGGAGCAGAACAGGCAGATCAACTGAAGTACAATGCTGAGGGGAGTAGCGGGCAAGACAGGAGAGGTCTGCCTCACCATGTGGGTCCCCTCCCTGGCCTGCAGCAGGGATTGAACTCGTGCTGCAGTGGCTGCGGTTTGCTTCATAGTGTGTTGCTTAACCCACTGTGCCACCAGGGAGGCCCTATTTGTTTTTATTTGACTTAGTTATTAGACTTTATTTTCTAAGGAAAAGTTTTTTTGTTTTTCATTTTTGATAGTACATGCGGTGCTTATATGATTACAAATGGTTGTTCTTAGGGAAGTAAACATGTTTAACTTAAACAGAGTTAATCTATATGAATTAGGGACTCCCTGGTGGCACAGTGGGGTGAGCACCGCACTTTGAAGCGCCCCTGGCACAGCAGTTCTAGTTCTATCCCTGGCCAGGGAGCTGACCCACATGGTGCAGCAGACCTCTCCTGCCTTGCTGGCTGCTCCCCTCAGCAGTGTATTTCAGTTGATCTGCCTGTTCTGTTTCCCACTCTGTCTCTGGTGAATCCTCTCACCTCCTGCTACTCTGACCTGTACCCCAGCTCTTGTAGGCATAAATAAATAAATCTTTTTAAAAAAACTCCATGAATTAAATTTAATCATATAACTAAAATGTTTATTATGTTTTTATTACATGTCAGAACCTAGATATAATTGTTCAGAAAATATATCCTATCATTTAGCCCATTTGCAGTAAAAACTACACATTTCAGTCAATGTTAGTTTGAACCATATGAAATTGCTGATATTTGACCACTTTAACTTATAGATGTGGCAGTGGCACAGGGTTTAACCTAATACTAAAATATGGATTTAAACACTAATTAAAACAATAGCAACACCATTTTAGTGGGGTACAAACTACAAGCAAAACACATTTCTGAGGAACTTGTTTTTATTTTCATTGCATAAATGTGAAAAACATTATTAAAGATATTAATAACCAGATAGTTGAAGGTGAAGGTGAAAAGCCTACACCAACTAAAGTTGGATACACAGTAAAACTACTTATTAGTAATTCTGACAATTCTTTATTTCCCTAACATCAAATGATCCAAACCTCCTGAATTTAATTAGTAGGGTTCAAATTCTTGGTTATTTTATCTACGCTTAGGGCTTATTTCTGGTGTTTTTTTTTTTTTTTTAATTGTTACAGGGTTAGATGAACTAATAACATAAATTTGCTCCTTGTAATAGAGGAGGTTGTGTGAGTATTCTGAGGTTCCTTTCTGTAATAGGCTGCCATGCAAACAGGAAAAAAAAATCTAACATGGTTTAAAGAATATTTATTTAAGCAGTAATTATGACTGGAAAACAGAGTGGAAATGAGGTATGATTTAGAAGTCTCCTTGCTTTAGCTTACTTTTTTTTGGAGTTAATTAAAATAGAATGAAATTGTAAAACTTAAACCATGACTCTGAATTTTAGTTCCTGTTGAAATTGGAAAGAAAACTACAGAGCCAGTTGTCTATGCAACTGAGAGAGATGCTACTCCCTGAGGGCTTTTACAAGATGACCCCACATTTTCTCATTCATTTGTTAAGAGCTTATACTGCGTCAGGACAGACGCATAGGTTGGAGGTGTGGATCTTAGCAATGCAGTTGTAGACACTTACTGGTTAGCATGCTGAAGCTAGAATGCTTGTGAAGAGAGACAGGCTCACATTAGTGAAACATACAATATATTAATATATAAACCAAAATGCAAATATATTGGTTTTAAAATAATGTCTTTGCTCCAAGTGATTTAGAATTCACATGTAATTTACTCAGCACTGACTCACTGTAGGTTACTCTACAAGGAAAATCAAATTATAACTGGAAGGCCCCTTAGTGAGTATGGTATTAAGAGAAGTTGAATGTATTAAATAATGATCCATCTGTCAGAAAGACTATAGGCTAGCATATGCTTGCCATCGACAGTACTTGGTTGCAGATTACATCTTTTGAAAATGTCCCTTTCTCTCCCATTGCATATTACATATTCCTCTCTACACCAGAACTTTGTATAAGCTTACAGATTCAACTTCATAGCTTAAAACCTAGTCACAAAAAGAAGTTCAAGAAATGTCATAAAACTGTGATACTATCATTTGCCAGTTATAAGATTCTTATTATTTTTACTTTAGTGATAGTACATATCCTATTTCTAACATAATTTGGATATAGTTTATTGCTTCATCCTGAATGAGGTGTGTGTCTGTGTGTGTGCACACACCTGTGCATGTGTGTATTGAAAAGTGCATGATGTTTTCCTTCCTTGCCTTGATACTTTGGGAAAAGAAAATAAAAATTTCCTGATGATATTATCCTGCAAAAGTTGTTCTTAGATAGACTTGTGAATTTTTTTATGCTTGGCAAGTAAAGTTTTAGATTATGAAGACTGTTTCCAGATTCAAAGCTTCAATCCCAACTGAGACTTAGAGCATCTCTAATTTTTCGCAATTTGGTGAAGTTCTTTGTCATGTTAGTGAGTGTGTGTTTAGGAGGGGGATAGAGTGGTTAGGCAGAACCTACTTTTGAGACATTTGAGAGTAATATTTCAGATGCTTAGTCATTTGCCAGGAATCTGAAACTTGTTGGGTTTTAGTGTAATCTTTACTAGGTGGAAGATTTTTCTCTTAAGACTGCTGCCCCATTATAAAATTATTGCATATATGAGATATCTTATGTGTAAATAGAACAGATAGTTTTAGTATTATGCCATAATCCCTCAAGGCATGCATCTACAATAGACAGCTGGGTTGAAAAAGATATTAACTTCATAAAAACCCAAGAGAATCTTTCAGATACTTCTGAAACCACCAACTTCTGTTTTCTATTTTGTATTTCTACACCTCAAAAAAAACACACCAAAATCTATTTCCCTACCACTTTCTTCCCCCTTTTCTAAAATTAATTCACTTTTGGTTTATTACCTTATAATACATGCCAAAATTCAGCCCAGAGTGAATTTTTATAACCAACTTAGAATCCCAAAATAGAAACTGCTGACAGTTCCTTAAATACAGAAACACTGGCAGGTGCCTTAGTAATAAATTCAAAAGCTTAGAATCCACAAAACAATAAAGTTATGCAAATTGGAGCATGTAGGAAAAATAATCTGAAACAAATGGTAAAGCAGTAAGTTTAGCGTTGTGGCATCCTAGTTGTACTAATGTAAGGCATTTGCCCTGAGGGGAATCATAAAGAAATTTAAGATCAAGGAGGGAGATACGCATAATTAATAAATGAGTTAAGTTTGAGCTCAAAAATTAACAATTGATTTCCCTGTTAACAGAATAATAAGCAGATGAGAAACTGATTATAATGTTTTACATTTTGGTATAAATGACAAAGGGCACGTTGAAAATAAAGAGACCTAACCTGATTGAAGTTTGCAAATTTGCTTTGTTTTAATTATTTTTCATCAGATATTCAGATTAGTTTTACTTTAATCAAACAATTAAGCATGAAATGCAACCTGTTTTTAATTTTATTTCTTTTATAGATCCCTGTTTATCTTTTACTTATGTTATTAATCTCTGATATTATTGACATAAGAGAAAATTTCAAAAAGACAATATCGAAAATCTTAGGAAATACATATTTTTCAATGACGACTTATGAGAACTCTAAGAATTACAGATAAAAATGGGGCTGAGGAATATAGCATTCACCTTGTTAGGTGTGTAGTAAAAATGTAAATTTTTGAAGCTATATAACCATTTGGAGGATGTATCAGAAATTGTTCTTCTTTTTGCTTTTGTCACATTTGTGTAACTCTCCAAAAAGTGCAAGATGGTTGTTGTGTGCATAAGAAAAGCATATTAGAACATGACTCTTCTAAATAGAAATTAATCCACCTGTTTGAGCTGAAGAAATAGTGAATTG
Source organism: Galemys pyrenaicus (assembly GCA_019455555.1). Lineage (NCBI taxonomy): Eukaryota > Metazoa > Chordata > Mammalia > Eulipotyphla > Talpidae > Galemys > Galemys pyrenaicus. Next base: position 298,059 of record JAGFMF010011726.1, read on the forward strand.
CTTTAAGTTGTTTGGAGACAGGGACCATAGCTTCTTTTTTCTCATTCTGTATTCCAATACCTAGCACTATTTTCTGGCACTTGATGGATTCCTTAATAAGTATCATCTGAAATAAAGAAGAGTTTCACTTGCAAACCTAGGTTCTCAGAAATTGAGTTCAAAGGTATGGCATTGGTCATCTGTGCAGACCGTCTCAGAAAATGGAGACCTAGAGAAACACCCAGGGTTAGATGGCAAGGTCAGGCCTGAAACCTCCAGCAAGCTCAATACATGCATTTGCTACGCATCCCAAATTTTAGGCTTGTTTAAAAACAGTGCCATTTCTTTTCCTTGAAGTACTAATTTAAATTATTTCTAGATGAGGAATGGGAAATTTATGTAGATACTAAATAATTTTCCTGTTTATTTCCTCACTTGAACATTTTCAAACAACCTAAATGTTCTTATTGAAAAAAAAAGTTGACCAGTAAATATTACACCATGATCTGTTAAGATCAGAGTTACCCTGAAAGTCTCATCCTATCTCAAAAATGGTTTTTAAAATTGTTTTTAAATTTATTTAAAGATTTATTTACTTGTGCATACAAAAACTGGGGTACAGGCCAGAAGCGAGGGGGGCTGAGAGGAGTCACCAGAGTGGGGAGCAGAACAGGCAGATCTGCTGAAATACACTACTGAGGGGAGCAGTGGACAAAGTAAGAGAGGTCTGCTGCTCCAAGTAGCTCACCTCCCTGGCTAGGGATCAAACTTAATGCTTCAGTGGCTGTGGATAGCTTCTTAGAGCTGCGACTTGTGCCACCAGAGAGGTCTCTCAAAGATGATTTTTAATTTCAAAAGTCCTCAATTTGTAACTATACTTAAGTATATATATGAGTATGATTTTTCTAAAAATCCCCTACCTGATCACTTAGACTTGAATGTTGATTTAAGTATATTGCATATAATTTTTCCTAGTATTGCATATAATTTTTCCTAGTAAAATTGATGAGGAATACTTAAAATTAGGGAATATATTCCATAATTGGAACAATAAAGAAGCTATGCATTGGAATTGGAATGTAGTAGCAGAGCCCCCCAACCCTCCATTTTTCTGCCCCTACCTCTATGGGACAGTAGAAAAGTCATTTAAGCTTCTGTAGATTTCGACTAATTCATCTATAAAATTTTTGAAATGATGGTTGTTTAAGAGGTTGAAGCACCACTTCTCAATTTGGCCTTTTTATATGAAGCTAGAGGAAATTATCCCTTTTCATGACTATAAGTTAATAGTTTTGTTATGGGCAGAGAAATCAGCAGCCACCTAATAATGCTGAGAAGCTAAAGACCTGATATTTTCTCAGAAATGGCAGTCCCTTTGACAAAATATCCCTTGTGAGCACATAAAGGTACACAAAAATTCTGACTCAAGGTATTTACTGCAGAGTGAGAGGATTACTTATCATGCCAAATTTAGTTGCTGATACTGTTATAATTGCTCACCAATGCGCTAAAAGTCACTGTGTATATACCACATTTTCTGAGCACTATATAATAAAATGAGAAATTATTAACAAAAAGCTAAAACAAAAGTAAACTTTTTTTTTTAACTTGGAGAAAATAAGCCATTAATAATTACTAGGTCAGAGTCAATTAAAATTATAATTATGAGTCATTTAGAAAATAGTAACACTATTCAGGGAAAAAGAAAATTTTCTGAATTGTACCAGAGCTGTACTCACAAATATATGATGTTAAATAATTTCACCTTTGAACTATAAAAAATGACTTTTGCAATTTTAAAAAGAATATATATAATAAATGTAATGTTCACAGGAATTTGATAAGAGAAAAATGTAAAGAAACAGTGAAAGGTAGAGTTCAAGATCTTGCTATTACATATGATATTTTTAAAAAGTTTGGAAATATAACTAAGAAAAATAATGTAAAGTATTATTATGTGATGTATCTTCTTGTTCTGCATAAAAAAAAGTGATAGAAAATATTCCTAATTAAAAATTTTAAAGGTCACATCATACCGAATTTAAAATCTAAAAGAAAATGTCACAAAAATATATCGACAAACAAATCCTTTTGCGAGATTGTGAACGAGTCTAAGTAAAATATAGCATATTTACCGATACCTTGAAAGAATAAGCCACCTCAACCAGTAATAGCTTTAAGAATTCATTAATGATCAACTGCATAAATATATCAAAAGAAAAAAAAATCTCACTGGAGTAGGATAAAAAGCATTAAAAATGTCAACACTTAATCCTAGGGAAAATGTAAATTAGATATAAAATAACCCTCATTATTAAGAAACAGTACCTTAATTAGACAATATCATGCAATTTTTGCCAGTGGCTTTCTTGCCCAGATTAGGGTATTGTATTTGTTGACATATTGAAGATTATTGGCATGATCACTTTCCTTGAAGTATCAAGGAGTTTTAATAGTGTATTAATGAAAACACATATTTTCATTTTCATTAAGAAAAGGAAAGATCATTGTGGATAAGCGATGCCAGCAAATTTTTGGAAGATGGCAAAAGTATAGAGAAGCAATGACTAACTAGGAAACTCCATCTTACTTTCCAGGAGAGAGTGATATTGAGAAGCAAGATACTTTGTTCCTGCAAACTCTGATGGGTCCAGATGATAGGTGTACACAAGGCTGAGGCTGAAATATAGCTAGTTGAATGCTTATTTAAATAGCGGTCATGCTCCACCCTTCTCTGCTACACCACCCTACATAAGTAAGGAGACTATCCATCTTCTTGTTCAGCAAGGTGTATTGATTATTTGAAAACGAAATTATACAATGTTGAGATTTTGGAACAATGGGTATATGAGAAGCTGAGAGTGATGGATGGGATTGGTAGATAGCTATAGAGTTAAGTGGAAGTCTACATATTTAGTGTGAGAATTGTCAATCTGCTTGGCACTTGCTGGCCAGAAGGCCTAACTTTTCAGAAGAACTTGCAACTTAAATGAGACAAGTAAAACCTTTAAAAATGGGGGTTACTGGTGGGAAAAATAAGAGGATATACATTGAATGCAGTTGAAAAGGAAATGTAAAATGATTTAACAACAATTTCAAAGAGATGAAATATATTCATTAGACAAGAAAATACTATTCTTGTTTAATCACAGATATTTTCCTCAGTCTTAGACTCCATCAACCTTCCTGCATTTTTTATTTCTTTTACTTCATTTGACTCTTACTATTTCTTAGTACTGCATAGTCTTTATGCCATTAAGAATTCTAGGTGCCAGCTTCCTCCCCTGGGAGAACTGAGACTGAAAGATCACATATCCTGATTTCTCTTTGGTTGTTTATAGACATTTCCAAACCTAGACCAGACCTATGATAGTCTTGATATAGATGGATTTGCTTCTAACTTTAGTCCAATGGAAAAATAAATCTATAAGCATGATTTTCATTGTCTTGGTCTCCAATATTCTACTGGAGTCTGGGAAAGGAAAAAGTTGAGAGTGAGACATCCAAACTTCAAAGATGTAGCAGGGATACTATAGAAGAAATTTATGGGAAATTAGGCTCATTTTCATATAATGGGTGGAGGAAATACTGCCCTATCCTTTGTCTTTCTAAGAATGCTTAGAATAACTTTTCTTATAAAAGGAAGTAAAGAAGAAAAGGACAGGACTATGAACCATGCTGGATATAGGATGAATCCGAATCATTACTCTCCCTATCTATCAGCAAAAGTGATGCCTGAGAAAGGGCTTATGGCAGGTACAATGATGTGGGAGGGAGTTTTGTGTTTGGGGTGTTATTTCCTATGTGAAGGAATGAATTCTAAGTCAGGAATTAGTATAAGTTTAAAAGCTTTTCAATCATATAAGAACTTTGTGGTTTGTAATATTTCTACTTTTTATTGTTTCTGATGCTATACAAATGATAGAATAGTGTAGCCTCATTTTAACTTTCTCTGTTCCATGTTGCCCAGCTGTGATTTTCCACTTGTATTTTCATCTCTTTATTTCTCATGTTCTATTCGAACACTAAAGCAGATGCAGTCCATGCATGTAAGTACAGCTAAGGAAACAGCACTCTACAATGAATTCTGTAAGCAGAGACCTGATTGTTTATTGTCCTCTTATTTATAAATAACAATATCTTCTTTTTAACATAGATGCTTTTTACTATGACTATATATAATAAAGTCCTTCTTGCCCTTTCAAAAGGAAAAAAAAAAAAAACTTGTAGAAATTTGATTGTAACCGTAGCCATTTAGGAGATTCAATTTTTGTTGGTATTTTAATCTCATGTAAGTATTTCTAAAAAGTCACTCTCCAAGTTCAGATGGGTATATTAGGGCAGATAGAGAAATCTAAAATTTTATCATGTTCACTTCATGTTTCATAAATTGTCAACCTATTACCACAGTTTTTTCCTCATCTATTTTCTTGTGAGTAAGCCAACTGAACATTAAGTTCTTGTGGATGTATTTCTGTAAAAAGTAGTGGTGCCATACCATGTACTGTCATTATTTAAAAACTGTGACATTCTGACAGTGTGTCAGAAAAATGGTGGCTGTATGAAATTTACATGCGTAAGTTTGTAACTAAAACTAATTTTGTCATGGAATATTTTATAATTACCAAATTAAAGAACTGTATAATTAAAGGAAAAGGAGCTTTGCATGTGCCTAGAAACCTAATCCCTTAGTGCTTTTGTTAGCTTTTCTCCAATGGCATTATTTTGTAATCTAAATAATTTATTTCCAGAAATAGTAACAGAGGAGGTAGTTTTCCAGAGATTTGCAGTCATTTGGAAAAGTTCATGAACAACTTACCATGTTGGATTATTTTCACATTTAATTTGGTGACTTTTAAAAGAGGAACAGTAAATCAACCAACCTCAAATGCCCCCCTTCTCGTACTTCTGTATTTTATTTATAGCAGAGGAAAACCTTTCTTCATGTCTTCCTGTCAGCTGTGCAGAGGCAGTTCTACTGAAATTGGGTAAAAGAATATCCAAAATACTTTCAAGCACTTTGAGCTAGTCTGATGATTTTAATAGTTAAGTTGATATGGAGCTAATAGCTTATTGTCTTAAACACTCCTATATAAAACTTCAAAAAATTCTTTCAATAAGGGGAATTTATTTTTACGGATTAATTTTGTGTAAGTATAATATTATCCATATTTCTGGATTCTAATATTATAATGATTAGAGGTTTTCACTCCTTAACCTACAGTTTTCTTCAAATGATTGGTTGTGCACGCTTTAGCCAATCTGATCATCTTGTAACAGTGAGGAGTGTATATATTCTACAATGTAATTCACTACCAATAACCAAAAAGTTTAGTAGCTGTATGGAAAGGGTTTCAGTGTTGGGTGTATTTGAAGGAGCCTATTGAGCTTATAATGGGCATGTGTCACTGTAGTCAAGAAAAATGGTACATATTTATGAAACCATCTCTCTCTCTGAAAATTGAAGATGGAAAAATACTATGTTTGAGTAGAAATTATATAGCTGTGAATGATGGATAAATGACCTAAAAATATGGACCTCAGTTTTCTCATCTACAAAATAAAAAATATTCCTGCCCTCTCTAATGAGCTTACAGAGATTTTAAATGAGATCATGATATAATCAATGTGAGAAGACTTTTTGAAAACTGTAAAACCCTATGTAATTATGAGGGTTCATTATTTCCTAATTGTTATTTAGAATGATAATAGAGGTAAGTATGTTTAATTTGTTCTGCCTAAAATAAAAAAAATAAAATTTTATTGTACTTACAGTATTGCAGATCAAGAGAATGTGCATTGCAAGATAAGGTATATAAATCAATTGGATATGTTGTAGTAACTTACTTCTGACAAGTTGAACCCAGAGAGGGAAGGTAAATAGAATGATGAAGATGTTACAATGACAATGACAACAGTTACAAAAATAGAAGCTCCACTGAGGCAAGGATATTTTCTTTTTGTTAGTTATCTTAACTCAGAACAGCATCTTAAAATTCCTATTTTCCTAAGAAGCCTAATTTCTTAACTTCTATGTGCCTCAAATTCCTTATCTATGAAAATAATAGCTATGTCCACATTGAGGTCTTACTGAAAGATTTAAATGAGGTAGCAGTGCAGAACATTTAGGAAGCACATAGAAAACCCCCAATAAACTACTTATTTTATAACTGCAATTATTTTTATTTACAAATCACATAAAGCAATCACTCACTTTAAATGCATGTACATTTAATTTGACTCAAATTTTATTTCTGTTAAGTAAGCATAATATTTATACTGTGTGCAAGCAAAGTATTAAGTGGATCTACCAAATGAAATAGAAGAAATACCTCTTGAAAGATAGGTGGCAACTGTTAATATAATAAGTTGTGTAAAATTTCTTGGGAGAAACTTTGTCAGGGACATGTAAGGTGCTCTTCAAAATATTTTTCTGAGGATGTAAGCGCTGTTCAGAAAAGATTAAAAGGTCCCTAGGTTCACTGGGTTATGCATTTGTGACTTGGATCATCTCTATACTCTACTTGCATAAAATCTCCAGTAAAGGAAGATGTACATAAAATCCCATTACCATAAAAAAAAAGCTGGAAGCTTTTATTAAAACAAATTCAGAAGCATGGAATTTTAACTATCTTTATGGTACCTTACACATCAGTTTTTTAATGTTTAGGTTACCAATGTTATCCACTGGGAGACATTTCAGCATTCCCTAAGGTGAACTATAGGAGCTACTTAACAGTAAATACTTCAGGTCTATGAACTTTTGGGAGGTGATTAGTAACTTGTTATTTGAAACCTCCAAGGGAATTTCTGGAGTCTAAATTCTTAATATATTGTTATAATACATTAAAAATAGCCCAATGGAACCGATATTTGGCACATGTCAAGTTATCATGGCCTTAAGACTATTTACAAAAAAAGCTGCCTACCTGTATGCCATGTGCAGCTCCACTATATGCAAAATTTTGACAATGAGCAAAAGAACAGTTCCTTAAATCAAAATTAGAAAATCCAGATCTGTATGTTCATAATTTTGTTCTTAAATATAATATGGTTAAAATACTTGTAAAAAGATAGCAAAATATAAAAGATAAGATGTAAATTTCTATACTGGTTCTAGCTAGAAGACTCTTATCTGTACCACTTTTCTTGGATTCAGTGAAAGAACAACCATTTAACTTTGATTTTATCCATTTTCATCTGCATTTCCAAAAGAGAAAATAGGTTGGTAAATTCACTCTATATGTATAACTGCTTCCACCAAATATAATTATATATTCTTTTATCAAAAGTAGGAACAGATGATATTTATTATACCATTCCCACTAAAGTGGTTAAATGTAATCTGGAAATTGTTAGGGAACCCCCCTTTCTATTTCCCAGTAATTAAACTCTATTGGAACATGACCAAATTATAATTGCTTTCACTAGAATTTCTTTTGCAGTAGGCAGTTCAACAGCAAAATCTTTTAGTAGGGTTTTAATGAGTAATTATTTGAGGAAGGTGGTATGTTTGACACAAAATATTCAGTTTTTTAAAAGAGTTTTCTATCATTAATATGTGTCCCAAATCAGGGTATATCAGATTATAAGAGCTAGACATGTCTTTTAAAATGTCTGGTGGATATCATCGTAGTACTATTTACTGAGTAACTACCAGAGCTAGTCAAGCACTTCACATTTATTGTCTCAATGATTCCTTGGAACAAGTTTATGACATATTACTATCCCCACTTGATGGATAAAGAAATTGAGGCTGAGCAGTTAAGGATACTCACCAAGTAGCAAATAAAGAATTCTAACAAAGTTGTTTAATTTAAAATGAGATTGATAGTGAAAATTTGAGGGTGTCTCCATTCACATGTGACCTCCAGAAATAGTTCAGATAGTATTAGTATTAAAATAACAATCCAATTAACTCACCATTCTGTTAGTTTTAAAAGGCGTGTTTCTTTATATCCAAAATTACCATTGTAAAGTTTTAGAGAAGATAGAATCTGCATATTTTGAGCCTTTGTTTTTGGCAGAAAAAAATAGGAGTTAAAAATGTACAATTTGTTCAAAGTGCAAATATGCTGTGGCATTTTGGCACTGTTCCAAGGGCACAGATTTAACTTGGAATTTTGGTGGCTGTTACTGGGAATGTACTGTTTATCAAATTCAGTGTTAACTGCACAGTTGAAGATTTCTAGCAAAACTCTCTTTTTAACTTAAAAAATTCTCTCACCAACTTCTGAGGGTTGATAAGCAAAACTCATAAAGAGGTATGGTCTTTGATGAACATTCTCTGAAAGTATAACCAGTGAGGTCATTCTACAAATAATTTGTACAATTGAAATTTGGATAATCTACAAAAACTTCTTGGTCTTATATCTTACTAAAGGAGGATAGAGTTTATAGTCCTTTACTGTTTAAGTGTGTGAAATAACCAGTCAGCCAGCACCTGTCACGTGGCAGTAGGTGTTCCTGAGAGGTTTGATAAGTGATACTTTAATCAGATGCCTGGGGAATTCTGTGACCAGAAAGACATATTGCGATTCCAAAGGTTAAAATTTCCTTTCTTCTAGATTAGGCTGTGTCCCTGTAAATGAAATGTCCTCAAATTAAATATTTTGAACACAGGATATATTTTTAACTTATTGCTGGAGGTTTTAGCTGACCAACTTCATTGCTCTCAGAAATTTCCGTCCTCTTTGCATCCAGAGCTGTTAATTCATGTGGATCATGTTAAGTATCATTCTCTCTCATGTGCTGGAATAAATGTCAGATTCCAAGGTCAATGACCATAGGAATCATGATTCCCCAACTGACCCACAGTGGAATTCAGGAAATTGTTAATTTGGTAAATTCTTGTTTAATAAAAGTGCACGATAATGAACCTAAAAGGACTCTAAGAATAGTCTTAATTTTTTAAAGTACATGATTGCCTTCTAGTTAGAAGGTTTGTTGTCTTTATTAGTCAAGAAAAGTTGAAAAATGATGACTTTGAGATACTGGTAGACTAGTGAAGAAATTCTGTTTGCTTATTTTGCTTCTCAGAATATATGTGAAAAAGAGATGAATTCATTTTTCACAAGATGGATGTGTTATAGTTGAAATCCATTTCATCTGCAGGCTAAGGTCCTAAAGAGTCTATTCATAATCCCTGTTTGATTGGATGACTGTTACTTTTTTGGTCAGCCCCTGCTGTAGCTCCATTCAGCATTTTTTGAAATTTTACCTACATTTTTGGGATTTTACTCCCCCCTGCTGGTCCCTGGCATGCATTAGATTTGAATCTTTTCCAAGAACTGTAGTTAATTGTTCCTGCTAATTGTTTCTCTTCAAGTCACATGTGTAGTAATATCTATGTTTCAAGCACAGCAGAAAACATATAACTTTAAAGGTAGTTATTTTAAAAGTCTTTAGGTACTTATTTTTCTTAAAAATTACCTAGAGAGACTAGAGTACACCGATGATAATTTAGAAAATATAGAAAAGACATTTCCAATTTTCTGAATGCTATATGTAATTCCTTTAATTAAAGACCATTTGCTAAGGCAAAATTAGGTTCTTGTTCATAATAAAGTTTCTTTCTTGCTCTTAAAATAGCAGTAATTATGCAACAAGAAAAGAAATGACTGTTTTCATTTATAAATAATTTAGTCTTTGAATTTGATATCTTATTGTTATAAATAAATGGAAACTATATTGTTCCAAAGTGCATTAACTTTAACAATGCTTTGAAACAAGTATCACTCATTGCCTTCAAATCTTCATAACCAATTTTTTAAATGAGAGAATGGAATAATTGAAATCTCAAAAAACTGTCACATGATAATTTAACCTCTGTAGTTTTGCTTTTGTTGGATGCCTCAAATGCCCAAACTCTCCATTATAGAACTTTTTTTTCCCCAAACATACGTTGCATTAAAAAATGAATGTGATTTTTTTCCTGGCAGCTATTTAAGGCTGAAGAGAAGACTTCAATTTTTACATTGTTCCTTTGTTGTCATTTAAAAAATTCATCTGACCAAGAAATAGTGTTCTTTCAGTAAACTTTACTTTTAGAATTTTCTTCCCACACCGAAATCTGTAGGATGCATCTTCTTTTTAATAGCTAATGGTCGATTGTATTTAAAGACACTTTTATCTCTTACATTTATAAGAGAAACTAATATGTTTGATTAGTGTCTTGCATAATTGAAATCTCAAAGCAAGAGAATATTGAAGTTTCCCATTCTTTTTTGGCAGCCAGGGAATGGCAGTTCAGATCTTTTTTTTGGTCTGTGGAGAATCTCCAATCTGCCGCTTTATTTCTGAGCACTAAAAAGTCTCCCCCAGTGTTTCCTAATTTCATAGATGTGGCATTTTTTAGGAGAGTCTACAGGTACAAAGATATTTTTTTTACATAATTTCATGGGTTGGGAGTTTAAAATACGTTCTTGCTTGTACTCTGAACCATACTTAATGACTATTATTAGGACTAAAATTATATTAATAATGCACCCTTTTAATGTAATACCATCCAATCCTAGTTACCAGCACTGCAAAGTATGTACCACTTAGCATGTGCCAGAATATACAGCAATGTATATTTTTAAAGCATGTTAAAAACTTTCCAAATGAAGTATGTTTTCCTACTCTTACCAGAAAGAAAAGGAAAATGAATACTTCATCAGCAACACTCATAATTATATTACCAAGAAAAGAAATGTGAAACAATTTTTCAGATACCGTGAGACCTTGATGACAACCCAGCACATGAAGTTAGGAGGAGATACTTCTTATAATGAAGTCTATGTAAATAACTTTCAATATTAAGAAACCTTATATTAGATATTTTCTTGGATTTGTAGCCCATGATGAGAAAACAAAACTGAATCAATATTCTCATTGTATATTGTGTCTATTCTTACTCAGTTAAAAATAATATTAAAAAACCATGTGATTCAGAATCCTCTGTCTTTGCAAAAAGGAAGATAGGTATTGGGTTTTGGAATAGTTGTGAGATTGAAAGGGCCTTGTGTTCTTTCTGTTTTTTTTGAAAAATGAAAAGTTAGGTAGTGGTTACTGAGTTTAAAAGAGCATTATGAATTTTTCAAAATCCCCTAGTCTCCTAGGTTGCTTGTTAAAAATTCCTGTTTATAAGCTGGTATCTCTAGTGGGACAAGGAAAAACACAAGCACCCAAAGCACTTATTAAGAGAAGTTGGAGAACATTATTTTGATTTAATGAATTGTAGAGGTTATATCAGCAATCTACATGTGAGATTTGTAAAGATTAATATATTCATTTAAGAAACATTTATTGAGCACACTATGAGTTAACCAGCTATGTGATTTGGGACATTCTCTTTACCTTTTTTGAACTTCAGTTTCTCATTTAAAATATAAGTTTAATATCTTACTCATGTTATTGGGAGGATTAAATTAGATGTGCCTTAAAAATATGGAACAAAGCTATTTCATTCATCAGTGGTACTATAGGGGTCATAATTTAATTAGTTCAAGAAGGTGTTTATAATGTACTCCAAGTTCTCTGTATGAAACCATAATCTGTTGTTCTGAGCTAACACATTTTGGAGATGTATTTAGACTCAAGAGTCCTTTAACAGCTTTCAGGATTTAAAGTCTGCCCTACTAGCAATTTTCTCCCTCCAGTTTCTCTTCAGACCTTCAGTTGTGTATTTTTGCCTAATTTTATGTCAAATTCAAGTTCCTAATGTTTACAGTATGATCGAAATGAGAACTACTATTTATTAAACTCAGTATAATCTGGAAACAATTCTAGGTGTTGTTTGTATAATTTAGTCTCCACAATAATACTTCGTTGTAGGCTTTATGACCGTTAAGGTGAAGGCTGAGAAATACAATAATTAAGACACAGTGTCTTGTAACTGAATTTAAAATATAGAAATTACCTTGATCCAACTATGTCAGTCTTTAAAGCCAAAGTTCTGATCACAAAGCCATTAGACTATTTCTATAACTTGAGTGCAGTTATTATTCCCTAAGATCGGAAAATGCAGTTCACAAATTGTCGTCTCAAGGCTTCACATTTCTCAGTGTGAAATTCAAGCCCTTACCAAGGCTCACAAAGCACTGCAGGATGTGCCCTACATGTTCGGGAACCTTTGCACTTACTATTCTCTTTCCCTGGAACTGCCTTCCCCAAGGTATGCCACACATAACTGCTCTTACTCAGCAGAGATACATTACCAGATAACCTGTGTAAGAGAACTTACACACACACACACACACACACACTCGTCCTCTTTGTTGGCTGATTTTTTTTCTCTATAGCAGTCATCGACAGCCAACATCTACTATGAGTTCATTTTTTTTGTGTCTGCCCAGTAAAATGAATTCCTTAAGCACAGTGGTCTTATTTATGTTTACTGCTATATCCCCATTGCTTAGTATATAGCAGGAATGCAATAATTTGAATATTGAAATTTGAATTGAGGGGTATATTTTCTATCATTTAGATTAATAATGATAGAATTTTCACAACAGTAAAACCTCATAGATAACATCATAGCAATTACCCTGACATCATCTATTTCAGCTATATGTTTCATAACAAAGTTCCTGAATAAATATGTATATTGGATTGCACTTTTTGTATGACCAGGTTATCTCTAGGAAGAAAGTATTGTATACCTTTTCCAGATAGAATATCTAGAATGAAAGTTTTCAAAAAGACCCCTTACTCTAGTAACTTAGTAGCTCTTTAGTATGACTACTCAGCACATTTCTCTTGTTTTCTCCTTTAGAAACCCAAGCATTAGAATGTGTGTAAGGATTAGGCATTACCTCAGTATTAGGAGGTACTCACTCTACTTTCTGATAGAATACTTCTATCAGTTCTATCATCCTTCAGTAGTTATAGTAGAGTAGAAGTTTTATTTGTTGTTAATGGTATTTTTATCATATTAACAGTTATGATAATTCAGTAGTTTTCTAGGGTTTTTCTTTTTAGCTGTTTTTTAATATTTTACTTGCATATTTGCCATGAAGACAAAGTGGGTGTATGTCTGTCCAAAATTATTGTGAATGAGTGTAACTCATTCATTTGGTGGTAGTCACCTAATCCTTTCTCAAGTAAGTTCTAGCAACATCATTGATATCTCAAGTAATGCTAGCACAAAGTTTTGAATAGCAGTTTATATTGGGGGAGGCAGTAGTTTTAAGTACTTGAATTTCATGAAATAAGAATCATGGAGCTAATTGTGCATCTAGCTCATTGGCATTTGTGAAAAGCAGTATTTAATATCCGTGAATAGCAAAGTCCATTACTTTCCCTTTATTAATAGCTGGCAAAATATGTATCTTCTTCCATACTAGTACCTTCATTTCCTAATCTTTCATTCTGTTTTTCCTTCCTATACAGTCCTCCATTCCTCCTCATTTTTGAGCTACTTAAAAGTAATAATTTAGTGATATTTAAGATGCAGGTCACTTTGGAAGTGAGAAGGTGAATATTTATACATGTGTTTTTGACAGAATTTTCTAAGTCTATCCCATTGGGGATGGTTAGTACATTCCACAGCTCTAAGGGAAAAAAATCCAAGTTTCCCAGAAATAAAGGTCAAGAGACATAGAACAACTTTTTATTATTTGCTTTCAAAACAGAGGGCCTATGATTTATGTAGGATATAAGCTTATGTCATAGCAGCGCAGGTGCGGCCACGAAGCCGTGACCCCCGTATAATCCCCATAACGACACTGGGCATTGACCACATTTACTTTGTTGTTACCGAGCTGCTTTCCCAGGGGCCTTTAAGTTTCTGAACCCAGCCGCTGGGTACCTGGCCAGCCTGTGCTTGGTGCGAGAACACTGTTTTTAAGTGCACCCTGAAGTGCATTTGAAACCCCAGCTGAGTTAAAGGACTGTTGGCTTGTGATGATGCCACGACAATGAATCTAAAGTCTCACATCTAATTCCTTTTTAAAATAATCTATTTAGTATTTACCTCTATAGTTTTTGATGCTTTTCTTCATGTTTTTTGTGTAAAAATATTTATTTCAAGAATAGCAAAATTTACTTGGTATTTATAAGATACATTTTTGATATTGACAGGTAAATCAATGACTAATTTACAGACATATTTTTTTTTCTTATTAGAAGAAAGTTAATATTCTTCTATGTTACCTCAACATTTTCTTTGTTTTTTTAATCCCAGAGACTAATAAGAGAGTAATAACTTAGTACTGGTAAGTGCTAACAAAAAGTTGATTTGTGATTTCATTCTGCCCTCCAGAGTTTCAATCTACCAGGGTTTACTATTTTCAAAATTTTATATGTGCTATGGATTTTTAAATATATACCTGAAAAAATATTATTTGTTTTAAATCATATATGTGTTTTTATGATGTGGGGGAAATCTATGTATTTAAGTTAAAATCAGGAAGTTAAGAAACAGTACTCAGAGTTGAACCTCAGTTCCATCACATCTTACTATATGATCTTGATAACTAAATTTGCCTTTCTTTTTCTTATGTGAAAGGTGGGTGATAACAATATCTATCTCATAGCTGTTATGTTAATTAAATGAGTTAATAGTTGCAAAGCACTATATATATATTTGTTGTGTGGAGAAGTGTAGTTTAACTTTGCCAACTAGCTTTTTGAAGTTTGATAATTTTCATTGATGTGTTTTGAGTCATTCCCACCTGTTACTCCTTTTTTTGTGATTTATTAGTTTTGTCTTAAACTTGGAAAGTTTTGAACTAATAATGATAAAGGGAAGGTGACAACACACAAAATTATACCTTATTTAAAGTAGCTTATAGGACAGAGCAGAAGTAGATTTTATACTATGTAGAATAAAAGCACACTAAGAAGAAAATTCAAAATAGATTTAAATTTTTCTCACAATACCTGGTGGGTACCTTTCAAGTTTCAGCTTAGTGATACAATATAATTAGATAGTAAAATATTAAGTACTTAAGTGCTCTTTTATATGGCCTGAAGTATCTCTGAGGTGCCTCAGTTTTACTAAGGTGCCCTGAATATGTATATTTAGTTTGATTTTTCTGAAACTTATACATGAATAAATATGTCCTTGTAATCTGAATAGTTTATATCTGGCATTTAATGAAAGCTTTCTAAGATTATTTTTAAACAGGACAAAAGGAAGTGAGGGAATATGGAAGCATCAAGCAAATGTGATATTCCTTAGGGGAAGGCAGTAGTTTATTAGTGATCTGTAAGTGTGTATATTTTTTAAATATTGGGTACAGGAGAGGTAAAATGGCAGTGAGGATTTCCCTGCATAGTTCTTACTCCTTAAATTAATTGACTAAAAGTATTTGCCAAGGAGTTACCTCTGGAGGGCAGTACAGTCTTATTCTTACAGGAGCTTCAAGGAGCTTTAAACTTCCTGATGTTTATTTCAAAGATTTCTGGCTTTGTAGGCAGCAAATCACCCTCTGTTTTAAGTACTCAAAGGAGAAATAAAGGTAAAAGTAAAGTATTTTCTTCCTAAAATGGTCAGCCTGTTAGATGGGAGCCTAGTCTAGGGGTGGAGGAATTACCTGAAAAATCCCATATGAAAGTGCATCAGCATTGCTTATACCAAATCTGTATAACGAAAGCGTTTATAAGTAAATAATTTTTTTCTTTTTCTTCTTGGTTCACATAGCTTTGTAGTTCAAATTAATTACACTTGTTTTAGTCTCTGTCTTACTCTTTCATTTTTTTTAGAAAAATTTTTGACAATGTATTGCTAGTTGATGCTATGTAGTAACCATATGGGTTCACACTATATTGTGTCTTGGAGGCGGTCATTCCTGCAGCCAGCAGAATGTATACCCGTACCTTAACAAATCAGCAAAATATTTTGAGAAATGCTTTACTTTTATGAACAAAATACCCTGATAGTTATTGGATTTGTCACAGCATCTAAGGTTTCTCTCATAACCATACTGACCTTCACTTGCTATTACATTACAAAACCAACTCTTTATGTAATCAAACCAAAGGAAGAATGCTTAATTAGCTATACATGACCCTGTGTTACAATATAGGCATACAGAGTTATTTTCTTCTACACTAACTGTGATGTAAAGAAATCGCTTTCTACAGTAAGACCTGGGTTATTTGAAGTCTCCGGTGCAAAGTAATATCAGGATTTTCTTCTTCCTCTGAAGGTTGTTTGAGAGCTTTCAGCAAGGGCATACCCCATTTAAAGGTTGCCTGAGATCTCATAACTCCAAGTGTTACAAAAAATGTGTAGACCATGAGAGACTTTTCCTCCCGAACAAAACAACTGTGCTTTTCAACCCTACATCGTGACATAGTCTTGTTATACCACAAAGAATTAAAGAATGCTAAGTAAATGACTTTTTTCCCTCCTTCTGTGCCTCTGAGGATAGTTATTAATGTCAATTCTTGCTGCTGAGTGATCCTGAAGCTACCGTCCCAACCTTTTATTCCCTGAGTGCAAATGAATCCTGTATGAGGTAATTGAAGGAAATTGATGACATTATTTGCAGTATCTTGGGTATCAACAGCATATAAATGAAAAACAGTTATCACACTGTCCAATGTGTGGCAACACATTGGATAAAATTATCTTGAGCTATTTCCTGCCTAAGCAGATGTTGTATTCCTATGTTTTATGTGAAGTAGCAGGTATATAACTTTTAAAATTATTAATGCCTGGCATAAATTTACTATTATCTGACATAAGGGGGCGGGGAGTGAGTTTTTTAGGAACACAAAGAGCCTGAACTTTTTAAAAAATTTTGTTTATTTTGCTGTGTTCTTTATAATCTAAACATGACCCATTTCATATTCTTTTAATTTGAATGTTAGTGTATCCCAAAATGGCTTTATCCTTTAAGTTAAATCCCACCATTTGGACCTTAACAAATTCTGAGTAGTGTGATTTAAGGGGATCAGCGAGAAGCACCAAAAAGAAATGTTTAAGAAATTTTATTATAAGACAGAGTACTGATAAATGATTTAAATAGAAAGCCTTTTTTAAACCAGCCCTACTGAATAAGCTGTAATAAAGGAACATTCATTTTCCTAACTAGGAAAAACGTCATCTTAAATATGGTTTCTAGTTACTTTTCTTTTCACTTATTACATTTGCCACTTCATTGTGACCTTATTGTGACCCTGTAGTTTATGGACTAAAGGTAACCATTATGCAATAATGAAAATATGCAGGCCAAGCTTTACCACCTAGAAAGAATTATTTTTTTTAATATTTTGTTTAAATTAACACACTTTGCTGTTTTTAAAACTAGTCTGTGGTACTTGAAAGAGGAAAGAAGCAAGTAATTGCAATTAATGTGCAGATTTAGGCTTTTGGAGACTGCCTATAGTGGAGGTGAGTCAGCAGGGCTTGGTACATTAATTATGGTGGTTTGATTCTCTACTGGTTTTGATTCACAAATATATGTATTGTTACTAACTAAAGTGTAAACTGCTAAACAAAAAGATCTAAAAATCGAACTATTGGTATCCATCTTTGCTTTCTTGTTTGGTTTGAATTGTTTTATTTGACTTACTCAAACCCAAATTTATTTCACTTCTATCTCACTAGGATCCTATAATCTGACCTTTGTGAAATATGCAGTTTGCCATTTAGATAAAGCCAGGGAAATGCTCTTAAGAAGGCAATAAAAACCAGGGGATACAGAAAGTGTTAGATGAGGTCAGCACCTCTGTACATATGCTCTGATGTGAATTGTGTTCTTTGAGATCAGTCTTTAAATTTCTCTTGATTTCGTTCTTGGCCTTGGACATAATCAAAAAGCACAGGCTGACCTTGAAGCTTGACAAAGCATGCAACATAAGTCATTGTAAATTGATGATTTAAAACTCCTCAGTCTGCCTATTGTTAGTCAGTTGTCTACTACCAATAACAAATCTGTTCCTTACTCTTATTTATAAATGATGATAATTATCCTTGGCAAAGTACCTTTCAGATGATATTGATTGCAAAGAGTTTGTGTGGTCTTTTCCACATAGAAGTCTCAGCACTTTCACACCTGAAGCAAACTCTTTTTAGCTCCCTGGATGGAAGAGGGATCTGAGGTGCAGAAAGTTAAGTTCTTCCCAGAGTCACTTTAGGTTTTATCAGTTTAAGTATATTCTAAAAAATATCGCGTTGTCTTAAAAATGAGTGAATTTATGGTATAGAACCTCAATAAAGTTGTTTAAAAATGCATGTAAAAAACTAAAAAAGAAAAAAGATCCAGAATTTTGTTTGCAGAGAAACTATTACTTGCATTAGAGTCAGAGAATTTCTCTCTTATGATATTAATTTACATCTCAAGTTTAAAGTCTGATTAAATGGAATATCTTACATAGCAAGGTAAGCATAAGCACGGCCACCCTTTTCCCCTTTACTTTTTCAGTTTATTTGTTTTTCCCTGTAGTCTCTAGAGGGCAGCACATGTGTTTTTATTTGAAAAACCACCTCAGTAGTGTTAGCTTTCTCAAACTACTGTAACTTGAGATCCTCAGGAATGCCCCCGATTATTTTAGAAGAGCCTTCTAATTTTAGGGGTTCATCCTTAGGACCTCAACAATTGAAGGCCTTGCTTCAGCAGTTTATTAGAATGAGTTATCCCTTCCTCCCTGTCAACTGTCCACCTCCATTGGATATTTATGTCCTTGCATCAACTTTTAACCCAATTTACAAAGAGATTTAGGAATAATTTTACTTGAGACTTTCACAACACTTTCTTCCATTAGAAGGCTTAGCTTTTAGGTAGATAGACAAAGCCCAAAACTCAGTATTTTCATGTAGGGAGAAAGGGAAGATCCAGGAAATTATAACACAAATCCCAGAATCTATTAAATTTCTATGGTTACAATGGAAGAATCAGTTGGTGACAAAAGTCAAATGCAATGCTGGCATTCTCTTCAAAGTAGACTTAAAAATCTGTAAAATCAAAACTGAAATTTTGAAATTGCTTGAGGTAATCATTCTAAAGTGTTTTTCCCCCCTGTTTAACTATTACTAATCTGAGAACAGTAGAAATCAACAAATAATGGTTGAAAGGGCAAATAAATTACCATCATTTGTTCAGGTCATTTAATAACTAGACCCCTCATACACTTAATCGTTGACATTTTTCCTATGATCATTTAATTACAAATATACCTACAGGATTATACCTCTCTAGGATCTTATTAAAACATGGCGTTTATAAGAGTTGTCTTTGATGTTGGTGTCTGAAACAATTTAAGCCCCACCTTCTACAATATTTCTCAACTTTACTTTGTTTCTGAAATTCTGCCTACATATCCAACTCAGTTTATATGTGAAAAAGTGTAGCAAAAAAAAAAAAAAAAAGGTAAGAAATAATTTGAGAATTGTTTAAACAGATATTCACGTTGCCTGAGCAGATATTGTGAGTTCAAAGATAAAAAATTAAACTTGAGTGAGTCTAGCAGTTAAATTAATTTTTCTTCTGTCCCTCCTTTTTTCTTTGCTCCTTTTCTTTCTCGCTCTTCCTCTAAACAAACTCTGATTACATGCTGTGATGAAAAACAAATGCATCACTGTGGGTAGAAGTCAGATCTAAGAAGGAAAAGTAACAAAGAGAGCAATTCTTGGGATTAACTTTAGGCCAGGTGGTCACACTAAATGCTTTTGAGAAGGTGACTTTGTGTGGCCTTAGCAGCATAAAGGATAAGGGGAAGAGTTTTTAGTTTGGTAATAGGTATGAGAAGGCCTTGAATGTGAAAGGAGCTCAGTTGGTTCTAGGCACTGGACAAGTTTTTAAAGATGTATGGAGGGATGATGAGTGAAGAAAGGTCTTTTGAGGAGCTGGAATTTACTTTTAGGTGTGGTGATGGCTTTAAAGAGCAAAAGAAAAGCAGTGGCATTATCATCAGACTTTATTTTCAAAAAGATCATTCTGGCTGCTCTCTGGAGAAATGATTGCAGGACTGAAATGAATGTGGGAGAAATTAGGAAGCAGTTGTACTCCCCTAGACTAAAATGTTCTTTTAATTAATTTTCACCAAACATCTTTGAATATTTCTCTGTAAATGCTAGAATTTTTAATAATTTGAGAACACTGTGAACTTGATATGTTCTTATTTATGTTGATATATCAGTTAAATTATTTTGTTTGGAAATTCTCTTAATTAAAGAGACTGCTGAGACTTGATAGATTTAATATTATTCATAAACTTATTTTATTCCATGCATATAATATATTGATATAGTTCACTTTAAAAATGCTGCTGAAACTTAAAAGGTAAAACAAAAACAAAAAAAGCTGTATCAATAATGTTAAAACTTTCAGAAAGTATTTTTGCATGTGTGTCTATAATCTTATATTCTTATATATAAATAAATATATACTTGCAAATACACATATATCAAAGTAGACATCTACTTACAAGCAGATATATATACACACAAAATGTATGTATACTTATATTTATGAATGCCTTAAATATTATGAATTAGAACAATATGAATTCATACATTTGGAAATACTGTTTAGCTGTTGTCTAAATACATATTGGTGGTCTTGAGATGAGGAGACATTATATGGAAAACATTTGGGATCTTTTATACCTCCCATATAAGATTTCTTCCTGCCGAGGTTGTTAATGTGATATGTAATGCTAAAAATAAAAGTGTGATTGCAGGGGCCCAGATGACAGCTAAACTCCACAGCATCATTAACCTCCTACTGTCAAATTGAGGAAGGTCATTCTCATAGGTGGTAAATGCTCAGGGGCTGAAGGTAGACTACTTAAGTTCAGTTTCTGCCTCTGGAGCTTAATGAACTTTGTGACCTTCAGCAAGTCATCTCACCTGTCTATGCCTCAGTTTTCTGCTCTGTACAATGGGACTAATAAATTAATTTACCCATCTTCTATATTTCTTGGGGTGACTGAAAGAGTAGTTATGTGAAAAGCACTTTTTTAAAAAAAGATTAATTTATATATGCATAAAAGAGCTGGGGTACAGGCCAGAGGCACAGGAGGTGAGAGGATTCACCAAAGACAGACTGGGGAGCAGAACAGGCTGATCTACTGAAATACGCTGCTGAAGGGAGCAGCAGGTGAACAGATCTGTTGCACCATGTAGGTCCCCTCTCTGGCCGGGGATCGAACTAGCGCTGGTTTGCTGCAGATACTTCACAGTGTGGCGCTCAACCTGCTGCACCACCAGGGAGGCCCATGAAAAGCACTTTGAACAGTATGTGGTTTGCACTGAGCACTAATCTTATGTTGGTTCTATTCCAAGCACATCAGTTAATCACATAAGATCATTTGTTAAGCTGAACACAATGCAAAATGTGTCATGAAGGGCTCACAGTCTTTCTTAGGGACATAAAATTTGCTGTTTTAGACACTAATCCTGGACATGCCATTTTCTGACACCTTATTTACCTTTGCTGGAAACTGCTAGAATTGGGAAGAGCATTATTGTTTGTGATCGCTGGAGTGAAAGTGATGCTCTGGTCATATTGAGGTTGTGACCGAGTCACAAAGATGTTCATTTATTTGTGTGCCCTACATAGTGGCTTTAGAATATTTGACTTAGTTGTCAACATAAAAGTTCTCCTTTTCATATTCATTTGAAAAAATTAAAGATCTGTAAACATGGATACACTTTTCTGCATGGAAAACTTAACTTCCACCTCACAGTTGGGTGAGTGCTCTAGACCCTAACCTCACACGTAGCCTAACTGGGCTTTTCAGGTATTTGACTTCAGCTTTGATGCAGGTATGGGCAGAGTGTATGTTCCTAAGAGCTG
This sequence comes from Galemys pyrenaicus, assembly GCA_019455555.1. NCBI lineage: Eukaryota > Metazoa > Chordata > Mammalia > Eulipotyphla > Talpidae > Galemys > Galemys pyrenaicus. The sequence goes on from JAGFMF010011726.1 coordinate 319,772, forward strand.
TAGATGCAGAGTTTTGAAGGTGCTCATATATTCAATATTGGATAAATTTGGATATGGTATACATGAGAACACAGCACAAGGTTCCATGTACATTCTGAAGTTATTTTCTCTATATATTATTTAGTAATTAAGAACACAGGCTCTAATTCTACAAAACTAGGTTTCATCCCTTGTTTTACCACTTACTAGGTATAACTTAGACATGTGTACACGCGCTGATCCTCCTAAACTAGATTTTGAGATATCAGAATCATATCAAAAGAACTTGAACATTAAATGAAGTATTAATACAAAGACCCTTCCACACAATGGTATTCAAGGAATACAGTACCTGTGTCACAGTCAGTATTAATGATCTAGTGATTTGCCCCAGAATGCTAGCCAATAACATTCTGGGCTGGTATTTGAAGCAGTAAGTCTGGCACCAAAGCCTGTAATTTGATGACTATACTGTGTTTGCCATTATCCCTAAACTATTTCTCTTTTTCCTCTTACTTTCATTTCTTCAACTCTCGTTCACGTTTTCTAAAATATAAGGAAACTTTCAATATCACAGAATTAGAGAGTTGTAATAATGGAGCTCCATGTAGCCAAAAGCCCTATTAGCTAGCCAAATGTAGGAGCATTTTCTCAATCTTATCCCCCCCCCTTTTTTATTACCTCTTTTATTTTATTTAGGTTTATTTAATTATATTTGACATCATTTGTACTCCCCAGGGAATTCCCACCACCATTTCACACGAGCACCATCACCTCAGTCCCTTGTGCTCTTTCTGCCCCCATCCTGGTCTCTCTCCCACCCTCCCCCCAATGAACACTTTCCTTTGTCTTTGTCTTTTTGTTCTTGTTGTGTTTTTTATTTGTTTGCTTGTTTGTTTTGGCCTTTAATTGTTTATTTCCTTGAGCTCTCTCTTATTTATTTATTTATTTTGGTCATGTTCCCCTTATTAGAGACTGTTGCTGGCCCATGCTTCCCTTTCCGTGGCAGCATTATGACACTATATGGAACTCTTCATGACTCCTCTATGTCCTATGTATCAACTCCTTGGTTCTTGGTCCTTTACTCTTCTCCTATACTGTTTTAAGAAAGTTCCTCTTCTGTTCTGGGTTTGATTACAGTTCCACTTTAGATAGGGGCAACTCTTTTCTCTAATTCTAACCTCCTACCCTCAATGTGTCACTGCATTTTCAATTATTTTTTAAACATTTTGAACAAACTCATAATACCTCTTACCAAGTGGACTGCTTTTGTGTCATCATTTTAATTTTTATATCAAGTTAAATTTTGAAGTCCTTCTCTGTACTTTCATATTCTGTGAACTACGTGTCAGTCATCACTAGTTACAGATTTTACCATGTTCTTTTTACTTTAGTTTTCTGACTAGACACATACATGAATGTCATTATTGGCATTATTGGCAGTTATATGCTAATCTCCTGATTGTTATCCCTACTTTAATTTTTCCCCTTCCCTACACTTAAAACATTTTTTTCTTCTTTATTTATATATATTTGACATCAATTGTAGTCCCCATGCTTAAAATAGTTGTTAGCTAAAAATTTCCAGAATTTTTTTAGAAACACCCTTTCTCCCCTCTATACATTCTCCTCATTGCCCTTCCTCTACTTAATTCAAGTCAATTGGTCTACATTAATCTCATTTACTTGAAGATATCTATGTTTTTCCCTGAAAGGGTAACTTTTTTCTTTTTTTAGTTAGCACAGCATTCTTGGTCCATTTATAAGTTATTGCACTATATTGCTGACAATTTTTACTTATTTGTCTTGTTTTACCAATAAATCATGTACTTTCCAAGGGCTAGGGTGATATCATTTTACTTGCTTGTTTATTCTCATGTCTACAGCATTTTTTGTACATAATTTTTGATTGATTGTAATACCTGTAATACTGCAAAAGACATCTTGTTTGATATCTTTTATCCCACCATTATGGGCAATTTTTATTTCATTAGGCTCATTCCAAGATACCTAATTCCTTAGGAAAAAAGTCAGGTTTCTCCTCTTCTAAAAATTGTAAGAATGTGAAATTTTAGACAGCAGTTATTTTCCTGATTCTTTGTATTCCTATTTATTAATAATAGTATATTTCCTACAATATACTAAGTATCTAAATATATAAGTATATATTTAGTATCTAAATATATAATATATTATATATAATATAACATATATAAATATATTATATAAATATTATATAATATATATATAAATATACAAGTATCTAAAAGCTGAAGGAATTTATTCTTTTCTCTGGTCAAGTGTAGAAAAGAAAAAAACTGAGTTTCCCCCTAAAATATTAAATTCTTAAAGAAACTCATCAAAAATCTCAAATAATGCACAAGGTAAGTGAAAGTAAATGACGGCCATCTTTCTTTTTTATTATTAAAATATTTTAAAATTTACATATACTTGCCATTAATTGTAATCCCCATGTATTCCCCATCACCATCTCACCAGTGCACCATCACTTC